>JAPWDM010000001.1:43269054-43859583 GCA_035578155.1 Brachynemurus nebulosus | reverse complement strand
CCGTAAATATCCGACTAATTCAATTTTTTGATTGAAATTTTTTAAATTTTTTTTTATTGTTTTCTAAGTTAGCTAGAAATCAGGATCGTATTTAAACGCAAGGACAGTCTCTGTCTGGGCTCGCACCACATAAAACGAATGTTTTAATTCTGTGATTTGGTCAATCTTCTAATCAGGAAGACGGTCCCACAATTATTTTGTTTGTGTTAATAGAGTTGAACTATTCAGCGGACAACCAATATGAGAGTCCAGTCAACACTCGCACCAGTTGAATTGGAAAATCATTAAGTTGAGGACTTGTAAGTTAAACTAAAAAAATAATGTTGATTTATAGTTTCTGAATTGTGTCCCTTTCTCTAAATTCTGCTCTCAAATGCAACTATCCTTATCGACTATACACATGATGACGTTAATTAAATATAAATCCGGAAAAAACATAGTTATCTTAAAGTACCATAAGTTCGGCGTAAGGGTCTGCAGTTAGTAAACACGGTCTTACCAGAATTATTCTTCCGATTCAGGCAAACGTAAAATACTTTTATGAAACTGAAATGGACTGCTAGTAGCTAACTTTGCAAGTTACAGAGTGCTCCTGTAATTATAAATTTTAAAAAAAAATATCTTTTTAGTATGGGATTTTCTGAAAAAATTTAATTCACTTTAAAAATTTAAAGCCTTAAAACTATAGTCTCTGTACGTCAAATCCCGCCTAATCCACTCATCATCCAATTTATCAATTTTAGTCTACTTCTCGGTTTTTACTTTGAATCCTAAATTTGAATCACATTATCTTCAATGCTTTTTCCACTCGATTCCAATTCCGTAAAAAATTTTTTTAATTCCGCCCGTTTCCGAAAAGTCAATTCGTTCCCAAAGTATCCAAACGGTGCCCTCTGAGGTCGACTTAATCCACTGTTTTCACACCCGAATGATATTTCTATTCTAATTATATTTCTGTCTTGAAGACCTTTCTGCATATACCCGTAACGACAGTTTTAGGAAAATTTCAATTTTTGGCCTTTTTGGGGGAATTTTGGCGGACAGTTTTAATTAAACTTTTATTGAAGTAAAATTTCGTAAATTCGAAAGAATTTAAAAGTACATGATTTAAAAATTATAGGACGCAGTTGCATCTTTCAAGCTCCGTTTTCCTTATGAAAAAGAAATTACCTAATAAAAAAATGTAATTGTTAGTTTTCTCTTATATAGATTCAAGGCTTCATATATTTTCAGTTTAAGAAAAATAAACATTTTCCAAGTTTAGTATGTACCAACAGATTGTAATTTTTATTTTTGGATATTACTTTTCAAATTTTTAATCTTATGTATATGATTACTTGAATAATATATTTCAAACTGTTTATCAGCCATACATTATTTCAAAACTTTTAAATCATTTCTAAATGCATAAACAGAATTCTAATTATTAATACTTAATAGTACACATTTAACAAGCTCTTACAAAAATATTGTCAATTTTACATAATCCAAGTTGAATATTAATATATAAAAAAAATACCATTGAGTCAGTGACGGTATGAATGTAAAAGTAGCTGTAATATTACCAGTATACAATACAAATGTATAATATGATATATGATTCATATGTAATAAACAATGAATATAAACTATATTCATACGTTTATGTAGGGCAAAATGATCCAGAGCAGGAAAGCTAATGCGAAAGCACCAAAACAGTGACTTGTGTACTACTACTACTAGGGCTAAGCGAATATTCTCAAGTTTCAAATTACCTGTTTGTAAAGTCATACATATATGATATATAACTTTCAATTTAAATTTCGAACTGAATTCGCGAAAAATTCGTATATTTGAAATTTTTGTAAGTGGTTATTCAAATAGTTTAAATATTTATCGAAGAATTCAAGATTTTCAGTTCAAATATTTTTCAAACAATTCGAAACTTGAAACCTTAACAGGGCAAATATCTAATCTGTTTCGAATAATTTTTCGAAAAGTTCGAATCAAATTGCGATGTTGTTTTTTACTGATTTACTTGCCAAAATCATAAGGAATAATATAAGTTTGAATCCAAGCAATACGATTGTCTACGCGCTTTGCTCAAGAGCATATGTTTTTTCACCAAACGACACCAAAATTAGAGTTAACACGTATTTGCTTTTCTAACTTTAAAATCCAATTGATAAAATAATATGACATTATCAAAAAAATGTAAATATAAAGGTTTCTGACTAATTACATGATACATTGATATTAGATGATGTTAAACTAGTAGCGGAT
Source organism: Brachynemurus nebulosus (assembly GCA_035578155.1). NCBI lineage: Eukaryota > Metazoa > Arthropoda > Insecta > Neuroptera > Myrmeleontidae > Brachynemurus > Brachynemurus nebulosus. The sequence goes on along the minus strand of JAPWDM010000001.1, from coordinate 43,857,321 downwards.
TTTGGGTAAAAATTTTGCCGCCCTTTTTGTCCAAATTTGCCGCCCTAGGCTCCAGCCTACTCAGCCTACTGATAAATCCACCACTGTGTTAAACTACTCTCGGCACACGACTAAATGGATATTAATGTTTGATACACCGTTATACAAATGGTTACCAGATTTGGGTGGAGTACCTTCTTTGGACTAGCGTCCCCTATTCATAAAATAAAAAGAATAAAACAATTTGTATAAAATTTATTTTTACAATGGCTTTTTGTGTCTATAGACTCTATAATGATGATATATAATTATATAAATGGAGCATCTGTAACGTAAGAAAATATGTAAGTACATCATAATTGACGGTTCTAAGATTTTTTATGTGGAATCCTAAAGAAAGACCAAGTAAGATAAGAAATGATATCCACAGAGTGTAAGATGCGGTGTAGCAGGATAAGTTGGCAAATTCGAATTAAGACTAAAATCTCAATTCTATATTTTATTAGCAACGTCTCAAAACTACAATGGACGTCATAATATTTTAAAAATAATTGCATTATAAAAAAACAAAAAGCAATAATACATATTTATTATTCATAACACGCTAGAACATTTTTTTTTCTCCGAAACGTTTGTTTTAATGGTACCACAACAACAATTCTCTAAGTTGATAAGGAAATTATTTCAAACGTTAGTTGAGAGAGAGGTACTTCTATGTATGTTCACAATAGAGTATGTATAATAGCTAAATGATTTTTTTTTTAAAAACGGCTTGCAGTGTAGCCACAGCTTGCTCGATACATAGGACAGGACATTATGGCATGAATACTAAATACCTTGGAGAATTGAAATGAATTTGTTATTGAGTCATTAATACAGACAGAAATTGTGTTTATTGTTGTCAAATTGTAAATATATTTTTTATGGTGAAACAATTTTTCCAAAGGCAATAAAAATAAAAAAAATTTGAAAAAAATATGATTTTCCAATTTTTTGTTCTTGTTTTACATAAACGTGAAAAACAATACAAATTAGAAAAGAGAAATTTTAGATAGGGGAGAGTCTGCTACATTGGACCGGCTCCAAAATCGGAACGCATCAATTCTACAAAACTAAAAGACAGATAGAACGATTTAACAATGAAAATATTAAATAACTTTTGAAATTATTTCTTAGTATGAATTTAGGTAGTTGTCAAATAAATAGTCTTTTAAAACTCACAAATTTATGAAAAATTGCTAAGTGCCTAAGTGGATGTTAAATTTTCATTACTTACCGTTTGACTAAACTCTTAACAGATAGGTATAAGTTTTTCTTTTTAAATTTATGTTTCGTCTATGACATAATTATGTAATTAACTATAACGTCATAATCTTAAAAATATATACACGCGTTAGATACAGACAACGGTCATTGAAAAAAAAAACACTTAGGTAGCCTAAACTGGACCTAGCATAGGTTCCTCTAATGGACCGGTTCAATTTAAGAACCATTTCGCATTAATAATTTTTATTATCCCTAAAATGAGAGGGATTTGGCCAGTGGAAACAAGAATAATTAGTAGCACATCACTAAATATTCGCTGAAAATAATCGTGAGGATCAAAAAGCAATAGAATTAACTAATTATCCTTACAAAAATAATTTAAAGGTATCCAAAGTCGAATCATCAAAAGTAAAATGTTTGAAAGAAAATTAGAAGTAGAAGAAGAGCAGAGGCGTAGCCAACATAACTGGCGCCCGGTGCGTGACACTTTATTTGCGCCCCCCTTAACTTCTAAAATTTTAAAAATTTTAGGTAGTGGAAGGGTGTATTCAAAATTTCGGATTAAATTTTTCTCTGAAAGTTGCCTTAACAATCTTTTTTGCTAGTGATTTGTTTGTATGTCTCTATATTTGAAGTCATAACCCGAAAGTAGTTTCATAATTTTCCTACACTTTTACGTAGAAAAATTCTATTGACAAACACAACAAAAAATTTTAAGGTAATAGCGTCCCTCCTTTTAGCTTTTGACGCTCCCCCTATTAGCTTTTGGCGCCCCTCTCAAAGTGACGCCCGGGTCATGATAGTACCCCTTGCACCCCCCCTCGCTACGCCACTGAAGAAGAGGAAGTAGAAGAAATGGTTTTTTAAACGATAGCTAATAGTCAGTCTAATAAAGAAGCTGAAAGTTAATATTGTGGAATTTGCGAAGAAGACAGAATTAAGCCAATGATTCAGTGCATGATGTGTAGACAATGGAATCATGTAAAGTGTGCAAATTCTTGGAAAAGAGTAAAAAAGTACTTTTGTATTAACGGTAAAAACTGATTCCTGAGATTTTTAATTTACAATTGATATATACTTCTTGTTTCGATTATATTTTTTTTACTATATAATACTGATTTTGGTTATTGTATATTATAATTAAAGTATAATAAAATCACAGTTTTTATACTTTTTTCTCAAATGCCGTTTGATTATGCTATTATTAACGGTGGTCTAATTTAAAATCCAATTTAGCATACTATAGTTTCTTAAATTGGACCAAACGACATTATTTATTTTACCCCGGGAAAATCGTTTTAAAATTCAACTAGAGCCGAATTAATATATTTTTTTTTATAACATAAGGATCAATTAATTAATCAGACAATCAAAAATGATGGTTGTATCTCGACTGGTTTTCTTGTTGTAAACAAAAATGTAAAAAGTGATCCAATATAGGAGACTCTATCCTAACTACAAGACACATATTCTTTTAAAAAACCAAATTATTACTTACTTACTTACTTAAGCAGTGGTCGATTTACATCAGATTTTAGGGGCGGCAAATTTGGGCCAAAAGGGTGACAAAATTTAGAATTAGGAGCTTTTTCTTTCGCTTGTCACTTACTTTTTTTGGGGGAAAGTGTTAAGAAAGTTACTAAGATAAGGATAAAGCAGGGGCGGCATTTTTCACGGAGCCTAGAGCGGCAGTTTTGGTAAATCCGCCACTGCTTTTAAGAAAGAGGCAATACCTAAGAGCAAATTCATAAAACTTAAGAATTATGAGAAAAGCTTTTCTTATAAAAGAAAAATATTTGACTGAGAGGATTGTGCAAATCGCACTTGCGCAAATAATATTCCATACAATGAATTGTTTTCAATAAGTCACAAGACCGAATGTCACTAGAGCTCCTTGTATTCAAATCCTTAAATTAGCCCTAGCCTTGATTGGTGCAATTTTGCAAAATATTTTTAGACACACTTTTACTAATACAAAGACGTAGATTTCAAAAATGTCTCATTTTGGTCCAAGGTGGTGTTTTGTGTGTTTTTACAGGTCATTTAGAATTTTTTGCAAATATCTTCTTCTGAACTTCGTGTTTTGGGGAGCTACATACATTGTTTGATTGAGCTCTTAGAATTCTACAAGCAAATATATAACACTTATGCATATAGCGGGAAGGAAAGTGGAAAATCGGGAAAAGTCTAAAATTGAACATTTTGGTACAACTCGAGAACGCAAAGCTAACTGGGCCTAATATTGCAGCTACGGAATACATGTGCGATGGTGAATACTACCGTCACTATCCAAGTTGGGCCTTAGGCAGATTCACCTATTTTATCCGGATGGGTCCTTTGCACTTTCAACGAACCGTTTGAACAACACCGGTTTAAAATATGTAAAAAAGCTTCAAAAAATCAGCTTACATACTACGGTAACTTTATGGAATTATTAGTGAAAAATTGATACTGCTACTCTGGTTATGCGAAGCATTACTACTCGACACACGAACATGTTAAAAATAGATATTAAGTTGACTTATTTGGTTAATGCAACAGAATTAAAGAAAGAATTAAGAATTCATGCACATTATTTTCGAGAATATGGTGAGAAGTGAGAATGAACGGGTAACGAACGAATTAAACAACAGTTAGTGAAAGCTTTCATCAATTAACGCACACATATGGCGTCACCTTGTTGCTTACTACACCAGTCGAGTAGTCTACGCTTATGAAAGTATTACAATATCGTTAGAAACTACTACGAGCATACTATTTCTAACTATCTCTACTACAAGTTCGACTTCTACAACTACTACTACAGAAGTAGTGAATGTAATCAGACGGTGCCAAATATACACACACGCTGTGCCATCGAAAAACTAACGAAGAAGCAGTTGAACAACTCTCTCACTGATGACGGTATTATTACTACTTGCTCAGTAATGGTACCAATCATTACGATAGGTCTTTTTCTTGTCTTAAATTCAACTGTTAACACAATATTATGGCAAATTGGATTAGTGTTGTGCCTGTATACAAAATTACATTTAACCAAAATCGTGATATTTTAAAAATACCCCTGTCAGAGCATCCTGCATAACATAGCGCATTTCCGTTTATAAACATTAGTTTTTCTCGGAAACCAGTTTACATAGAATAATATTTCAAGGACCTTTTTAATATGATTTTTTCTCCGCTTTCTAGTGGTGTGAAAAAAGGTTAGAAAAACTTTGGGATTTACCCAAGCGTCTAGACGTATTTTTGAAATAAATATTTTCAGTGGTGAAAATACTACTGAATACCAAATATATCTATACTTTTTGAGTATATTTATTAGCAGAAGTTTGACTTTCTAGAAATTGAGTGCGACATCTATCTCCGAAAATTTAAATTGTACCACTTTAGTAATTATTTAGAATATGAAAAAAATCGTTCATTTATCGAGTATGATACAAATGAAACACGATACTGATTTATTGCACCAATTTATGTTTTCAATTCGTGTAATAGATCGATATTACTGACAAATTAATAAATAGTATCATTTATAAAAGTATAAGTTTGCATTGAAGCTCGAAAATCATAGGAATTATAAGGATCTTGCCTATAGTAGTTGGTTGCTCCTATCGGTCTCTGTAACATTGTTTCAAAATTTTTTTAACATGATCAACGGTTTAGCGGTAATAAAAATTAAGACTCTGGAAAAACTTGTATATATGTGAACTATAAATAAAAAATTGCAGCTATGTGTCGCACTGTCAATATGTACAAGTTGTTAATTTTTTTTAAATGATCAATTATTGTCTTTCGCGACGTTTTTACCATCGTTTCATTTTATTTGTGTTTTCATATTTTTATTTAAAATCGGGCGGTCAATAATTATGTTCAAACCATTGTTTTAAACCACCACCTTTTTATCCAATGCTTACACCAAAATCTAATGCAGTTGTATGTAGTATGTTTGAAACATAACATAGTGATGTGAATAGCGTCTATTTAAATTATCTGTAAATTTATTAAGGTAAATTATTTACAATTTTAATAATTATTCGATAATAAGAAATTTCAACTTTATCATCTCATGTCCCATCATCACAGCAAATAAATAATATTTTTCTTGTGCTGTAATATGTACGGGGTGTCAATTTAAAAATAAAGCAGGCCTCATACCTTTGAAACTGTAAAAGATAATTAAAATTTTTCAAAACCGTTTTTATAACATGAGGGGGGAACCGTTATGATCTACATGGGAATCCTCTATAACCAACCCCTGAGGCTCCAGTCACGTCAACCCTATCTTTTTTTTTAATTTTAAGGCCCCACTTGTGGTACATTATTGGAAAGCTCTTTAAAAATACTGTTCATTAATACCAAACATAATGTTTGGCATTAATGAACAGTAAAGAATACGGAAAATAAGTTTAAGTAGGTTAGAAAATAATTGTGCTAGAGAGTACACGGTTAAAAATCTTGGACTAATTTTTTAATCCAACCTTAACTTACTGAAAAAACTAAATATTAAAATACTAAAATTAAATCTTGCCCTTATATTAAAATATTTCCAATATTTTTTGATATTCAGATTTAATCTAACTACATTATTTTCCATAATTTAAACCATTTTTGATTAAAATATAATACAAAATTATTGAAATCATAACAACGAAACCAAAAAAGTACTAAAACCTAATCCAAATTATATACATTTTTTAATTCAGAATTAAAAAATACTTAGATTTTAATCTTAATTTGGATTTAATCAAATCAGTGTGTTTTGTGTTGTGTTAGTGACACGTGCATACCCAATTTGGTATTATGTCCTTCTCACTCCAACCCATTTAATTTACAGTATTGTTTTCTCTGTTGGTCAATTATTATTTAACATCAAGGAAATTTCTCACGGAGTATCAAAATATGTATGTAGGTATCTATATGTATATACCTAAATGCGTCACCAGTAGTCATTCACAAACAGAACTCGTTGCTTTTTTGTTCAATTATTTTGTTTATTTTGGTAATTTCGTTCAGGCTTAAAACATTTAAATATAAAAATGCTTCAATATTTAAAATTAAAAATGTAATTTCAATTGTTAAACGTTTGTTTAGTCATTGCCGTTATTAAATAAATTATTGTTCATTGGCAAAATATTTTATTTTTATTGAAATTTTGATACAACTGACATGGATTCCTGAAATAATAGTTGATATTGTTTATCAATATAAAAATTCAAATTATTTTTTAACTCAGGTTTTTATATAAGGTACGTAATATCGATTTTAAGTATAAAACGATATATGGAAAAGTAAAGTATTCTGATTTTTTTTATCTATTTTCTAGGTGCGTATCTACTATCGTATCGTTTGATGTAAAACATAGCTGATTTTGATAATGGAATGATTATTGATAGATGAGCCGTATAGTAATTTAGATAACGTATCTCCCCCGTTTGGTTTCGAACTCAAGATCTACCAGACAAGAGCGAAGTGTTCTGATTTTTATTTATATCAAAATTAAAATTATTTACCCGGACAATTTCGGCGTAGCAGTCAGCATAGAATTTAAGCACTTCAATTATGTGGTAAGTCTTTGCAACTAACATTTAACAATAATTTTACTAACTTTCTTCTTTATTTACAGGTTTTATTCTACTATTAAGAAAAATTATAGTTCAAGAAAAAGGAAAAAATCAGAAGAATCTACTGAAAACGTTCAAGAAGAAACAGACCATGAGCTAAGCCCGGAAGATCTTTTTTTTTTTAAAAATTCATTGTTTATTGTGAAAAAAATCAATAAAATGTTGGTAATACAAAAATGCAATTGAGTTTCAATATAACCTTCATTACAATATTTAGTAATTAAAATATTATATTTTAATACAGACAATATTAAAATTTCAAACCAAAGAAACCTATCTTTTAATACATATTTGGTTTAAAATATAATCCACCGTTACTTATTTTTAATACCTTTTGAATTTAGAATCGTAATATTCATAGTATTAGTTTGCAATGCAATTGGAATAAAATTTGGTTTTGTGACTCTAAACTAAGTTGAATTAATTTTTAATATCAGTTATATTACAATGAATTTTTTAATATATGGAACCGATTAGATTTTAATAAAATTTTGGTGTTGCCATATATGTAACCTCGGTAGATTACTTATTAAACCAATATTTTTAACCGTGTAGTCATTTTAGGATCTGACCTAGATTAGTTTCCGTCAGTTTTAATTATAATGTACTATTGGTTATTTAATGTTCGTCTATGCATTTTGACTTTATAATTTGTAAAAGTAAACTGAAATAATACACAATTTGACATTTGAAGGGTACAGGGAAAAAACGATCATAGTCACAAAAAGTAAATTTTTCAGGAGAGCGTTTTTAAACTTTAAAGTGAATCGCGCATTTTTCAACATAAAAATTTTTTGCCTGAAAACCACGCATAGGATCTGGTTCAAACTTTCGGTGGTTATTACTAATATAGTAAGCTAGAAGACGCCATACCAGCAGAATATAATCGGCTAGCCGTTTTCGCGAAATTTGACATTGAATCATGTATTACATGCGCATTTTTCAGCAAAAAAATTTGTTCTTCCCCTGCATATCACGGACTATGTTTGACTTTAACGTGTAATATTAGCATGGGGTCAATATTCTGCATACTGCCAACATAACAGCATGAATTTTGGCATTTTTTACTTTTTGTGACTGATCGTTTTTCCCCCGTGCCCTTCATTTATTACATTAAATTTGAACCAGTTGATTAAATATTATTTTTTATAATTTTCCAAAAATAATCGAAAAATGAATAATATTTAGTGTCTTTCGATTTAAAAATTGTAATTTCTTACGATTCTATTTGAAATAGGGATTTAATTTGATATTTGTAACTTTGAATAAGAGAAAATACATCTCAACTTACTGAAATTTATTTTTCGTATTTGTCAAATAATAATCGATAAATTATGATATTTGATATTAATGAATACCATTTTTAAAGAGGTAATATGATGTACCAAAAGTGGGGTCTTACAATTTAAAAAAAATAGGGTTGGGGTGGCTGTAGCCTTAGGGGTTGGTTATAGATGATTCCCGCGTAGGTCATAATGGTCCCCCCTCCATGTTACAAACACGATTTTGAGAAATTTTAATTATCTTTTACAACGCCGGCTTGTTTTTAAATTGACACCCTGTATACACATACAAAAATGAAAAAAACGACCTTTAGATTTTTGTTATACAAGTTAAAAAAAATTTTTGCCGTAGCACAACACAACTACCCACTATAGCCCAGGTGCTAGGTGACATTGAGTGTGCATGAAAGAGGTACAGAATTTGATTTCTGATTATTGTTAGGGGATCTTAGGTGAGTGTGAAAACCCATGTCGTCGACCTCTAGGGTGGTCGACAAATTGGCGGGAAGGGGGGGGGGAGGTAAGTTGCAGAAAAAACCGATGGGGAGATGGCTTATATCTTGCTTATTATTAATCGTAGAGTGATTTTTTTTTAATTTGTTTGCAATCAAATCATCTAAAATTTATATAATATGCAAACTTTTGATATACCTGACAGTTTTCTTGTCAAAAAATGAAAACAGAAAATAATGGTAAAATTTAACAATTTGGGTTTGCCCTTGAATTGACCCTGATCATTGACTTTGAGATCACGGTCCAGGTCATACTCGGATGCAGAATTTTACGGTCTTTTCATTTCCGGGGTCAAAAGTGAGGGTTTCCATATAAAAAAACCGACTTGACCTTGAACCTTGACTTTGAGGTCAAGGTGAAGGTCATCATCGAATGCGCCGTAACAAATGGTGAAACTTTTGTCCTCATCGTTTATCCCAAAAATGGTTTGCCGCTAAGATTTTCGACTTTTTTATATTTTTAACTAGCTCTGTATACTAAAGATACTTAAATTTTAACGCTGCTTTCTATTTTCATTTTTTTACACGAAAACCGTTAGATATATCAAAAATTTACATATGACATAAATTTTAGATCATTTCATTACAAACAAATTAAAAAAAAATTATCACTCTACGATCAATAATAAGCAAGATATAAGCGATTTCCCGATCGGCTTTTTCTGCAACTTCCCCCCCCCCCCCAATTTGGCGACCACCCTAGAGGTCGACGACATGGGTTTTCATACTCACCTAAGACCCCCTAACAATAATCAAAAGTCAAATTCTATACTTCTTTCATGCTCACTCAATGTCACCTAGCACCTCGTCTACTACGAGTATATGAGAATTTTTTTTTATTTTGCAAAAAAAAACATTTTAGCGTACATCGTACGTACGTAACATAACGTGGTGTTATGTAATATAAACGTGATATGTTAGCGTTAATTGATTGAGATATAATAATATGTGTAGATATGTGGATACGTAGATATGGCATTTCAAATGACGCCACTACGGCAGTTACACATTAAAGAATAATTAGTTGATGAAATTGTCTGTTTCCATCATTTCATTTCACATGTGAAATATAGTTTTGTTCAGTGTAAGAGGATAATTAAATTATATTAAAAATACATTTTGTATATAGAAGAGAAATTAATTGAAACCGGGTTTATTACAGAAAAAAATACTTGCTAATATTTTTCTATTTAATAACAAATTTAATTTTGATTTAAGATCATTATTACTTCACGAGTTAAGTAAATATGAGGTCGATATGGAAATGTTGACGTGGTACAACGTTGTGTCGCAGTTAGCCAGATTTCACTTAACACTGTATAGAGTCTACTAGCTGTACCCGCGACGTCGTTCGCGGGACGCACTGTTATAAAATCAATGAGAAATATATAAATGTAGTAATTATACAGAACTTGCATAAAACAATACTTTTTGCGTAATACATGCACATACTCAAAATGGTTTTCCTATTTTCCCGTGGGAATGAGACATTTTCCCGGAGTAAAAAGTATCTTAAATTTTTTTCCAGGTAATAAGTTATTACTACACCAAATTTCATCACAATCCGTCCAATAGTTTTTGCGTAATGTGTGCACATGCTCAAAATGGTTTTTCCATTTTCCCGTGGGAATGAGAAATTTTCCCAAAGTAAAAAATACTTTAAATGTTGACCCAAGTAATATGTTATCACCACACCAAATTTCATCAAAATCCGTTCAAAAGTTTCTGCGTAATATGTGCACATGTTTTTTTTATTTTCCTGTGGGAATGAGACATTTTCCCGGAATAATAATTATCCTAGATGTTGACCCACGTAATAAGTTATCATCACAACAAATTTCATTAAAATCCGTCCAATAATTTTTGCGTGATGCGTGAACAGATATACAGACAGAGAGATAAAAATTTTCAAAATCAATGTTTTGATATCTACATCGATAACTATTTACAGTACCTACCATTGCAATTTTAAAAAAATATTCCATATACAGAAATTGTCTCGTTACAGTTTTATTATATGTATAGATGATCATTAACGTGTTAAAATTAACAGATGGATCTTGGCACCATAATTATTTCTTGTTTACAAGTTCGAATCAATTTTCATTTAACTAGTTGAGAAAAACTAGATATTCTTTTGGTGATTTGTCCTAACATAATAGAAGCGAGTCATTCATCATCGTGTGCGGGTGATGGATGACCAACCTTGGCAAATGAGTTTTTTCCCGCTTATCGCCCATGAAAAAATATTTTTTGTCCACTGTCCGTAAACTGCAGTACATTGTAGTTAAAACCGTGTACCTAATAGAAATCGCCACAGTTTTTTTAACCTGATTATCATTACCAAATAGTGAATATTAGTGGAGCTTAGTTGTAAGTAATAGTGAAGCTCATCGTATCTATAGTGCAATATAGACCAATCGACTGTTGTCGATTGATCATATCGGTCGATTATATTGAAAATTAAATATGCTATTATTAGTTAGTTACATCCGTTATCTCTTTTAAAGTAAGTAAGTACTCTTATTTTTCCAAGTGTATCGGGGTCAAGTTCAATATCAGTATTTCATATTATGAGTTATATATATTTTTTTATAAGTATTCCATTTTGGATTTAACTTGAACATGTTTCCATGCTCAGAGAAAGATAAAGTACTCCCACTTTTTAAATAAAAATAGTGAAGATAATTATGAAACTTCGACTCTAACACTAAAAGTCGAAGAACTTTTTACGGCTGAATTTAACCAAGTAGAGACTCATAGACAATTGGCGGTCTTTCCTTGCGCCCCCTAACTTTCTAATAAGTATCTTTAAATTCTATTTATATCCTGATTTTCTATATGTGTTTATGTTCAATGATGCAGTAACTTTTTTTTTTCAAATACAATTATGATTTGTGATTACAATAATGTTTCTGAAATGAAAATGGAAGGTGTATACGGTTTTAGCGACGACTTGATAGTCATTTAGCAGAAAAATTACCTCGACTATAAAACTCCAAGGTTATCAGCTTACAAATTATCAAAAAAAGATATAGGAAGGTACGGTAAAATATCATAAAAAGAAAAAGAAAAAGAATTATATACTCTTTTCTACAGTTTTACTTTTTACCTTATTGACATTTATGATAACATTGATAACTAACAAACATAATTATGGGTACCTAAAAAGAATTTTTAAATTAAAATTATCAGACTGGGTCGACTGGGACTCGAAATTAAGAACTTATAAAGGAAAAGTGCATTCGAGTTGAATATCCACCTTACATGGTCCTTTGAATATCTTAATAACGGATGGTGACCAAGCAACTTCACTACTCTTTATAAACTATTATTTCTTACTATTGTTTACTCTCCTTTAATATTTTAATACCTACTTACTAGTTTGTAAATTCGATAATTCGATTGCATTTTGTAACATTTGCTTAATTTATAACATAAAATAAGGTAAATATTATTACCTCCTAGGTAGGGGAAGCCTTGTGACTAGAGATGTGCTCGTGAGTACATTTTTACTCACGATCACGCACAGTCACGAATTAGGTTTTGTACTCACGCCCAATCACGAACGAGAAAATTTATTTCTTTTCACACTCACGCACGATCACAAACAAAAAAATTTAATACTTTCACACTCACGCACGATCACGAACAAAAAAATTTAATATTTTCACACTCACGCACGCTTACGAATTAAACATAAAAACTTTTAAATATAATCGTTTGAATTTTGAGTAAAAATCACTAGCGTTTTAACAGTCAGTAAAAATTATGTCCTCACAATAAAATCAGAAATACGGTTAGTACGGTTCACTGAGATTAATACTGATGCAAGTTACATGCTATTTATTTTTCTCTGGAAAGTGAGAAAATTTTCAAAATTTTTCATCTGGTGATTTATTGTTTAATTTTTGTTCTTATTGTAGGTACTGTATTTGTACCTATATAAATATGATATTTCGCACAACCAAACTAAGTAATATATGTAGTTTTTTAACAAAATTGCCGCAAAATATTTTTTTAGTAGGTACCTACCCATAAATACATACATAAATAACAAAATTGAAAAAAAATAATGACAATAAACAACTTAAAATGTTGCAAAAGATAATATTTCCTTAAAATTAACCCATATGTTCTTTATATTATTCCTTCATAGAATGATAGATCATACTATTCAAAGCTGTAAAACTGACCTTGTAATATTTTCAAATATACCCATTGACTGAGACCGAATATATGTAGACAGGCCAATTTTAAGAATTTAAGGAATTATTTAAAAACGGAAGAAATAATCAGGACAACATCATAAACACAGTTGGACATTTCAAAATTGTAAATTATTTTGTATACACTCCAAGTATCTTGGTAAAAAACTGGAATTTGTTAGTACAAAGGGTTATTGGATTTCTATCTACTTGTACTCATAAAAAGTACCTAATATAAAAGAAACGTTTTTTTTTTTTTTTTGTATTTAAAAAATCAAATTGGTTTAGTTAATATTCCCTAAAACTGAAAAAAATTATTTTTAAAATTTTTTTATTCATGGTCTTTAACTTTTCGTGACTCACGAATTATTCACGGCAAGAAATTAAATGTCACGATCACGCCCACTCACGCACGATCATAAAAAATTGTTCACGATCACGATGAGTCACGCGTGACCCGTCGGGTCACGCGTGAATTCACGAGTTTGGCACATCTCTACTTGTGACCACTTTTGAGTGGTAAGAAATTTTTGTTCTCCAAAACCAAATTACCAATACATATGTTTCTCTTTTCAATGCTCCATAAAGTATTTTGATGTAAAGTGTCAGTCCTCTTTGATTCGGTGATTGGTCGTTCGATCTGTTTATCCACCTGTGTTCGTAAAACTTTATTATTCGACAGATTTTGGTGAAATTTTCAGGAGTTAGGCAAACCAGTACACATGTAGGAACGTGAAAAACATTAATAAATGATCTGTATCTTACTTACTACTCGATCGACCTTTATACATTTCACTTTGTATGACTTCGTAGAATTTGGTATCAGAGCGTCAATACATATCTGAAAACTAACAGATGTCGATCAACAGCAATACGAGATAAAAGCAATTACACCTTAAAGCAATTTGAATTTTTTTCAATTACCAGGGGGTATAAAATAATACATTTGCATACATATGCATATCTTGAAAATTAATTCACGAATGCAATTATATCTATATAATATACACATATATCTACGTACACAATTTGCATATAAATATCAATGTTTAAAATATTTTACATGATAACAATTTTTCCTCCCATTTTTTCCATATATGAAAAACAAATAAAATAACAATTACGATTAAATATCATATATGTATGTAATATGTATGGCAACAATTTTTTTTTTTTAAATTTAAATGGGTACAAATATTATTTTACAGCTTAAATAATTTAAAAAATTTGTATTAAAAATACCGTACGTTAAATTTAGTTATTAATTATTATTATTATTTTACTTTGACCTGAATAAAGTTTTTGGATAAAACAGATAATATTTTGATGGTTATAAGTAGTTAAAAGTACCATCTGCTATATTCTATGCTATCGAATGGGATAAATTTTAAGATATTAAGGTAAGGGAAGTAGGGGCAAAATCGTATACTTAAGACAAAAGCTCTTATTTGCAAAAAATTAACAGTTTTATTCATAAAATTTTTAATTAAAAACAATATTTGTACTTTTATTTATAATAATTATTTGTATTTTTAAACTTAATCAGCAAACTTTTTTCACAAATAGGAACTAAATATAAAGTGTCAAATTTCCCATTTACCCTGAACTTGAAAAAAACGGGAAATCTTTCGGGGCAAAATGAACGATTCCGTTTATTCAGGAATTCATCGTAAATAAATATACACCTCATCATTTCCGTCATCTACTCCTGGACGGGAATTATGTGCCCAAGCGCCAAACGATTTGCACGCAATCCAATCCTCATCTGATTACGAATAATATTAACCATAATCTTCTTCCGATGGACACGAATCCATAGCTTTATTTTCATTCTTTTTAACATTTTGTTTTTATTTTTTTTTTTTTATTTTCAGTCTCTTTTTTTGTTTAATCTTCTTCCTTACTCATTTTCCTTATCCTCCGTAAAAAAGGACAAAATACCAATTTTGCCCCATGTGACACATTTTTTACGATGTTTAGTTGTTCTAACCTAAAAGAATATTACTCACAAAATACTGGTACAGGTATTGGTTAATACGACTCCTAATAACTTGAAAGTAAAGAAGTGTACCTAACTCATGTAGGTACTTTCGTTTCTGCACATCAATAGCAAACGAGTGTTCAGAATAAAGATACCTACGCAGAAAATTTGTTTTTTTATAACTTTGACACTAAAACTTACAGCAACACGTTCTTTTTACATTGACTCAAGCGAGGTGGCTGAATAATGACCGTAAGGTATTGTTGTCGACTCGCAAATATGTACCTACTTGTCATGCGCACAAACATTTTTCCCGTTCTGCCCCGAGCCTCATTTTGCTCCTACTTCCCCTACAAAAATCTCGTATTGGAATAACTCGAATTAAATTAGAGTCTGAAGAGTTTTAAACAGCTTGAGAAAAAACAAGTAAAATTGCGAAATAGATAAAAAGACGGTAAAACATTAATAAAACGTAAAAAAAATTATACTCGTTTTAATACCGAAATGGAATTAAAATCCCAATGTGTAAAATGTAGCATTGTAGAGCATTCATGACCCCCTTCACTTCTTCCTATATAAACATAACTATTAATAAATATCAGATATCTGAAAAAAAATTTTAAATAAATTAAACCAAATTAGTTTAGGAAAAAAAGGGAATTTGCAAAATGTTGCATACCAACAACTTGTTTCTAGTTTAAATTCTAAAACTATTTTCCTTTTTAACTTTATGAAATATCAATTAACTTAAGCATATAATAATTATAAAATTTCTATTTGGAGTTCTAATTAACTGTTGTAGTTTGAAGTTTATTAATCAATTAATTTGAAGTCCTAATTGTATATGAAAATTATTCTTCTTCCCTTTTTTGTTATTTCAATTAATAAAACTTGTGAAAAAAGTAACATGATTTTAAATTGGAAAATTAAGTTGTATTCATAGAATCAATTTAAAAAAATGGAAAAATAAGCACCGGGTACTAATTTTTCCGTTAATAGAAAAATATATATTTACATACACACGTATGAGTATAGGTGGAACATTTTTATTTTTGTGAATAAATAAAATTTTTGAAACGAAAAAATGGGTGTAAAGGAGAAAAATAATTGGAAATGAAATCTGTCATAACATATAAATACCCCTGTCGCAGCATCTGCATAACATAGCGAATTTCCAAATCTTGGGCACTGGCGGATCTCATCTAAGACCTGTACCTATTTAAAATAGTTTAGCTTTCTAAGAGTAAAAGAATTTTTAAAATCGGCTGGGTAATTAGTTTTGGTATTTTTGGGGACCCAAGAACCCGAACGAATTTTGTGCAGCATAGTTGTATCCATCTAAAATAATTTAGTTCTCTAGCAGTGAGAAATTTTTTAGCATCGGTTCGATAGCTTATTACTGGCGTTTTCGGATCTGCAAGATCCCGGTGGACCTCATTAAAAAATCAGCTCGACCGTATATTCTAGGCGGACTTTATGTATATATATATATATATATATATATATATATATATATATATATATATATATATATATATATATATATATATATATATGTATATATATATATATGTATATATATACATATATATATATATATATATATATATATATATATATATATATATATATATATATATATATATATATATATATATATTCAAAACCCGTTGTGTAGCATTCTACGCCGCATTTGCATCCGCAGGACAGTTGTGGATCTCAGATAACACAACCTGTACCTATCTAAAATAGTTTACCTCGGTAATAGTAAAAAGGTTTCAAAATCGGTCAGTTATTTTATTTTTGGCACTTTTAGGTCCTACTGACACTTCAGACCTTACATAACGTAATCTATATGTATCTAAAATTGCTTAGCTCCCCAACAGTGAAAAAATTTTCAAAATCGGTCGGCTAGTTTATTTTTGACGCTTTTGGATCCGATGGACCCTGGCAGACTTTACATAACGTAATCTATATTTATCTAAAATAGTTTAGCTCTGTAACAGTGAAAAAATTTTCAAAATCGGTCGGTTAGTTTATTTTTACCACTTTTGGGTCCCATGGAACCTGGCGGACCCTAAATAACGTAATGTATGTCTATCTAAAATAGTTAGTTCCCCAACAGTGAAAAAATTTTCAAAATCGGTCGGTTAGTTTATTTTTGACACTTTTGGATCCCATGGACCCTGGCAGACCTTACATAACGTAATCTATATTTATCTAAAATAGTTTAGCTCTGTAACAGTGAAAAAATTTTCAAAATCGGTCAGTTAGTTTATTTTTGACACTTCTGGATCCTATGGACCCTGGCAGACCTTACATAACGTAATCTATACTTATCTAAAATAGTTTAGCTCTGTAACAGTGAAAAAATTTTCAAAATCGGTCAGTTAGTTTATTTTTGACACTTTTGGGTTCTATGGACCTTGGTGGACCTTACATAACGTAATTTATATTTATCTAAAATAGTTTAGCTCTGTAACAGTGAAAAAATTTTCAAAATCGGTCAGTTAGTTTATTTTTGACACTTCTGGATCCTATGGACCCTGGCAGACCTTACATAACGGAATCTATATTTATCTAAAACAGTTTAGCTCTGTAACAGTGAAAAAATTTTCAAAATCGATCAGGCAGTTTATTTTTGACACTTTTGGGTCCTATGGACCCAGGCGGACTTTACATAACGTAATCGATATTTATCTAAAATAGTTTAGCTCTGTAACAGTGAAAAAATTTTCAAAATCGGTCAGTTAGTTTATTTTTGACACTTTTGGGTCCTGTGGACCCTGACGGACCTTACATAATGTATTCTAAATCTATCTAAAATAGTTTAGCTCTGTAACAGTGAAGAAATTTTTAAAATTGGTCGTTTAGTTTATTTTTTACAATTATGGGATCAGTAAATCCTGGCGAAACTCATACAAATCTAGTACTCTAACAGTAAGAAAAGGGTTCTAAGGATCTCATATAACTTATGGCAGTCCGTAAGCTTCTTGCGGACATCATTTAATTAATTAATTCAAATACTTTAACTTACTAACTGTGAAAAAATTTTTAAAATCGATTGGTTAATTAATTTCTGGCCGTTTTAGGTCCCGAAAACCTTGACCTCACATAAAATACCTTAAATCCATCTGAAATGGTTTAATTTTTTAACATTATTAATTATTAGTGGAAAAATTTTCAAAATCGATTCAAAATATTTTTCCGTACATACATATCTACATTGTACATATTTTGTTTTGTTTTATATTTAATATTTATATCATAACATAATCTTCAATTTCTTGTTTACTTAAAAATTCAATAAAAAAAAAAAAAAAATTCTTCATTACATTAGCTTAGAAAATCTGTTTAATTTACATTTTTTAACATGGGATAGAACCATGCTAATTATAATGCAATAAATGAGAAACAAAACTCTAGACATGTATGTGTGTTATTACACATATATGTGAATAGTTTTCACTTGTTCTCACAAAATTCTTTAATAAAAAAGTGAAATATTTTTATACTTTATAAAGAACTGAGATATAAATATAAATTACTTATTAGACTAACAAAGAAAGAATAAAAGTGAAAATTTACATTTTCTCGAAAAATACTTAAAATAGAAAGAAAATTATAAGAATATTTTCTTCATAATTTTTTTTTTCCTTTTCAACGATGTAAAAATCGAACTGCCTTATGATAGGATCGAATGATAAAAAATGGCCAGAAAACCTACTTCTGGGCATCCGACGTGTCTGGCTAACGAACTTAGCCAAGCCAATTCAAAATCCAGTCCGCACACAAAATTTCATAAGCGTTAGACGTTTCATTCGAGAGTTATCGCGCGGATACATATATATATATATATATATATATATATATATATATATATATATATATATATATATATATATATATATATATATATATATATATATATATATATATATATATATATATATATATATATATAAATTTTAGTGAATATCATTTTCGTATTCTAGGGACCTCAAAACATATTTCTGATATGGTCCCGGGCTTAGGTCGCACCATGACACCTGGCGTAAAAGCTGAATTTCCAGTTTTGGAAATTCGCTAAAATTTTTGTACACATCACATAAATAGTCATGTGTATGTGCACTCGTACAATATATTATTATGTACCTATATGTAGATTTGTACGTGTGAATTACACATACATGTACAGTGCAAGTACAAATATGGCGGTACCTGTGCACTGACGATGACTGGGATTGCTTTTGGTGATGAAGTAGCCCAGCTTTGGTATTTGTTTACAATACTACGGAACAAAGATGAAGGGCACTGCGTGTCACTTTCTGAAGTCATATATGGAATCATCGTTGCTTTTGCTCACCTTTGAAGAAGATGTTGATTTTGAGTGTATCCGAAAATTAGTACAGGAGAGGAACAATTTATATAAGACACACAAATTGAATAAAAATTCATTAGACAGAATTTTAAAAAAGTTTTAATGAAATATTTTGAGATGAGAGATAATGCAATGGTCAATTTCCTACTATTTAAAGGTTAACATATAACTAACAAACTTTTAATACTGGTGTTCACTTGAACATTATTGCAATAATTTTTACATGTATTATGCCAGCACATGCGCAATTTATTATTAAATATTAGAGAACCCGGTGATTAATATTACATATCACTTTTTGTTCACATTAATTTATTGTATTACTAGTGCAGAAAATATTTCACTGAGTCTGTATTCAAATTTATATTTTATACTAGCTGTTACCCGCGGCTTCGCAAGCGTGAATTTCGTAATTTAGTAAAGATAATTCCTTTTAGGTAGTTTATTAAAATATTTTGCCCCTATTTTCTTATCATTAACTGAAATGATATGCTTTATTTATTGGTAAGCACACTCATCAATCCTCTTTAATTTCTCCCCTTGAATGTTATCTACGAACAACTGAAAATTTTCAAAAACTAATTAGTCATTTCTTCAAGCATATAACACAAACTAAAAATCTAAAGTAAGCCTACTAAGAAGGTGTCAACGAATTTGGTATAGAAGTAAAAAAAGTATGTTGATTTAAAATACTCAAATATTATATATTTTTGGCAAATACCTAATATTTTGTATAAATTCTATAAAAGGTTGATTCCATGTAATGCTTCGCTCTGCTCGCCATAGGACTTGAAAGTAATCATTAATGTATCTAATTTTCACACTCTGAAATCTTTCCATAGATTCCCATATTGATGGTTTTAAAATTAATTAAATTTTAGATCCTTTTCGGGATCCCAGAACCCTGGTGGACTTTTTAAAATTATGTTCAGTTCCCCCGTAATTAAACTTTACTACTATCCTTTTCTAAAGTGAAATTTTAGTAAAAAGTTTTGAAGTTAACATTTAAATTTTTAAATATTATTTTTATCCTAATCTAGGTAATCTTTTGTTTTTCTTTCTTTTGTTTCCGTTTATTGTTAAAGAAGTATTTTTGATATATCAACATTTGCCTTGAATATATCAACCCCCATAAAGAATATTGTGATAATTTTGACTGGAGATGTTGCCGATGTTGAGATGATGATGCGTCTAAGGAATAAATTTACAAAGTTTCACTGAAATCTGTCCCATGGTTTTTGTGTCAGCCGTACCCATAGAAAACCTAACTGATCATTTTATTATATAAATTCTATGTAACTTCCAAAATACCAGTTTTAAGTATAAGAATATCTTATAGTAATAGATAGATTTTACATTTTTCTACATAAAAAATATTTCTGGTAAAAAATATAGGTGATTCATTTGAAAAAAAAAAAAGATTTGCACAATAAACAAAAAATATATAAAAAAAATGCTTTATGTGACAACCCTGTATCAAGTCAGAAAGCTGAAATGTCACTGTCACATAGAATAAATATTAGTAACAATTTCCAGTGAATTCAAATTTGCTGTCAAAAACACTTCAAATAACCAATTTGGTGCCAACTTCCGGTATAACCGGAAATGGCACCAAGTTAAAAATAATTTAATTAAAATCTTCATAACTAAAAACTTCTATAACCAGATTTTCAAAAATCTACTTTATTTAGAAGACCATAAACTTTTAATAAAGATTCTATTTGAATCAGCCTGTACATAACCATTTGGGAGATCACATTAAAATGTGGCTAAGATTGATCGGGAGGTTATTATCTATATTTCCTGTAAATTTCAACTCAATAACTTTAATGGTTTTTGAGTTAAATCGGTTCGTGCAAACAGACAGACAGACAGACAGACACAAAATTTTTTAAAGTTATATTTGGTGTGTATGTTGAATTTGCCAACTGAAAAACGTACTAACTCATATTATCACTAATTATTCATAAATGAGACTGATTGAGTAGCGTTGATCCTATTTATAGATTGACCAATAACGCTACAATAGTATTATTTCAAGGAAATTTATTGTTAAAGCGTTACACACAACAATCAAAACAAACTTTTTGAATTAAAATCTTCAAAACAGAAGAAACATTTAAATCAGATAAAATTGTTCAAAATCCTGAAATATTTAGTATTTTGTTAAAATACGAAACGACTAACTATTCGCAAAAATGTAACAAACACATTTATTAATAATAATGAAATTTTCAAAATACCGTTAATATAATAGATGAATTATTTTTAATTAATATAATAGTCTCAATAATGTTCTCCTCAAATAGTAAGTTTTCAGTAAGTTTTGCCGAACTGAAGAAATAAATTTATGGTATGTGTGTTTGTTACTATAATTGGTATTAATAATGAGTGGCAGTTATATGCTATCGAAACACTATAAAAACTTTGGAAAGTTGTAATTGATTTTTAGCATCATTGTTAATTTATTAGTGCTAATTATTGTGTTTAATTAGTGGCCGTTATATACCATCGAAGTACTATGGAAACATTAGAAAGTACTAATTGACTCTAATTGATTTTTAGTATTTATTCAAAATATTATTAAAACTTAAAACTTAACTATTTTGCATTGAATATTTTTTTTTCCAAAAATTTCTTATTTTCTTTATTAGATCTAAAAAGCTTTTGAAATTTTGCAGCAAGGTGAGTCGAAAATTTTTAAAGTAGCTTCACACGGTGAAAATGACTTAAACTATAAATTCTCCCTAGGAAGGAACTGAAAAAAAATTTAAAAACTTTATAGAAAGTAGAAATTTTAATTTACAACAACTTTTAATTTCCCAAAACTTTCCCAAAAAATGCACCCATTTTTTTTAACTATTATTCATAAATGCTTATAATTATATCAATCTCCTATTAGTTACTAACTCCAATCCCCCTTCCTCAGTAAATTTCAGAAAATAAAACGGGGTAAGAAAGTCCAACGGGTAGGCTGCATTGTTAGCTTTTTTCGTTAGAACCATCTTGCTTCATAGTGTTGAACCGTTTTTAACATCACTTCCGCCTTGAAATAAAATTATTAGTTTTTCTTTACACTGTCTCTTTTAAATTCGAATTGTAAGTGCGGCTCGCGATTTGATGTGGTATTTTTTGTCCAGTTCACCGTCTTCAGTAAGTTAAACATGTCTGGTTGTAACGTTTACTTTAAAAATTTTGAGGCTTTAGTATATATATTTATTTTGAATTTTACTGTTATAAAATATAATAAAATATAAAGTATTATAAACTGAAAAATTTTCCATAATAGGTTACGTACGTGTGCGAATACGGCTGACGGTTGTATACGGTCATATATCGAAAAATATAGTAAAATAATAATAACAGAACAACAAATCTAATTTACATATAGATTGGTTGGTTCCAAGTGTTAGGTATGTGACGCAGCACAGGTTGCGATAATAGTGTTTTTGTGTAGATTCACCTATTATTGCAGCCCTACAATTTTTTTTATTTATTTTTTTTTTTGCGATAGTTTTGTACGAACATTTTTATCTTGCCAACCATACATACCATAGCGGGTACATACACGTACAGTTCATAACATAACAATGAGATACCTATTTGTGCATATAAATGCGAGTAATCATGCATTGTCCTTTTTTTTAGTATCCTGCGTGGATGAGAATGGATGAACAAATACAGGTGAATATTTGACAGTAATACAAAAAAATGGTAACAGAATAACGAGTAAATAATGTTTTTAATCCAGTTTTTTGAAAACTATGACTAGAGAGGATTAATGGCTTATAAACAAAACTGTTTGCAGTTTTTTGTTTTGTAGTTTTTTTGAGTTGACTGTATATTACGATTTATAGGAATATATCAAAATTTAAAACTCTAATCATCCAAAATTTATGAATAAGGGCATCTCCATCATTTTTGGTGAAGTACTGTTGAAGGTTTTTTATTGATAATAATATTATCTGCGTCGACCGATTTTGTTCTCACGATCTACCAGATAAAAGCGGAGCTGCTAACTACTTAATTATCTTAGGTTTGCAAGAAAATGAAGACAACATATTATTTGTCATTTTTGAAAATTTTCTGTAATAATTTTATATCAAATTATTGTTTTGATATCATCAGAACTGATTTGTTTGTAAAAACTTACAAACTTAATCACTTATTATTACACCAGAGGTTTGTATTTTTTCGAATGAATTTGGATTTTTCTAACGAAAATTTGTTGCCTAACAATTTAACGAGACTAACTGTCAACTAAAAAAAAACGCGACGGCGAAGCTGAAGCGTTTTTGGGTTGACAGTTTTTTAAGCACAACTGCTTTTAGACAAACAAATTGGGTTGTAGAAAACACAAATTTATTCAGTAAGAATATAACTCAAGTAAGACAATTTAACGAATATAGTAAATTAGTATAATTCATATTAGTATTTAATATATTGTTACTATGGTTTTAAAATCAGTTGAATTAACCAACACGAATTTTTGCTCCGTTTTTATCGTGTTCACCTACAATGAAATGACCAATGAAAGGTTTTGTACAATTTTTTTCGCTGTAAAAATCTGCCGTAACTTTTTTACCACGGTAAAAGTGAAAAAACTACAATATTCTTATGGGAATTCATACACATGAGTTAAATTGTCAGAGACAATTCTGGTACATAACTGTGAGGAAATAAAACTAACCGTAACTGACTAGTATATATTCACTTATTGGGCCCGGATTTCTAAGTTCTGCGGGGGATCCAGCAATCTCGGAAAAATTCAAGTACAGTAAGAATCTGTTATCGAAGACCATATAAAGTAGAGGTTGTAATCGGAGACACATTTTTAAAAATTCTAGACAAGTACCTATTAAAAATAATATATTGTTATCAAGCAAATGAATTTCATTAAAAAGTTAAAGCGTGAGAAACAAAGGACATCAAGACTTACACTGCCTGTGGGCCCGTACCTGGCTGAGCTAGCCCTGTAATTAACCCATCTATTCCAACAAAAAAAAAAAAAAAAACTCGCTTTTAACTAAATGTTCAAAACTGTAAAACAAGAACTTCAAAACTGCACATATTTCAACAGGGAAATTCAATAAAAACGTCGTCCCTAAATTTTAAAAAAACCATCTCTATTAACATACAACAGATTAAGCTTTAAGATTATTGTTGATAATATTTCCAATTAACACTTAAATTTGTATTTTCTGCATTCTCTTTATAAAGATGAAACAGGCATCAAATTATTTATAAATTTTTCAATAATGATGCGCTTCCACCACTTTCATAGTGGTGGAAACACCAAGGAGAATTTTTCTATTTTATTTCAATAATTGTTTGAATTTATATATGTATTTATAGTCATCCTACTTACAAAATTGCATATTCACTTAATTTTATGGTCACTGCATTTTTTGACAAAATTTCCATAAAACATGCAGTAAAAAATAATTCTTTTTTCAACATACATACATACCCACATAATAATTAATATATGCAACCAATACCCATACCAATTTGTGCAAATATATAACTGAAAATTGTGTATGTTAATTAACAATTAACACAAAAAATAATGAAATAAAAACACAATATTAATAATTTTCTTGAAATCAAATTATCTAAAAAACTGAACAACTGAAAATTATTTTATACAAAAATTGCTTTTTATTTTTCAATAATAGTGATTTTTTGAAAAAAAAAATTCCCATTAACGTGCTAAAAGCTAAATAAGTTTTTAATTTATGTATGGTTGCGTCTGTTGTGGTTATTATGGTAAATTAGTTCACTCTGCATATCCCCTGAAACATCTAACTTTACCTACTGACAGTAACCTTACCAAACTACATTTTATATTAAATAAACTAAAATTTCAGGGTTCATGATGTTTGTAGCGTTCGTTTTTAGTGACAGAGACATTTCGAACAATTCAGTGATATCAGATAAATTTTTCTGGCATTGGTAGCTCGGACATGAATTAAAAAATACCAGTAATGTAAAGAAATTGAAGAAAAAAATTTATATAGTTCTTCAAAATTTTGTAACGTAGTTTGCAAAATTGCAACATACCAGGTCAGTCCATAAGTCCGTGCGTATTTTTTTGGTAAATTTTTAAATAATATAAAAAAACACAATTCATCCTTTCTGCGATCTGATTCACTGTTAATTGTGGCTCTGACTCCACAAGATTTCGAAGAATGCCATCATCAAAATTAACAGGACGTTCTGAACGGGGTTCATCATCAATTCTGCTTTTTCCAACTTTAAATTTTTTAAATCATTTCTGGGCAGCCCTTACACTAATAGTGTGTTCACCATGTACACTATTAATTTTTATCGCTGCAGCCCTGGCAGATTCACCACACAAAAATAACAAATGTAGCACAGCACTTTTGTACTGATTGTTTATATTCATCTTCTATGGGTACTAAAATGCGTTCGATATTTATGAAAGTTGGTGATGAACTGAATAATATGTTAGTCAAACGATGCGTCAGTGCTTATAGTACGTTCAAAAATAAGGATACATCTTTGTATACACATTTTTCAAAAACTTATCAATAAGGGACATATAATCCCCTGAAAGGGTGAAATGAAAACCATATTTTGCTAAATATTTTCCAGACTGTAGGCGCTTTTGAATAACAGATTGATATCGTAGGAGTGCATGTTTAACGCTAGGGTACCTAATTAAATTTATATTAACTATCATTAGAATTAATTTTTGAATGAGAACTTTTCTAGATAAAAATTCTAATTCTTTTGAATAGCTAAAATATATCAGTTTTTTTCATTTACTTTACGGAATTCTTTACGTTGTGAATAAGTAATATTAAAATATAAAAAGGAACATATAAGCCCCCGTTTCTTTTTATGTTGTTTCCCTTTTTCATCTGGAAACGCGGTAAAAATATAATAATAATAATAATATATATGAATATACTATTTGTTTCATACTACATTAGGTAACTGTATACAAATTTTAAAATAATCTCCCTAAAAATTTTTTTCTTTATATTGCTTCCATAGACTAGCTTGTATTGACGCATGAGCAGCCAAAATATTTCCACGAAATTTAATTTTATTTTAAATCATATCTTATATGTAATACTAATTGCGAAAGTTCATATTACCATATGATAACGTTGAAAGAATTTTTTAAAACCAAAACTATTTATAGGGGCAGGTGGGTCTACAAATGAAATTACTTACTTCTACCGTTTGCTTAACTCTAATTGAGACGGTAGTTCGAAAGTGGATCCTTGCTTGCAATTGTTGTTACATTCAAGTAATATGATAATAGAGGTACGCCGTCTTGCTACATCTTCCCTACGGATGAGAAAAACTAACATTTGATCAATTAACAATGAAATGCGTGACTAAAAATTATTTTTTTTTTTTACGTATGAATAAAAGTTTAAAAATGCAAAAATTTTTTATTTACATAAACAATTTTCATTTGAAAAAGTCTGACGAATAGTCCAAGCTCGGATAGCACAAAATCATACCGGATAAAACACCTCAAATTAAAAAAGCTAACTCGATAGTAACTAATGCCGACAATAGGAAATGCCCGCCAGACCTTTAAGTTTTTGTTAAATTCTATTTTTAAAAAATTTTTGAAATGGCCGAAAAAAACGTCAAATCTACCTCACATAACACCTCGCTGAAATTTACATATGTTACAGCAAATTATATATATTTTACTGAACAGTCGGTCTGTCTGGCATATTTTGATAATTAATGTCTGACAGACTTATTTTAATTAGTGAAAATTTTAGGCAAATCTACCTCACATAACACCTCGCTGAAATTTATATATGTTATAGCAAATTATATATATTTTACTGAGGAATCGGTCTGTCAGGCATATTTTGTTAATTAATGTCTGACGTTAACTAATGTTATACGTTTTTTACTAGGCCAGACTTAATGTTTTAAAGCTACGAAGCTGCAGTTTTCATGAAAAAAGTTGTTTTTAACCATTCTCAAGCAAAGGAACAATTAAAGAAAGGATCTTTTCCAATTTTAATGTAAAGTCGAAGATCACCTTTATTCATCGAAACAAATTTTTTGGGAAAATAAGGTGTTTTACCCAGTCAGGCTTCATTGTTAAGCGCAGCAGTGTCTATTATTTTAAATACACTGGTTTATCCTAAGCCGACGAACATACATACATACATATAACTTAGTTGTCCACTCAGAGAAATATATATATATATATATATATATATATATATATATATATATATATATATATATATATATATATATATATAATACTTGTTAAAAGTATTATTAAATTATTTTTTTTAGGCATTAGTTAACAAAATTTTCTAGACAGATCAATTTCAATGCAATAGACTGGTAATATCTAAAAGTTTCGTTTAAAAATAAAATTAAGGTGTTATGTGAGGGTAAGTTTGCCTAAAATTTTTACTAATTAAAAGAAGTCTGTCAGACATTAATTAACAAAATATGCCCGAGAGACCGATCCCTTAGTAAAATATATATAATTTGCTATAACATATATAAATTTCAGCGAGGTGTTATGTGAGGTAGCTTTGCCTAAAATTTTCACTAATTAAAATAGGTCTGTCAGACATTAATTATCAAAATATGCCAGACAGACTGATTGTTCAGTAAAATATATATAATTTGCTATAACATATGTAAATTTCAACGAGGTGTTATGTGAGGTAGATTTGACGTTTTTTTCGGCCATTTCAAAAATTTTTTAAAAATTGAATATATAACAAAAACTTAAAGATCTGGCGGGCATTTCCTATTGTCGGCATTAGTTACTATCGACGTAGCTTTTTTAATTTGAGGTGTTTTATCCGGTATCATTTTGTCCTATCGGAGCTTGGACTAGAAGTAGACAAGCAGCATACATGAATAATTTTGACCACTCATGTGCCAGTACAAGCTCATCTATCCGAGTATTTTTTGGTTTTTTTTTTGTAATGTTGATAAAAATATCATTTATACTGTTTGCTATATTATGTAATAAACAAATGAGAGGATTTTCCGTAATAATAATTTCCAACAACTCGTAGTTCCTTTTTACTGGAAATAATTGAATAATTTATTCAAGTTATTTTGTTATACAAAAAAAAAAAAAAAGAAAAAAAGAAATATATATTTATTAAAAATGTTAGAATTAAAATAATTATCTGTTTAAGTCAGCAATCTAAATTTTTGATCCAACATTTTGAAAATTACTAGAATATCTAAATTTATTAATAAAATATTTCCAGTAATCTAATAATTTAATCTATTTGTTTGGTAATACAAAAATTCATTCCTATGATGGCATAAAGTATATTTAAACGTCTATTATCTAAAAATTATTAATTGCATTTATAATAGAAAGTGCAAATTCATTTCCGGACCTATATAACATTGATCAAAATGGAATCCCAGGCTATGAATCATCAACACCAGCCGTTGTATGATCCATTTTCCTATCATTTGTAGTTAAGAACTATTTTGGAAATAATTTTTAAAATATTTGTTTGACAATAAACAAATTTTTCATTTCATTTTTTGTCAAATAATAAACAACATTTAAAGAGTGAGATAAAAAAAGGTGACATTAGATTTTTATTGTGTGGGTTGAAGCCAACATTATTACAACATAGTAACAACTTGATATTAAACCTATAGAAGTCTATGTAATATACCCGTGTATAATAGTAGTCAGTTTTCAACTAGAAAAAAAGGATTATTATTCCATATAATAATGATCTGTTGTGCTGATATGATTCAAGATATCCTATACCTTCATTATCCAAACAAAAATAAAATGTACCTACCACTAGCTCTCACTACTATAGGCTATCCATCTTCAGCACACTCATAGCTTTGCTGAATTGCTGTTAACCTGTACTTCAGTTATATTTAGATTTATATAGCGTTATTCAATTTATGAAATTTTTTGTTTTACCATTTATACATTTAAGGCAGTACACTTTTGAAGAATTCAATTTTTTGCTTGTTTGTTTAATTCTCTGAAAGTATAGATTCTTGAAAACATTTTCGTAAAGAGAAATTTGAAAATTTTCAAAATTTATTGAGTTATAGCCATTTTAATACGGGGGCATCAGGTATCAAGTATTTTACTCCAAAACTTTAGATGCATTTCTTTTCGAAACCACTTCTTTCAAATTTTCTATCGACATGATATCTTCAGTTCTAGTTACTCAATCGATTTCAAGATTGCCATATACTTTTAATACATGCTCCCTTATAGTAAGAACTACAGACATGTCAAAATTTGAATTTTTACTATTTTTAAAAAATAAAAAAATTTCCTTACATCATTAGAAGTACATTAAAACCTCGTTTATCCGGAATTGATGTGATCAGAGTGATTCCGGATAAGTGAAAATCCGGATAAACCAAATGTAATGGTATTTTGCCTGCAAAATCGTAATACGGGTAAAATAAACACAGTACAGTGGTTTTAAGAATACAGTATGGACTGTATGTTGTTTATATTCACGAAAATCACGGCGAACACACGCAACTCTACCGCAAATTGTATTTTAAACGCAAAAAACTTACAGTACTATAATTTGGCTTCATTCCGGATAAATCGGAGTTCCCGATAGTCGAATACCGAATAAACGAGGTTTTAGTGTAGATACTTGAATTTTCTCTCTTTTTTGTATGCATTTTTTAAAAATATTTTATAAAAATATCAATAAATAAGTGGTAACAAATGGATAGCCGAATTTTTAGCTATCTAGACTAGAATACCTCTTAAAAATTAAATACGAACTGTAAAATGTAATTGCTTGCGCACTTTATGTGCATTTTAAAAGAAACAAAATATTTAAGTAACTATACCTACACATGAAATCGATTAATAAGTCCATGAAAGTAAGTAACAAAATGCGATGAAATAATGCACGTATTATCTTCTTAAAATTCGGTTATTTTCGACAGGAGTTGGTCATTAATGAGCGTTTCGTTAACAAAAATTTGTACCTTTACAATTCTTTATACATAAATTTTTAATAAATAAATATTTTTATTTAACCTTTTTTGTAAGTACCTACAATAAGTAACTTTTTTTTTATTAGGTAGGTATATCAAATTTTACAAAAACACATAAAGACAAAATAATTATTAAATTAATTTTTAATATTATAAACACAGCACAGAATACAATAAAATCAAGATATTCATTTAATTTTATTGATTTATTTTTTTTAAATTTATCTGCAATGCCTATGTACGTATACTAAATATAGTTAGCTACAGACACATCATATAAGCTATATTTTAAAATCTTAAATAATTTTCAACAGAAAATTTTTAATTTTTCAGCAAATTTTTCCGTTAATATTATGAGAGAAGTATATTATAAATTACAATACCTACATAATTACGTACACCTGTATTTGTCATTACACCAAAAATAATTAAAAATTTGTACTGGTCAAAAATTGTTCTTTTGATTGACATTTTTAGTTTTCTATAAATATAATTAATTCTTATAAACTTACAGTTTTTGTTACTAAATTCAATACCCAGTCAACATTCTGACGTCTTAATGAATTCATAAAGAATTCATATTTCTGATTTGGACGTCAGAAAACAAGTTCAGAAAGATATCTTTATGAATTCATAAAGATATCTTATGCGTCGATTTATGAACAGATTATGAAGTCTTAAATATGATGTCTTAAAGAATTATTTTTTCTGACTTCAGAATTGCGATGTCTTAAACAGCTCATATTGCTGATGTCTGAAAAAAGATATCTAAATTGAGAATTCATTATTAAGAAGTCATATTTCTGACTTCAGAATTATGATGTCTTAAATAGTTCATATTTCTGACGTCTTAAAGAATTCATATTTCTGACTTCAGAATTAGCTCATATTTCTGATGTCTTAAGCAGCTCATATTTCTGACGTCTTAAAAAAGATGACTTTAAGAGGACTATACCAAGAATTCGTTGAAAATATTAAGCGTAATTTACGAAATAAAGGAATATAATTAATTTAGTTAATTTTATTTATTTACATAACGTATATTAAATGTATTTAAAATATTAACATTTAAAATTAATTTTACTCCAGTATTTTATCAGGAAATGTCACAATTTGTACACTAGTCACAATAGAAAAAGTCAAAAACACTAACTAACCATACTCAATATCCCATCAAACCACAAATTATTATCATAACTTCTTAAATTAACACTATCATAAATTCACTTCCTTCAATTCATTTTCACTTTAAATAATTTTCTTTAAGTATCACCATTTTGTTTAGTATCACCATCACCATCATTTCTATCTTGAGCTAAATTTCTCTCCTATTTTAATCTTCTATTTTTTTGACTTTTGAATAAATATTGAAATGGTTTTCTTTTAGACATTATGTTGTTAACGTTGTCAACAAAAAATATTAATTTTAATACATTACATTGTTCGTTTGTTTTTTGTTTTTTCGTTACATCCGAAATATGAACTAATTAAGAAGTCTTAATAATGAAGTCAGAAATAAGAGCTGTTTAAGACATCAGAAATATGAGTTCAAAAAGTAGTCAGAAATAAGAACTGTTTAAGACATCAGAAATATGAGTTCAAAAAGTAATCAAAAATAAGAGCTGTTTAAGACATCCAAAATATGAGTTCATAAAACAATCAGAAATAAGAACTGTTTAAGACATCAGAAATATGAATTCATAAAATATTCAGAAATAAGAATTGTTTAAGACATCAGAAATATGAATTCATAAAGTAGTCAGAAATAAGAGCTTCTTAAGACATCCAAAATATGAGTTCATAAAACAATCAGAATTAAGAACTATTTAAGACATCAGAAATATGAGTACAAAAAGTGGTCAGAAATAAGAACTGTTTAAGACATCAGAAATATGAATTCATAAAGTAGTCAGAAATAAGAACTGTTTAAGACATCAGAAATATGAATTCATAAAGTAGTCAGAAATAAGAACGGTTTAAGACATCATATTTCTGATGTCTTAAATAAGACTTCTTTATGAATTCATTTAGATGTCCTAATATTGTTTAAATTATTTTTGTTAGTGGTTTCTATAGAAAAAATGATAATATATTTATAGGATATTTTTTTAAGACATCAGAAATATGAGCTAATTCTGATGTCAGAAATATGAATTCTTTAAGACATCATATTTATGAAGTCTTAAACAGCTCCTAATTCGACGCATAAGATGTCTTTATGAATTCATAAAGATATCTTTCTGATAATGTTTTCTGACATCTTAAATATGACTCCTTTAAGACATCTTTAAGAAGTCTTATTTAAGAAGTCCGAAAGATGTCAGAAAAAAGATGTCTATTTGATATCATTAAATTGAATTCATATTTAAGATATCTTTAAGAACTCTTATTTCTGACTTCTTAAAAAAGATGTCTTAAAGATGTCATATTTACAGTTCAGAAAGATGTCAGAAAAAAGATTTCATAAAGACATCTTTCTGACTTTTGTGCTCACTGGGTAGATTTATAAAGGGTTTTTGGTGATGTTCTATATTAAGGAAAGGATTTTGGAAAATAATCACCAGTTGTAATCTGAAAAATTTTTTTTATTCAGAGCGACGTACGTTTCGGGGTTTTCTAAATCATCTCCCTCATCAGGCCTTATCAATAAAATAAAATAAAATAAAATTAACAATGTAACTTTAACAATTAACTTCTTTTTTTACAACCAAATTCGCAGAGGGTGTCTTCAAGCAGATTTCTGGTTTTCCGATGGGTAGTTCGATATCTGTTATTGCTTGTAATGTGGCTATGGATCTGCTGGTTGATGTTTGCCTAGAAGAACTAGATTATACCGTACCGTTTTTTTATAAATACACTCTAAGAAAAAAATGTACCGTTTTACTACTATTATAGGAGGCAATTAAATGCCTTCTATAATGACAGTAACATTACAAACCGTAATGTACGAAGGTGAAAAATACACCATCATGGTGTAATTATTACTCACTCATATGTGTAGTTTTACACATGTCGTACGTAAAATTACGGTCCAGGTGTGTAATAGATTACGTTTTATTTGTGTATTAACTACACAACAAGATGTAATTTTACACATTCAGTTCGCAATAGTGCGCAGTTAAACGTAAAATTACATCATATTAATGTATTTTTAAACCACGCCTGTACACCTGAAAATGTAATTTTACACACTTATATAGTAATGTTTACACCCAGAAAAGTGTAATATTAATCCAACTGAATCACTCATTCTGATTCAATTCAACTGAATCAGTATGAGTGATTCAATTGTGCTGAAAAAAATAAACTGATTCAACTTAATTGAAAATAACGAATCAAAAAAGATTATTGATGGTTTTTTTACATAAATATTTATAATAATATGACGTATAGAATAATTTGGAATTATATACAAAAAGATTCGAGATGTTAAATATTTTGCTTATTATGTCTAAATTTCTATATAAGTGTGTCGTATGATAAAATAATAATTTTTTTGGTAAATTTTAAAATAAACACTCCAAAAAAGTAAGATTATAAAAGTTTTATTATGAACGTTTACTTGCTTTCATGAACATAGGTAATCTTTATTTTGCAGTGTAACTGCCAATTAAACTGGTCAAAATTTTGAGATATGACTTTTTTTTACAATGCTTACGTTTTGCAAACACAATTATTTAAGCAATATCTTATAAAAAATTTAATTGTAATTAGATTACAATGATAATATTAAAAACTTATGGATTAAAATTGTAGTTACATCATATCAAAAATATAGTTTAAGAAAATTAACTAAACAATACTTAAATATAAGAAAAACAATATTCTGCTGACTCTTGCCATTCTTAGAACTTCGCAGAAAATGCATGCTGTGCTTTCATAGATGTCTTCACCAATTCCAGTTTCTAAACAAATCAGAAAATAAGGGTTACTTAATTTTATAACCATTTTTGATTATTATTTTTTTCTTTTTTTAATAACTATTTCACAGCAATTTAAAATTAAGAAAATTTCGCTTTCGCTACAAAATTACTTCTGGGCTATTTTAATGAATGTACAGATATTAGATTTTTGATTAAAAAACTCACCAGCAAAGTGACCCGGCGTGCTTATGGCACTGGCACTTCCGAACTGGTAGACGGAGGGTTTGAATTCCGTAGCCGGTTATATGCTGGCGAAAGTTTTCTGCTATTTCCCATCATAATTCCAGATGAATATCGACATTATCCTCAAGAAGATGGTTGCAAACAGACACCTACCAAATCCTTATACCGCTTTTCTTGTCCTCCGCCCAATATTCTGCTGAGTCTTGCCATTACTAGAACTTCAGGGAAAATGTAGGCTGCGGTTTCACATATGTCTTCACCAATTCCTTTTTCTAAACAAATCAAAAAATAAGGATTACTTAATTTTATAACCATTTTTGTTTATTTATTTTATTTATCTTTTTTCAATAAATATTTCACAGCAATTTAAAATTAAGAAAATTTCGTTTTTGCTACACAATTACTTTCAGGTTATTTTAATGAATGTACACATATTAGATTTTTGATTAAAAAACTCACCAGCAAAGCAACCCGGCGTGCTTAGGCACTGGCACTTCCGAACTGGTAGACTGAGGGTTTGAATTCCGTTACCGGTTATATGCTGGTGAAAGTTTTCTGCTATTTCCCATCGCAATTCCAGATGAATATCGACATCGTCCTTAAAAAGATGGTTGCAAACAGACACCTACCAAATCCTTATACCGCTTTTCCTGTCCTCCGCCCAATATTCTGCTGACTCTTGCAATTACTAGAATTTCAGGGAAAATGTATGCTACGGTTTCACAGATGTCTTCACCAATTTCGATTTCTAAACAAATCAGAAAATAAGGGTTACTTAATTTTATAACCATTTTTGCTTATTTATTTTTTCTTTTTTCAATAACTATTTCACAGCAATTCAAAATTAAGAAAATTTCGTTTTTGCTACACAATTACTTTTAGGTTATTTTAATGAATGTACAGATATTAAATTTTTGATTAAAAAACTCACCAGCATAGTAACCCGGCGTGCTTAGGCACTGGCACTTCCGAACTGGTAGACTGAGGGTTTGAATTCCGTAACCGGTTATATGCTGGTGAAAGTTTTCTGCTATTTCGCATCGTAATTCCAGATGAATATCGACATCGTCCTTAAGAAGATGGTTGCAAACAGACACCTGCCAAATCTTTATACCGCTTTTCTTGTTCTCCGCCCATATCATCATGAAAAAGTTGAGAAATAATGATGTGAGTGACGTCCGTTACATACCATTGTCTAAAAAACGAACGTTAAATTCCATTATTATTATTACCATTGTTATTATTACTTAAAAAACTCGATTTCCATACGTCGCGTCGTTTCAATTTAAACCTGTTATGAATTTATATTACTGTAAAGCAAAAAAAAAAAAAAAAAATTCGTTAAGTGCGTGTTCTTGACACGCACTAACAAGTAAAGGTCCCGAGGCCGGACCTATCGATTTCGATGAAAATTGTAGAAGACTAAAAACTAAGGGACACGTATTTTTTTTTATCTGCGGAAAAACGGTTTGAAGGGGTGAAATCGCCCTCCAAAAATTGGGGTAAAAATTTAATTTTTCAAATATCTCGAAAACAGTAAGAGATAGAGAAAAAGTTTAAATTGGCGATATTGCTCTTTTTTAAAGAGCTATCTATTGATATGCAATTTGTTCATATTACATCAACAGGAGTGGTTGGGGGTTAAAATTTGGGGGTTAATTTTGCAAAAAGGGGGTGAAAAATAAACAATATAAATTTTTTGTTTACAGATTTGAAATCTACGTCAAAAAATCTAATTGACCTGTTTTTGCTCAATGCCCTAATATTAAGTCTAGGGGTAGTTAACTAGAGGGTGACTCTGTCGAATAGTCGTACAATTTGGGTATTTCAAGGAGTTCTTCATGGAAAATAGCTTAAGACAATTAGAATAACGTAGAAATGAAATTCTCGAATTCAAAATTGAGTTTGAGCAACATTGGAGAGGGTGTGAGTCACCCTCTTAAATTACATACTAGTTTATATACACTAATTTTTGCTATTAACACACTGATAGTGGGTAAAATAATGTCACAATAAGTGGTTCTGAAGTTGGACTATCATATGTAAGGTCTTTATTAGGTTTGTTTTTTAATGGATATTATAGTTTTCCTTATCGAAAATTATCGATACCGAAAATTACATAACTTAACCTAAAATAACGAAACCTAATAAAAACCTTACATACGATAGTCTAACTTCAGAACGATCTATTGTGACATTATTACCCCCTGTCAGTGTGTTAAAAGATATCTGAATTGTAGATAATGTTTTAATTTTCACAGAAATGGACAACCCCCCAAAATAAATTATTAGTCAAATTGTAAAATAAACTTTTATCAAATTACATAACTATTTGTACGAAGCAAAATTAAAAAAATTAACTTACCTGAAATATTTTAAATGTATCATCAGGACAGCATTTTGGAAACAAACAAATTTATATTACAGTATTCTTTGCACATTATTCCAGAAGCCATTTGCACAATACATATAAAAACAAAACACCAGTACACCACTATAACACTGTTTTTGTAGCATATTTAAAGATTAATTTATCATACACGTTATAATCATATTAACTATATATCTTATCAAAAAATACTTTTGTTTAATTCAGCTAATTTGAAAACATAACTTTTAACCTTTAAGAGTATTACTTATGTACGTATAAATAATACAGCAATTCA
Source organism: Brachynemurus nebulosus (assembly GCA_035578155.1). Lineage (NCBI taxonomy): Eukaryota > Metazoa > Arthropoda > Insecta > Neuroptera > Myrmeleontidae > Brachynemurus > Brachynemurus nebulosus. The sequence goes on along the minus strand of JAPWDM010000001.1, from coordinate 43,820,320 downwards.
ATAACAGATAATATTAAAATACATAAACTCATTTGCGCGCGCATGGGTTTTGCTATTTAGTGGTGTAAAAATAAACCAAAAACGTTGTAAAAATCCAAAGTTACACCTTTATTTGTGTAATATTAGAAAAAAACAGTAATTATACACAAATTATATAAAAATACACCAATTTTTTCATATTAGACAAATAATAGTGCATATTTTCAGAGCGAGGAGTAATTTTGCTCTAAATTTAAGTTATTTTACACGTTTTTGACCCTTTTTTCTTAGAGTGTATGTGGATGACATTGTCACGGATGTGACAATTTTGTTGGCGCGTACTGTACATAAGTATAATATTTTATTCACAATTTTGATGTGTGTTATACCGACTTGTTATTTAAAAAAAAAAAAAAAAAAAATATTCCATAGCCTTCTATTATAATATATATGCACCGCGCAAACTCCAGGAGCAGACCATATCTTTTTGAGTTTTAAAAAAAATTATTGGTAGTTCAGTTTTAAGTTACACACACGACTCCTTCCGCGAAAGGTAACTTACTAAACGTTTAAATTATTAGTTTAGTATATCTTTGAACAAAAGTCAATTTACATATTCGAATTTTAATATACCTATTAAAAAAAAAAAAATAATAATAAAATTATGAAATAGGCTCTGTTTTTACGCGCGGAGTAATTTCAACTTAGCGTACTAATACAGTTATCTTACAGTGTCGATTTTAAAATGCGCGATCTGAGTACATATATACAAGTAGTGAATCAGACAGGCAACTGAGTAGACGTTGTATGTACGCTACTTCGTACAATTTTATTATTATTGGAATACAACATGGAACGCCATCATATATTTACTTATCGTTAAACGTAACTTTTAATTAAAAATACTAAACGAATAATATATCCATATGCATTTTCATAAATAAGGCCTGTGTAAATTTCAAATTCGTAAAACCAATGTTCGGCAATAATACGACATCGTGGAAATCGGCATGACAAAAATGGCGTAGTTTGGGTAAAACAATTAAAATTTTTTCTATTTTAATTTTAATATTTTATAGGGTTGGTTTTTCCATACCAACCCTATTACTAATTCCATTGAAACTCTGTCATGTTTCAATAATTATAATATCGCTATCTCAGTAAATGTAATTAATCATTTCTGTTGAAAATAATGCGATATAGAATTTTAGTTTTATAAGATTATGTATAAATTCTCTTAGTTACAAAAAAATAAATTTTTTTTTTTAATATAAAATTTCTATTTAAAATTATTATGTAACTTATGAATTTCTTTTTAATATTTTAAATATCCTGTAACAATGTTCGAATTTTTGTATTATTATGTAAAATTCTTACTACTTATCTTTCATTACAAAATCCATGTTGATTGTCAGCCATTTTAAATTTTGTTCAAACATGTGCTTTTCTTTGTTAAGCTTGTGTAACTTGTTTAAGTAAAAAAAAAGGATATTTAACGTTAAATACAGTTAGTTTTAAAATCTAATTTCTAAAATTATTATTTACGATTTCCTACATACCATATTTACAGAAAAAATAATCTTATTGATTCTTAGAATTTAGGGCCCAGCAATTTTCACACTCATACTAGGATATAATTCCTAGTCCAGGAGCCGTGTCTTCTCATAGTGCAGGAGCCGGTTCCCTTAATTTAATTCAATTCAAGTTTCTTTTAATTTTAATTTTATTTAATGACACCTTCATTAGATTCAATTAATTAAACCAATACTCAATATTTAAAATCTTATTAAAGTATTTTCCCTAATTTATTTTTTTTTATATTTTCCGTTTATTTTATTTTTTTATTTTTTGGTGTCAACATTTTGACGTGTATCCCATACGATGGCACACAGCACATTCTTGACACATTTAATTCTTTCTCAGAAAAACTGTGTTTTACTGCTGAACTCGAGAATGACAAGAAAATAGCTTTTTTAGATGTGCTTATTACTAGAGGCAGCAACAACATACTTACTACAATGTGGCATAAAAAATCTTACTGCTCATCTAGGCTCATAAACTGGTATTCCGGACACTCATTACATGTTAAACGTAACACTGCCTATAGTATTATAAATAGGGCAGTTAATTTAACTCATCCCGAGCACCGCCCTAAAACAATAGAGACTGCTAAAGACATCTTGCTGAAAAATAATTTTCCTTCGTCAATCAATAACGATTTAGTTAAAACAATCGTGCACCGCAGTTATAATAGTTTAACCTATCCAGACAGTATTAGGAAAACAGAAAGTGGCAATATTATAACATTACCATACTTAGGACAACGGATTGCTCCTGTATCTGCGCTTCTCCAATCCAATGGCATACGACCGGTGTTTAACTATCCTTTCACTGTTAAAAACTTTTTCCATTCAAACCTGAAACCAGCCATACCAGTTGAAAAGAGAGATAATTTAATTTACTCAGTCCCATGTGGTTCCTGCGAAGCCTTTTACATCGGTCAGACCTCAAAAATGCTGGAACATCGGCTAAAACAACATCGATGGGATCTGAAAAGGGGCGATTTCAAAACTGGCTTAGCACAACATTCAAATGAAAACGACCACCGTTTTGTTTTGGATGACACCAAAGTGCTATATTTTGAAAAAGTTTACCGAAAAAGATTAATTTTGAAAGGCTTATGGATAAACACCCAAGAACACATTGTAATAATCAAACAGATGTGTCAAATTTGACATGTTATCAAACAATGTGTAAAAATGCGCAGAAGTTTCTAAAAAATCGTCCAACGCAGTAAATGTCAAATATGTATATAATAAATATAATACACTAAATTCTCATTACAAACATACACAACTACATTGGATTTTGTCATTATTAGTAGAAAGATGTTTTTACTTTATTTTGATTGTTTTAAATTAGTACTATACTTTTACTTCGTTTTCATTATGTTTTTATTAATAATTTAATTAATTGTTTTATCTAATTATGTGCAGTTTTAACTTCTGTAAAATTCAATATTTTATTTTATTCTATTTTAATTTTAACCTTATTTGTTTTATCTTAAAATTGACGTGTTAAAGGATATATTTTTTTAAAAATTTTTATTTGTAAGTATTTTTAAAACATTCTTCTTTTTGCTGATTCTTTAATAACCTACATTGTTAATTTTATTTTATTTTATTTTATTGATAAGGCCTGATGAGGGGGATGATTTAGAAAACCCCGAAACGTACGTCGCTCTGAATAAAAATTTTTTTTCAAATTACAACTGGTGATTATTTTCCAAAATCCTTTCCTTAAATTCAATAGAGCAATTTGGGAACAGTTTAGCCATATAAAAACAAAAAAAAATTTTTAACGCCAGCTTAGCTTCTTTCGGTTCCAAAATGCTAGGCCATGTACAATAATGATTAACAGCAATTGAAAATGTACAATAGTTAATAAGTCATTTATAATAAAAAAATTCATGACATAAATTCACTCTAAATATAATCATTCTATCGTTCATAACGTTATCACTATTGCACTCTGTTTACAAAAGTTTTTCTATTTCCCAACAGCAATCTACATTTTTTTCCTTATTTATAAAAAAATAGAGTCAAAAAACTATCATTATTATAAATATAAATGAACTAGGTATTACAAACTTGTGCCAGATAACACTTTACACTGGTGCTTAGTAGTGTTCCAAATAGAAAAAAAGTATTGTCATTAAATAAGTTGACTACCATTTACAATAAATGAATGAGAAAAAATTAGTCTTTATTATTCACATAATATTTTTCTAATCATCGATTTTCAGTTCGAGTTCTTTGACCCAGAAAATGACCTACATAGGTCGACCAATAATAATCTTTAATGAGTAGGATTATGAAAAGTAGATAATAAAAAATAATGAGTTTTATAATTATTGTATTTATATGATATATTTATGAGTAAAGCAACTTGTAAAGGAAGTTAGGTAAATGAAATGATAAATTAATATTTATAAAGATGTACCGTAAACACGATTTACTTGAGCCCTAAGGTGTAACTTGAGCCCAAAATGAAAAGAAGTATAATTTTTTCTTTTGTGCTTAATTTAGCCAGTAGTAGAAGTAAGTTACATGTTTATCTGATAGGTAGCAGCACTAGGTTCACCGTGTTTATATTTAGGTAGTTCTGAAAATTGACACTAGGTGTCAGGCGAGGGTTGTTTACTCTCTATTTGAAGTTGCTGTTTTTGTTATGTTGCTAACTTTCAACTGTACAAAATATTGCGATAGCTTACAAGTGTATAATTTTCGTATTTGGTTTATTAGTAAAGCAAATTCAGACATATTCATATGCCAGCTATTTTCTTATTTTCTTACTTTAAAGTTTTGAGAAACCAGTTAACTTAACCTTCAAATTAGGGTAACTTGTTCCCATTTTAACTTTGGTATAAAATGGTGCAAGAGTAGACTGCATGGAGCCAATTAAAAAGGCATGTAAGTGGCCCAAGAACAAGGACCTACTGTACTTTAAATGACAAAATATAGTTAAGAAAATACATCCACCTACACTAATCAAAAGAGGTTTATTCTCTTTAGGTGGACTAAACAAAGACACGCTCTAACACATAAAAATAATTTGGTATCCATCACAATTTTTGTTTGAAAATATTTATTCATTTTTGATACCTATTCATGTTTTTTGAATAAATAAAGTTCTTATATGTTTGTGCAATGTTTTAGTTAGTAACTAACAGTCTTAAACTGTTTTCAAATGGACATCACCTGGAAATTTAGGTTTGGGCTCAAGTAAACCGATCTTGAGGTTAACTTGAACCAAAATCTAAAAATTTATAGAACTTTTGAGCCATCAGAAAAAAAATCCATATTATATAATAAACTAACCGCAGTCATATACAGATTAACATACTGAATTCCCTATCCCAAATAAATATAACAGTTACGCTCAATTTTAGAAATTATCAGATAATTTGCAAATATGGGCTCAAGTAATCCGTGTTTACGGTATTATAATTCATAGTTTAAATTGGCCAGGGCATGTTACGAGTACGAAGAATGGAGCCCACGAAATAGTTATTTATGTAACAAGTGCTGGGAATGCTGTTTTGCTGTCTAAGTCGGACAGATTCTTACTCGAGTCAACAAGGCAGATATTGGAAGTGCTTGAGTCTAATAAAAAAAATTTTTGACAGTGTTACCCACAGTATTTTTGCAATAATCATCAACCATTTAAAAATAATAATGTTTGATTTATTTATGTATAAATATGTTAATATTAAAAGTACAGTGTAAAATGCAATCAGTTAAAGCTTAGCTTCGAATAAAATCACCATAGATTTAAAATTATATGCTTAGGTAATAGTTTCTACAATTACAGAAACTGCCATACAAAAGAATTTTCGAAATTGTATTTTCTTCCTTATATACCTATATTCTTAAATTTCGTTCGATTATTTTTAGCTTACACTGCAATTTATGTTAAAAATATGCAGCTAGTAGGGGAGAGCGGGGCTATATCGTACACTTAAGGGAGAGCTGTTATTGCTCAGCTAATATCGGGTATAAAATTATAACAAAATAAGCAATATATAATTTGGACCATTGGTTATTGATTTCACACAAAGAAATTGGAATTATTTCACTGTTTATATATTTAAATTAAATTACAAAAAAATGTGTCTCTGTACGACATAGCCCCGGGGGTCGGGGCTATACCGTACAGTAAAAAAATCATCTTATTAAGGAAGTAAATAACAGTAATGCAATAAATTATTGTACAAAACACATTTTATTATTTATTGTCGACTTAACTAAGAAACATCATAACGTAACTTGTATTATCGGTATATTTAGTTCAACTTACAAAAGTGTAAATAAAAAAGAGTGTTAGGTTAACTTTTATCAAAAAAGTGATAAAGTTTATAGAAAGAAAGTATTTACTTTAAAGTTTATACATTTAAACATAAATCACAAATAAAGTTATCTGCAGACTCGACCGCACTAAAACTATAATGTTTATGGTATTTCCTGCATCAACTACAATCTGTTAATGTTGCTATATTAAACCATTTGCGACTAAGTCGTACACTTCTGTACGGTTTAGCCCCATCCTGTACCTCGTAGGAGTTTCATAACCTAACCTCAAATTCAGTCGCCTAACTAGTCATCACTAGTGATAAAGAGAGAGCTTAAAAAAAGTAGTTTCTTATGATCTTATAACTACTAGTTTATAAGTAAAGATTCTCCACCCAACTCTTATTTGGCAGTGCCCCAAAATTATAAGAGATAATAAAAACAAGTTTTTTCACCGTCACATTGGTATTTATACGTACAGCGGAACGAACTCAATCCTGTGATTTTCCGCGGTCAGGCGCTAGGTTGCGACACCGATTGGGCTCGTCTAGCTTGAAATCTAGACACAAAAAATGGGTGTACGGTTTAGCCTCGCTGTTCGGTATAGCCCCGCTCTCCCCTAATATAATATAAAGTTTGTGAAAACAACATGCCAACAGTTATCTTCACTTCAAAGAAACGAACGAAAACTACACATTGTGAAAATAGAAAATTTGTTTTTGAACTTTGAAAACAAATGTGCATATATGAAACTTTTGTTCCAACTAATGTCATTATGCTAACATACAGTCACATATTTATAGGAACAATATATATTTACAGAAAATCACAGATTCACCGGCATGTTTGCCATTAAGCAAGAACAAAAGTAGGTCGTAAACAAAATTGTAAAAAATTAAAGATTAAAATAGTTGTCATTAAATACATTAATTTGTAATAAGGGTGGAAGCGTTGAGGTTAGAAATTTGTTCAGTAGCACCTCTGACGCTTTAGAGATATTCCATATTTAATGGACGTGTAAATATATTCGTTAGTATTGTCGTAAAGTATTTGTATTGCTCTGTAGTTCATCATATTTTATGATAAGAATACTAAATGGCCAATTAATTTAAGACACGTGATGAATCGTATGACTCTAGTCTTAAACTTTACAGTGGATTACAAATAATTGCTGTTATGTAAATTTTTTCTAGTTTAAAGTACCTAAGATATATGAATATAATATCTGTATCAAATGTACTTAATACTGAGCTAAAATAAATCAGAAAACTTTTTTATCTTCATAAAACAATGCGAATATTATATAACAGGATAAAAATTTACCATAGTGTCAAGTTGTAAATGTAATCGAAAAATTTCACGAAATTTAAAAAAACCCAGTTCCATATGGAAATAGCAAACAATGGGGATACTTAATAATATACTATAACTAGCATTTACCCGCGGCTTCGCCCGCGTTGCAAGAGAAGGGCTAAGCTGGTTTTAGGACACTCTACGTCGTCAAAATTATAGGCACATTTTAGCCCAAGGAGTGCCCATACTTTTGACACTGCAATGTACCAAAACATTAAATACAGTACCGCATCAAAAGTGTGGACATACCTTGAGTCAAGGTGTGCCTCTACTTGTGACGATGTAGTGTGCGCTGGAACCCGCTCAGCCCTACCATTCGTGGCTTTTGAAATTATGACATCTAGTTCAAAGGTATAAAATGTACTTTCATTTTCCCATAAGAATTTTCTCACAGAAATAAAATGTTTTCTCCGGGTAAAAAGTAGACTATAATATTGTTTTAACAATATGCAAAGTTCGAATGAAGTCAGTGATTTTTTTTTATCGTTTTAAATATACTTTCCCACGGGAATAAAACTTCTCACAGGATTCAGATATTTTCTCGGCGGAGAGAGTAGTCGGTGTTCCTTTCTATCCCCGTTGTAAATAATATTCATTGTTTAAAATCAATCTTCAATTTTTTAAGAGTCATTTGTCATTATTTCATTGTTTCATTTTAAAAACATTTTCCCTCGGGAATCAGATACTTTCTCGGTGTAAAAGCCTATGTTTATTACTATATATCGTTCTATCTGCTAACAAACAGAGTTTGAACAAACTTTAGAAATCTATTTTAGTTTCATTTAAAATATATTTTTCAACAGAAAGGCCATTTCCCAGAGGAATGAGATGTTTTCCCAGGGTAATGAGTCGCCTATATTCTTTTTCAGCCCTCTGTTAACAATATTCGAAGTCTGAAACCAGTAATCCGCTTTTTAATAGTCAACTGTCATAATTATCATAGATTTTTCCTCGGGAATGATTTATTTTCCCGGATTAAAAGATGGCCTATAACCGTCTCGGTCTCCGAAGCCATGTCTGTGCAAAATTTCAAGTTGACTGGTTAAGTCGTTGAAGCGTAAAAGGAAGTCAAACAAACAAACAAACAAAGAAATCAACAAACGCAATTTCGCATTTATAAACGTTAAACAATGAACTTTTAAGAATTTTAAAATCACCAGCATGCCATACTGTATCAGTTTCCACATTTCTAATTGTAAAAACGAAAAACTTCCATTTAAAGTTTCTTCCCCTGTTTCAACCCCCTAAGCGATGAATTTTTAAAAGCACTGAAACTTTTGTGTTCAAACCAGTAGCCTAACACCAATTTCTATACATTTTTCTAACTCAAAAAAATTACAGATTTCTGTGAAAATTTTCATCCCCTATTTTCCCCCTTTAGGGGGTGATTTTCCAAAAATCCCGTCACTGTTAACTTTGTTGCATGCAGACTTGCCAGGTTTCAAACATAAAACCTGCCCTACTTCCATGCTTGTTTCTCTAAAATAGGAAATATAACATTGTACACGAGTACCATTTTTTTTAGAGCTAGAAACATTAAAATTTGTGTCAATACACTAGCGGAAATAATTAAAGGATCAAGAAAAAATTCCAAATTTTTAGTTATTTTTCGAATGGCTGTATCTTCATAAAAAATGGTCGTATCGGAGTCGTAAGCAAAGCAGTTTAAAGCTGAAAGTTACTAGTTTTCAGATCTTGCGATAAAAAGATTTTCAAGGCAGCGTGTATCGCTCAATTCTAATAAGTACACTGAAATAAAAATTTCCGAAATTTTTTTTGGTTCCTTTTTTTGATCCACGGACTCGGAAAAAAATTTGCGACTTAACCACCATATGGACCGGATAACTTGTTCATTCAGCTTTAATTTGCTTTTTTTTAGACTTTTCTACGACTACCTCTCGCTGAGATATCGGACTTTGAATGGAAAAGTGTCGTTTCGCCTTTGACCATCGATATCTCAGCAACCAATGATCACACAGAAAATTGAAGGTGTGTTTCGAAAACTCGAATAAATTCTCTACAAGGATTAGCCATTGTTTTTTCAGAAAAAAATTTTTTGCATACTCTACATGAATTTGAAAAATCAAGAAAAAAAGACCTTTTGGGGGCTTTTTGGAAAATCAAGTGCTGAATTAAAGATTTCGTGAAAACCATTGATGTTAAGTGTGCCTTTTACAGTTCAACATACCCACAAAACCGCACCGAGTTTCAATTGAGTCCATCGAGCCGTTTTTTTGTTTCATTCGACTGAATTTTTGAAAAAATTAATGGATCATTTTTTTACTCTTAAACGTTTATAATCTTGAACAAAATGAAAAAAAGATTTTTTCAGCTTTTTTCACATTTTTATCAACAACAGTAGGGTAAAAGCCCCGTTTGTGGAACGCGATCCAATAGAAAAACAGTTTTGACATTTATATCTTAATGAAGTTATTTCTGAAAGAAACGTCTGATAACAAAAATTATTATTAATAGAATGATTGTTTTTCAATTTAAATTCATCTCACATTTAATGTTTCTTTACTTAATTAAAGAAATACATATATATATTAAACAGTTTTTGCTGAATGTGTCTCTTTTGCGTTTGATCAATGCTTATTTATAGAAACACATGCCTTATAAATTTCAACATTTTCCAGTTAATTTTCGAAGTTAGCGCAATAAAACTATACAAATAATTTTTATTAGTCCAGTTAAGAGATTATAAGAGCTAAATCACCTTTTTATTCGGTTTAAATGTAATTTATATATATGTGTATTTCTTTCAGTACACATATAACCTCTGTATTTAACTAAAATCATGTACGTTAAATAACTAAAAATTTATATTATAAATAGTTTTAATTTCTTTTTGAGTCTAAAATATTTACTTACTGCTTTAAAATCGTAAAATTTTTAATATTTTTTTTTTTTTTATTTCGGAGAGTATCGTCAATTGATAAATAAAAAAATATTGATTTAAAGTTGCAAAATTTTATTAATAATGAAAAATTGTCGCCATTTTGATAAGTTAGTTTAGAATTGATTAGAACTTTACCAAAATACATAGATGGCGAAACAAAATATAGTATTTTGGTATATTCTGTGATTTTGGTCGTTTATTTTATCGAATATTTAAACCATTCTATATTTTTTAATTTGACATTCTATTCACTACTAGATGTCACTCTATGTCATAGAGTGCAAAGATGGTAAAAGATGTATGTGATGTATCTCATGTTCGTACATACGTGTTCTTTTTTAGGTGTCAATGTGCTGATTTTTTAAAGGGTGATAATATATTCTGTCCGTTTTTTTATAGATGTCAACAAATTATAAAACAAAACATTAATAAATCAAAATTTTTGGGTTATATTTTCTTAAAAACATATTCATTGGATTAAAAAAACTTGGTTTCATGCTTATTAAAAAAAAAAATGGGTGTTTAATTCATTTATTAATTTTTGTAAGCAAGTTTGATGAAATACCTAAAAATAGTGTTCCACAATCGGGGCTTTTACCCTATTTAAATTTATAAAAACAAGAAAACTTCTTAAAAAACTTTCAAAAAAAAAAAATATTTTTCTAAAATTTTTCAAGAAAATTTTTGAAAAATTTTTTCGAAAAATTCGTAAAAAAAAATTTTTTTTGAAAATCTTTTAAGAAAATTTTTTTTATAAATTTAAATTTGTTGATAAAAATATGAAAAAAGTTGAGAAAATTTTTTTTTTCATTTTGTTCAAGATTATGAAAGTATAAGAGAAAAAAATGATCCATTAATTGTTTCAAAAATTGAATCGAATGAAACAAAAAAAAATGGCTGGATGGATTCAATTGAAACTCGGTGGGGTGTTTGTGGGTATATTGAACTGTAAAACGCACACTTAACATCAATGGTTTTCTCGAAATTTTTAATTCAGCGTTCGATTTTCCAAAAAGCCCCCAAAAGCTCTTTTTTTATTGATTTTTCAAATTCATATTGGTTGCTGAGATATCGATGGTCAAAGGCGAAACGATCCTTTTCCATGCCAAGTCCGATATCTCAGCGGGAAGTAGTCGTATAAAGGTCTAAAAAAAAGCAAATTAAAGCTGAATGAACAAGTTATCCGGTCCATATGGTGGTTAAGTCGGAAAAATTTTTTCCAAGTCCGTGAACCAAAAAAAGAAACCGAAAAAATTTGTACTTATTAGGATCAAAAGTGTACTTATTAGGATTGAGCGATACACGTTGCTTTGAAAATTTTTTTATCGCAAGATCTGAAAACTGGAAGCTTTCAGCTTTAAATTGCTTTGCTTACGACTCCGATACGACCATTTTTTACGAAGATACAGCAATTCGAAAAATCACTAAAAATTTGCAATTTTTTTTTTATCCTTTAATTATTTCCGCTAGTGTATTAACACAAATTTTAATGTTTCTAGCTCTAAAAAAATGGTACTCGTGTACAATGTTATATTTCCTATTTTAGAGAAACAAGCATGGAAGTAGGGCAGGTTTTTTATGTTTGAGAACTGGCAAGTCTGCATGCAACAAAGCTAACAGTGACGTCATTTTTCATCGCTACATCCAGCCTATCTTCCTCACGGTTGCCAGCACAATAATATTGTATGTTGTGATGCGGGCATAATATCAGTAATATTTGGCAATATTAAGGGGTTACGTTTGTTCTTGTTTGGCAAAAAACACTATTTTTCGGTTTGTTTTTTATAATATAAGAAAATATAATTTGTTCCAACTTTTGGCATATTATTATATATTATTTTAAGCTACTCTAAAAAAAAATTCATGAAAAGAAAATGAAAATTAATTAGGCCATTGACAGCTAATTGTCGAAAATCACTGATTTTTCGCCGTAGGCAGAGTAACTCGTAGTGGGCAGTCGTTATCAGAAATTAAAAAAAAATTTTTTTTCTATTAGTAGATGCTTATGGCTTATATTTGCAGGAAGGATTACTGTTGTCGTTTATTACATCCCGTCTTACAAGTAGGAAATCAACGAGAAACACGAAAATTTTTACTGAAAATCACAATTTTTTGTTTAAAAAGCTGTCAAAAATTGAAATTTCATTTTTTTTAAACCTTTCATTTAGGTACAATCCATAAGCATCTATTAACAGAAAAATTTTGTTTTTTGACTTCAGAAAAGGATTTCACGATTTACTCTGCCTACGATAATAAATCAGCGATTTTCCACAACTAGCTGCCGATGGCCTAACTTTCATTTTTTTTTTTATGAACATTTTTTACAGTTTCTCTAAATAATATATAATAATACGCCAAAAGTTGGAATAAATTATTATACTTTCATATATTGCAAGAAAAATCGAAAAAATAGTGTTTATTGCTAAAAGAAGACCCACATAATCCCTTAACAATGTTACATAATTATTATATTTACGGAAATAATTTTAGATTTTTCTTAATATATCTACAATATAAGCTCCTTATTTATATTTTGGGGCCATTATTGTAATCAATACAATTATTTAACCCATAAATATACACATTATCATTAATACACGTGTTTTAACGTACCATAATGTGAATACTAGCATGATAATATATTTTCCCTGGAGTACAGATAGCTATTAATATCGTAAGTACGTTTTCATCAAGTAGGTAACTAGAGGTAATGAAATATATTATTAGAAGATTAATATAGGTTATCGGCGTTAATGTATCCAATTAAAATTTTTTATTATTTACTTGTGATCCATATCATAACAATGAAATTGCAAGTCAGAGTTATCTTTGCAGAGTAAATAAGTCGAGTTTTCTTGCCTTTTTTCTTTTTTGTTTTCGTAATCATTCAAGCAAGCAATACTGATCATGTTTCATTTTAGTGAAATATCAATTTAGAATGTAAAAATTTCGTATTAAGAATACTTAGAGGAAAGTGTGGCAGACAGGATAAGGTTGTAAGATGCGTAAAGGGATCAAACGGGGAACCACCACAATCACACCACCTGAACGCACTAATCCCAAGCAAGTACCCACGTTCGGTCTGATGTCTCCATTAGAGTTAGTCATATAGGCAAATGATAGAAATAAGGGAAATAAGTAACTGCGTTTATAAGTTAGAGCCAAAAGAGTGATTTTACGTTATTGTACTATTATTTTCATATATTTTCTACGTTTAAAAAAGACGTTAAAATAAAGACAATTGGAAGTGTATAAGGCTGTGTTCAATAAAAAATGAATTGACTGCTGGGTGACGTTTGTCTATTTTTCAGACTAATCATAAATTTTATTTCGATTTCAGCTAGTTAAGTAAGGGGCAAGATGGGCATACATCTAAACTGAACTCCCATCTTCCAACACCTTTCAACGGGATTGAATTTTAGTTTCAATAATTTATTTACTTATTTATTTATTAATATTATTAAAGAAATGTGTTTTTGTGCAAACTACTTTGAAATTATATACATAATGTCTTGTCTTCTTTAGTACCCCCGCCTGGCCTCGACAAAACAATGAAACTTTTCCAGACTGGTTGTAAATAATGTTTCGGTACATTATTTACAACATATTCAAAATTCAACTTCCTAGGGAGACTTGGAGGGAGTAGAGGAGGAAAAAAGTGTTTTAGCTGGATTCAACACGCCCGCATCCCCCTTACCACAGAATTAACATAGGAGCTTGCAATTTTGTATGTTGATAAAGTCCATACCTAGGATGTGCTTTCTGTAGGTATTAATATTTTATCCCCACCCCCATCATTTTTAAACTATCATTTCATGCTTTTTCGATGTTTTCGAAAATTTTGTTACACGTAGAGATCACCCAAATAAACCTAGAGGGCTGAAATTTTGTATTAGGATTGAGTCAGTATCAAGGGTATGCCTTTTGGAGGTCTCAAATTGTAACCCTTACCCCCGCCATTTTTATATAAGAAATACATGATTTTTCTTTTTTTTAGCAGTTTTGTCAACGTCAAAGTCTCCCAAAATAAACCTATAGGCCTGAAATTTTGTGTCTAGGTTAATACCCAGGCACTGCTTTTTGGAGGTTTCAACTTTCAACCCTTACCCCCACGGTTTCCATGACTTTTTTTCTTTTTTCGAACACGCCTATAGACTTCCTGAGTAAACCTAGAAGGCTGAAATTTTGTACATGTGTTGAGTTAGTGTCCAGTTAGTGCCTTTTAGAAATTCCACATTTTTTTAACCTCCTTCCCACTTTTCCCATTTTTACATCGGAATTCAATGGTATTTTTATGTGTTTAAAATGATTTATTTTCATACTAATACAAGTAGGCATAGTAAATTTTAAAAAAAATGGACTAACTTTTATAACAAATGTAATAAATATTTAACTCCTTTAGTACTGCCATTTATTTCAATGTTTTAGATAAAAAATTTGATATCTCCAGAAGTATAATTGCAAGTTTCGTACATTTTGTTTAATTTATTTGCAATATGACCGCTCTTAACTAGTCAATCTGCAATTATCTATATATGTGCACTCGTCAATTGAAATTTTTCTTAAAAATTAGAATGCTGAGCTGAGCTCGTTATTAGTCCTAAAGGGGTTACGAAATGAAAAAAAAAAATAATTGAAATCACCTTTAGTGAATCTCAGTTCTGGAAATTCAGCTATTGCGGTCGTCTTCATAACGCAACTTGAGCCCGGCACTATAACAGAAATGCGTTTTGAGGTCCTTGGAATACGAAAATGATAGTGTGTGTGTGTGGGATTTTTTTGTCAACAAAATGAGTCTTTTGCTAGAATTAAGCATTTTTTCAAATTTTTCAAACTGTTCAATCGAAAGAACGAGGTAACTTACATAAGAAATGTCTTTGAACCATTTCTCTAGGTAAATTATTTTTTGAGAAAAAGTAGGAAAAATCTTGGAACAAATCGTTTTCCATTGCATTCGCACTCATATTTCAATTACTTATGTGTCATGTTTTGCAATATACACAGGGCCGAACCCCCCCTAGGTGGCGCCCGGGGAAGGATCAGAAATGGCGCCCCAGTAAAAAAAAATTTCTTTCAAACTTTTTTCCTCAAAAAAGTGACGAGCAAAAAAACAACATCAAATACCTAATTTTGGCGCCCTCTTAAACCACTTTTTGGCGCCTCCCAGAATCTGGGGCCCGAGACACGTACCCCCGCTGCCTCCTGATTATACACTGATGTTATGATGATACAGACAGAGAAGCGGTAAATTTCAGAGTTGAATGTTAGGTAAAAAACGTGATGTGGGTAATTGAAAAATCGACTTAGAAAACAGTATTATTGACTATTATTTCGTAGTATTTTTAATTTTTTTCTTTTTTTTGAAACGTATTAAATTGATTTTGGGAAATTTGCTATGTTATGCAGATGCTGTGACAGGGGTATTAATATATTACATTAGAGATATACAGTATAAAGATTAATAAAAGTGCAGCAAGCTGTGGTTCTTTATACTCAGTTGTGTGTAAACTAAAAAAAACGCCGTGAGCAGCGGGGCCCCATCACGGTAGTCGAATTTTCTCCTTCATCTTCGGTATTGAATGTTTACAAGCGAAATGTGATTGAAAGTCTACAACCGAATTGTCATTTTGTTGGTTTCAAAACTGGTGATGAGTGTTCGGCTGATCGAGGCTTTAAAAAAAGGTTTTAAGTATTTAAGGGCTGTATCTCAGTAAATTTCAATTTTGTGCCGAAAACAGGTAGCAGAAAAAAAAACAACACAATTCGTACGAGGGCATTCCTGCCCATGTTTATCCGCTAATTGCCTTTATGTTTTAGTTTTAAATATTAAAAAAGGACCTTAAATAGTAAACTGGAAGGCCTTTATAAAGATATTTTTTCTTTCAAAAAAAAAAAAAAAAAAAAATAAATAAAAAATAAAAAAAATAAAAAATTATTTCTTCGGTATTGAGTGTCTACAAGCGAAATATAATTGAAAGTCCACAAGCGATTTGTAATTTTGGTGGTTTCAAAACTGATAATGAGTGTCCGGTTGATCGGGGCTTTATAAAAAGATTTTAAGTTTTTAAGGGCTGAATCTCAGTAAATTTCAATTTTGTGCCGATAGAAGTTAACAGGGAAAAAGCCAACACAATTCGTACGAGGGCATTTCTATCCATGCTTATCCGCCAATTCCCTTTGTGTTTTACTTTTAAATATTAAAAAAGGAACTTAAATAGTAAACTGGAAGGCTTTTATGAAGATATTTTTTCTTTCCAAAAAAATCCAAAATTTCTATTTTATAAATAATAAAAATCCAAAATTCCTAAATAATAATTAAATAAATAAATAAACAGTGACTTTAATAACATTTGCAAATTACTTAATATGTATGTATTTCATTTGTTAAAAAATTGTATTCACTTTTTTTTAAATTTTTTAAAATTACTATTCGCCTACTTGTATTTACAATAAAAGTAATGCATTTAAAACACATTTAACGATAGCATTCAATTCCGATGTAAAAATGGAAGAAGTGGGGGGAAAAGTAATGTGGACTCACTAAAAGGTACTAGCTGGATACTAACTGAATACTCGTACAAAATTTCAGCCCTCTAGGTTTCCTTATGGAGTCTCTAGACGTGTTAGAAAACAAGCAAAAAAATTAAGGAAATATTGGCGTAAAAATCGTGGGGGTAAGGGTTAAAAGTTGAAACCTCCAAAAAACAGTGTCTGGCTATTAGCTTAACCTGTACACCAAATTTCAGCCCTCTAGGTTTATTTGGGGAGATTTTGACCCGAACGAAACTGTTAAAAAACAAGAAAAATCATGTTCTTTTGGGTATAAAAATGGTGGGGGTAGGGGTTAAAAGTCGAGACCCCCAAAAGGCACCCCCTTGATACTAACTCAATCCGAATACAAAATTTCAGCCCTCTAGGTTTATTCGGGTGACCTGTGCGAGTGGTACAAACTTCGAAAACGTCGAAAATGCATGAAATTGTAGCTTAAAAATGAGGGGGGTGGGGGTAAAATATTAAAACCTCCAAAAAGCACAACCTAGGTACGAGCTTTATCAACACACCAAATTTCAACCCTCTACGTTAATTCTGGGGGGCTGGGGGCCTGTTAGATCCAGCGAAAATCGTTTTTCCCCCCTCTACTCCCACCATATCATCCTAGGAAGCTGAATTTTGGATATGTTGTAGATAATTGACCGAAACATTATTTAAAACCGATTTGGAAAAGTTTTATTGCTTTTCCGCCCCCCACCACCCCCTTAAAGGTCGGGTCCGAAAAAAAATTTGCCCAAAATTTGACCCCACTTTGATAGTATTGTTGTGCATCGGAATAAGCCCCACTTACCAAATTTCATCTCTTAACTTCCATAGGGGGGCCCTACACATATTAAAAGGTTGCGGGAAAATATATATATATATATATATATATATATATATATATATATCAGACATCTTTTTTTTTTACATAATCGTGTTCTACGGGTCCGAAAACGGATAGCGCCCCTGGTCTCGCCTCTCGCAGCTCTTATCGTATAGACTGTATAAGTCTAATTTTTCGGAGAAAATTCGACTAAAAATTTACGTAACTGTATGTAAAACACAGTTTACCTAGATCATATTTTGTATACTTAGAAAATAAGCAATTTCATATTTATCGTAGGCAAATTATAATTTTTTGTAGAAATGTACCAATGTAATTAATATGTTATATATATACACTTAATCTCAGCAGAATTTTAGTTTCCATTACCTCAAAATATGAAGATGTGTTCTTACAGATCTCGATGAACTGAACAAAAATCAAAACCAAAATTTTTCAATAAGTTGCGAGATAGCTATACTGATTTTTAGAACTAGAAATACGCTATATATAATTTGATCCTATTAATTTGACCAAATTAGGTGATAATTTACAATTAGGGCTTTTGGTGTTTATCTACATATTTCAAAATTTTTTTTAATTACATATTACGTTTTTCGTTAATATAAAAGTTTAATTGAGCCGCCTAGCGTCTAGTCCTAATCATATCATGCTCGTATCTTAATTGGAAAGCTTTCCGTACCTCTGTATCGAATTACCTATGTATTTGAGACAAGAAAGCCCAAAATATTTTTTTCTTTTTAGTTATATTTTAGCGATATGACGAAAAAATTGCCTCTTTCTTTTTTGTTTAGTAGCTACTTTTTGCTTAGTACAAAATCTATAAAAATTCGTCTTCATTACGGAATAAGTGAAATATCTAAAAATTATATTTTTATTTTTTGTTCAGTTCATCAAGATCTATAAGAACTCATCTTTAGATTTCGGGGCCATGGAAACTAATATATCCCCTTTCTTATATTATAAAATCTTATTTATATCTGTAGGTATATAGCGTATCAATTTGAAAACAAGCCAGGTTTCATATCTTTGGAAATGTAACAGGTAATTAACCCTTTGCACTCGATAGGCGCCGCCACGGCGACACAATAAATACCCTTTGCACTCGAAAGGCGCCTCTCAGGCGCCATCCTATTCTTTACTTCAAATATCACACTAAGGAAAATTATAAAATTTAATATTAAAATATAATGTTTGTAATATGCAAATAAAAATAAAATATGTAAGTAAACTACTTTTGTTTAAAATACTTATCTTTGAGGTATTACAATTTTTTATCAAAACTACTGTCGAGTAGCTAAGTACCCATACTAAAAAATGGTTCGAGTGCAAAGGGTTAAAATTTTTCAAAACCGTTTCTACAAGTTTGAGGGGTAACCACTGTCATCCACATGGGAATCTTCTGAAACCAACCCCTTAAATCACCCCAGCCCTATTTTTTTTAATTATAAGACTGGTATATCGTTGGAAAGTTCTTTAAAAATACAAAAAATCAGTTTTACTAAGTTTAGATTTTTTTCTCGTATTCAAATTTTTATATTCTCTGTATATAATATAAAAATTATATAAAATATTTTTTCCAATGTTCTCATTGTAATTTATTAAGTATAAAGAATCCATAAGAAAATATGTAACATATCTCTGAAGGTCCTCTGCATATGAAGCGTATCGTCATAGACATGTACTAGATTCGTCATGCAGCGACGATTTCTACACGCTTGAAGATCTGCACACAAAGGGATTTCTAGCCGTACAATAACCATACCCCAATCGTATAAAATTATGAAAATAAATGCTCATTTATGATGATGAAAAAATATTATTTATCTTTATGAATTTGAGACGGTGGGCCACATTTTTTTTAGACTCGCGGGCCGTACATTGGGAATCCCAAGGGTAAAGTGTCAGGACTCTTCAATAATGTTAACTAGATAACTCCTGTATACATATTTCTTGGGTATTACTAAGTCAATATTGTTTTTAATATAGTGCTGTATTTATTTTTTATAACATTTTAAAATATTAGTAAGTATAATGCAATTAAAATATGATATCAAGCGTGGTCATTATTTATTATTAATTTCCAGTTTCAGTTCCAATTTACATAACACTACATGTACTGTCGTCCGTCTCAATTGGGCCACCACGTCTTAAGTTTTCATCTGAACAGTATTTTTCTCCGTCAATTAAAAAATTTTTGTTATTTTCAATAATCGACTTCCATTTTCCTAAAAATAAAATAAGATTAAGCAACCTAGAAAGCTATAAGTATATGCTTTATACAAAATTTCTTTGTTTATATTATACCAGTTAATTCTGAAAAGCTTCCAGCATTGCCCCCGTATTCTTTTGGTAAATTCTCTTTTGGTACATACTTGTATAAGCTTTCCAAATTTGTATGGACAAGTATCTAAAATTATATACAATTTATATTTTAGTAAATAAAATATACTCAATTGCAAATGGATTTATATGCGTTTAACATTCTATTTTTAAGACGTTTTATATAACTTTAGCATAAATAAATAAGCCATTCGGTCGTGTCTTTTTCAGGATATTTTCCAACCACTTTCATCATAATCGTTTTAAGGTTAAGGTTGTTATTTGGGAAGAAATACTGTGTTGGTAATTTTTTTTTTTTTTTGTTAATATTTTTGAGCCTCATCATGACATTGTTTTTTTAGTCTTCGCTACTCTACAACTGTACATGATTATTTGCTTATTTGTCGTGCGATAGTCGTTTATACCACTGTCTTCGAGCTTAGAAAACAGAACATAGTCAGTTGGGACCGGTTCTGATGAATACGGAGGATGGTCTGTCTATTAGTTCGAATTGACACTCATGAATTGACTGTCGAAGCACGAGAATACACCACAAATCCAATTTTACATAGTGGTCGGTGCAAATTTAAGGGGAAGTACGTAAAATCGGAAGGTCAGGGGCGTCGGCTAACTCTTATTTGGGGGGTTGGTAAATATTATTAATCTGAAATTATTTAAAACGAAATTATCTTAAGAGACTATTTACACCTAAAATTCGGTTGTGTAGACAAAGGAAATAAAATGTTATACTAACGAATTTGAGTGACGACTTTTAGAAAACTGTTGAAAAATCACTATCGCATTCATCAATGTAAAAGACGCCAAATAGCGGAAGCTGACACAGATTCTAGAATATTCTACTCGCGAACTAGCAAAGATACCAAAAAACAAACTTCGCTATTGAATTGGGCACTAAAAATTAGATTAAGCAGCGCACTTTGACAAAAATTCTAGAATGTTCTATTCGTCAACTAACAAAGATATCGAAAAATCGATTGCACCATTTAATTGGTCATCGAATAAAAGACGGAATAGCACATTTTGATAAATGTTCTAGAATATTCTATTCGTCAAATAGCAAAAATTGTTTGTCAAAATCGGACATTAAGTTTACATTAGTTTAATTTCGGTTGGACAATTAAGTGGTAGAGTAGATTTTCCAATATCTTTGTTAGTTGACAAATAGAATATCCTAGAACATTTCTCAAAATGTGTTATTTGGTTTCTTTTTTGGTAGCCAATTCAATGGCGACGTCTGTTTTTGAATATCGTTGCTAGTTGACGAATAGAATATTCCAGAACATTTGTCAAAATGTGTAATTTGACCTCTTTTTCAATGGACAATTAAATGGTACAATTGATTTTTCAATATCTTTGCTAGTTGAAAAATAGAACATTCTAGAATTTTTGTCAAACTACACTGTTTGATCTCATTTTTAGTGACCAATTCAACGGTGAAGTCTGTTTTTTGATATCTCTGCTAGTTGACGATTAGAATATTCTAGAATTTTACGTTACTCATTTTGCATTTGCATTTTGCATATTACGTATACAGAATATGTGCATATATATCTTCAGTGAAATTTTAAAATTTTTAAAGGCTACGAGACCCTCAGACAATATTACCTACAGCCCTGACTTTGGCTTGGTACATAAATTGTCACCAACACAGACAAACGACAACATATCTGTGAGAGGAGAACCCCACTAAATCGCTGACGTCACTACGTAAAATCGGAGTACGTACCATTGGATGGCCACTGTATGTAAGTAAGTATTGATGGAACAGCACATCCATTGATATCAACTATTATCGCACAACAACCAAGCGTTCAAAACGACTGAAATTTTCCGAGGTACCTTCCCAAACACGTACATTTATAGTAGTATTGGACTGGAGGAAACTAATAACGCCATCTACATATTGAGGTTCAGTGTTATAATCTTAAGCTTTGGTATTTACATACGTCTAAGTTCTTGTATTCAAAAATATACATAGTTATGTATGAAGATTATTAAGAAAGAAAAGAAACTGCATGTAGGTTAAAGATGCAAAATTTCATACAAGAGAATTTCACTACGGTACACTACATTTTATAACAGTACACCTCCGTCTCCTTGTCAACAAAACGTTGCTTAGGCTTGCATACTAAACAAAAAAGTAGGTATGCAAGCAAATGCAACAAATGAAGCAAAATTAGACGCATCTAATTTTCTGTCCCTTTTATTTATTTATTTTAAAAATGTGAATACGTCTAATTTCGTTGATCGTGATGTCATTTTAATATCATTTGTTAATGATATCTGATATTTAGTTAATTTGACCTATACTTTTAGCGAATTTCCAGAATGGAATTCAGCTATTACAGCCACTGTCATGACGCGACCTGAACTCGGGACCATGGCAGAAATTTGTTTTGAGGTCCCTAGGAACCGAAAATAATATTCACTAAAATTTATATATATATATATGTATATATATATATATATATATATATATATATATATATATATATATATATATATATATATATATATATGTGTCCGCACGATAACTCTCGAACGAAATGTCCTAGGTTTACGAAATTTGGTGAGAACGTTGGAAGTCGAAAAATCTTGGATGAGTTCTTCAGCCAGACACGTCGGATGCCAGGAACATGGTTTTTGTTCTTGCAAAAAATTAGTTTTTTGCCAAAATTTCCACTTATTCAAAAATTTTTGCGAAATTTTTTTACACCATTTAAAAGAGAAGAAAAAATTACATAAAAAAGGTCTTTAAACTTTTTTTCTATGTCAACTAGTTTCCGAGAAAAACCTTGTTGTTTAGAATGTGATTATTTTATCGTATAAAGTGTGAATTTTTTCACATTCTAACTAAGTACATATTCCACACAATATGGATATTTTGTATATAACATATATTATATGCATACCATATCCTTTTTGACACGATCACATAATTTTATTGTGATATATGTATAAGGGTACAAGACCATTTCATTATCCGTACTACCATTATGCGTACGGTTTGTGTGTGTTGTATATACATATACAGTCTACGTGAGAAAATTTTTAAAGTAAACAAAGATTTTTATGTAAACAAGTCTTAAATTTTAGCGAATTTCCAGAATGGAATTCAGCTATTATTTAACATATACAGGCGATTATTTTGAAAGTTAACATAAATATATGATAAAATTTCCAGAATGGAATTCAGCTATTACAGCCACTGTCATGACGCGACTTAAACCCGGGACCATGGCAGAAATTTGTTTTGAGGTCCCTAGGAACCGAAAATAATATTCACTCAAAGGCTATTGGCGGATAAGCATGGGTAGAAATGCCCCCGCACGAATTGTGTTGGTTTTTTTTCTGCTAACTGCTTTCGATATAAGATTACAATTTACTGAGTTTCAACCCTTAAAAACTCACCCTTTGGGGGTAAAAAATTATTTTTTGAAAATCACAAAAAATTTATAACTTTTTAGTGGCTTGACGGATTTGGCTGGAATTTTTATATGTTTTAGATACCTCTATAGTGTACCTCAGAAAAAATTATCAGCTTCAAAAAAAAATTATAACCCCCCCCCCCAAAAAAAAAAAAATTGTTTAATTTTTCAATATTTTTTTTCATCACCTTGTAGCTATAGTACAATCACCAAAATTTTTTTGCAGGCTTCCTACTATGACCGATATAACATATAATTTTTTCAGATTTTTTCTCCGGGTGCGTCATAGTTAAAAAAAAATAAAATGTCCAAAAAGATTTTTTTTTTCGAAGTTATGTTCGTTGTACAATCACCAAAATATATATATATATATATATATATATATATATATATATATATATATATATATATATATATATATATATATATATATATCTCTGCACGATAACTCTCGAACGAATTATCCAATTTTCACGAAACTTGGTGAGAACATTGGAAGTCCCAAACCCTTGGATGAGTTCGTCAGCCAGACACGTCGGATGCCAGGAACATGGTTTTTGTTCTAGCAAAAAATTAGTTTTTTGCCAAAATTTCCACTTATTCAAAAATTTTTGCGAAATTTTTTTACACCACTTAAAAGAGAAGAAAAAATTACATAAAATACCCCTGTCGCAGCATCCTGCATAACATAGCGAATTTCCATTTACAAAAGTACGTTTTTCTCGGAAACTAGTTGATATAGAGTAATTGTAAATAAAAAAAAACCTTCTTTATGTGATTTTTCCGCCTCATTCCGCCAAATTTTTTTCACGAAAAATGTCCAAAACCCCGTAAACGTTTTCACGAAATTTCTTAAAAATAAGATGTTTCGTTCTTGAGTTATCGTGCGGACAAATTTATATATATGTTTACTAAGTGTCCGCACGATAGCTCAAGAACGAAACATCTTATTTTTAAGAAATTTCGTGAAAACGTTTACGGGGTTTTGGACATTTTTCGTGAAAAAAATTTGGCGGAATGAGGCGGAAAAATCACATAAAGAAGGTTTTTTTTTATTTACAATTACTCTATATCAACTAGTTTCCGAGAAAAACGTACTTTTGTAAATGGAAATTCGCTATGTTATGCAGGATGCTGCGACAGGGGTATTTTAACTTCGTTAAATAAACGTTGAATGAATATTTTTATTAATTTTTAAAATCTTAGAGGCATATTTAATATTATAAATTATAACAGGAGCATTCATTAAAAACATTTACTGAAAATATATACAAAAAGAAAATAGATTAAAAGCTTTTGCCAAGAATTGTAGCACATAACTTGCTCGTATCCATTACATATGTTTATATAAATCGGACGAACGATAACATACTAACATTTCGTACAGGTGGCAGAGTTACAAAATATTTTTAAATATTCAAAAATTAATTTTTATTCTACCTGATGTTTGTTTTCGTACCAGTGGCAAAGTTCATGGAGCGTATCCAGTATCCTACTATTTATAGTACTCTATGTTATACCTTTAGTGCATTTTATAAATTTTAGTTTTTATAACAAAATTGCATTATATCAGCAATGCAGCGATCCTATTGGTTGTTACACTTGTGACGTAGGATGTAAGTAAAACACCAAATATGCCGGATATATATACATATATATATATATACATATATATATATATATATATATATATATATATATATATATATATATATACATATATATATATATATATATATATATATTTATATACAATATATATATATATATATATATATATATATATATATATATATCCGGCATATTTGGTGTTTTACTTACATCCTATGTCACAAGTGTAACAACCAATAGGATCGCTGCATTGCTCGAATGTACTGTGTTGGCGGAATTTTTATTTAAGGTAAATAATTTACATTAATTTTGTTATAAAAACTAAAATTTATAAAGTAAAAAGAACTGTCATAAGAATTTGTGACATGTAAGGAATGTTTTAAAAAATGTTTCACAATTTTCTAAAAAACACGCATATTCCCTCATGCCTGTGAAGAAGAGGAGCTTGTAATATTAACTAATTTATATTAAACCACCGCTCTATTTTTACGTGATATAATAATCACAATTATGATTATACTATCTTTTCAAGAATCCGACGATAAATAACTGTACATATGTTAGTAGGTATGTTAAAAAAAAATTCTTACCTTACTGCTTATTGAGGCTGGCAAAAAAAATTTTAACAATGAAATAACTGTATCAAATCCTGTTGGTGTATTTATATAATGTTGTTGAATTGAAGGAAGTGGATAGCTTTCTATGTGTATTTTTAGACATTTTTTGGCAACACTTGGTGTATATGAAGTCATATGTTTCCATGTTGTGTCTTTACAATCAACAATTGTAACTACGCCTGATATGTTTGCTTGGTCGTAATTGTACATTAATATATCCATTAAGAGAAAGTTGTATTTCAGGTAATCATATATGGAATACTTCGAAGGATCATAATCTGACTTTACGTATAAGAAAATTGGACCTGTTGGATCTGTACGATTTTCCAACGGTAGGAATAAGCTAAAATCCAAATAATAAGTAACAAAAAAATTTGTGCAAGTTAATTAAATTCTTTTTCATACCCTCTTTCTATTAACTCTTTCAGGGGAGGAGCCGTTGGATCTCTGTTCTTAAAAATTTCCGGTACAAGTGTTCTTACCGTATAAAATTTATCAATCTTTTCTATAGCTCGCTCTAATGAAAACTTACATCCACGTAAAAACGCTACAAGATATTGATCGTCTAGAAAATAAAATAATTGATTTAATTAATAGAAATTAATTATAAGTTTCGTCTTACACCATGAATGTCTATAATCAGTTATTGAAAAACTATTATAATTCGGAGAAAAGTTAAGACAACCCTTCATTTTTAAAGGTTTTTCTCTTGGTACAATCAAATTCAGGGTAAGACCTACTGCGGAGCCTTAAGGATAGAATTGCGGCTAAAATTTGAAATAGGGTGCATATATAGCATAACCATTACGTTTTTTTTTATATTTAGTATACAGGCAACCCCCGAAGAACACGGATACCTTCTCCCGAGTTACATGGTCTCAAACAACACGATTTTTAAGTAATTCTTTTGAAAAAGAATATACATATAGGTAAGTATATATTTGATACAAAGTTGCACAAGTCCTCAATGTACGCGAATATATCCGTTCCATGTAGATTTGATTTACACGAATAAAAATCGTGTAAATTTACAAAAGGTATAATCGTGTAAATCGTCATTATAAAAGGAAAAATACTGGAAATAAAAACTACTAAAAATTGTAAAGAATTTTACAATAGAAATGATAACGAATACGTAGAAATTTACATATTTAGATTTTGAAAATATCGTTTTTTTCGACATCGATAAATTTCGATAACGAAAAGTAAATTTTGACTGTCGCGATACGTTTGGAATACCTAAAACTTGGTTTCTCTTAAGCCTTCAAAAATTTCATTATTTTTGAGTTACGATGCACCGTTTACGAGATATTTACGGTTAAAATTTTCAATAACGTAAAGCACCATTTATAAAGGCACATCATAAAAAACCGATACATTTTACGATAGACCGACTTCAGAGCTTATGAATACTCAATTCCATTCCATTTTAGTTGCAACGAATGTACATGGCATACACATTATATACAAATGTACATATATGAAATGGAATCTCGTCTTTTGTGGTCTCGAACAACATGGTTTCAAAGCACACGGGAACCAATTAATCGTGCTCTTCAGGGACTGCGGTATAAAGCATAAAATGTACTATAATTTTCACTTGTTTGCATTGATTGTATGAATTGAAACATGTCATGAAATTATTTAAATAAAAGTGGTATTTTGGTAGTACAAAATTTAAAAAAAAAAAATTAGTTACCCAATTGAACTTTCAAATGTGGCTGTAGGGAAAACCATTCTCGAAGTCGTCGTAAACCAACGTTAACACGGGCTTCACTTTCTTGTAACTCTTCTGTCGCTTTCTTTGCCAATTCTGGCGATAATTCTCGTATTGGGAACATTATTATTTAGGTAATTTTTCAGTTAAAACTCAAATTATTTACAGTATGATTTTTGTAAACCTCTTCTTTTAAATCGTAGGCTGGACTACTTTTTATAGTAATAATCCTGAGTAATTATATAGATATGAATATCAATATAATAAGTATATCAATATGCATTCAAATGTGCTCCACGTGTCAATTTTTCCATTAGTTTCGTCGTTGATTGGTTTTTTATTTTTGGAAATATTGGCTTCCTTCCTTCCTTCTGTTTATTCGTCTTGGTTGAAATTATCTTATCATTTTTTTTTAATTTTTATTTACTTATTTGCTGCGGTTGCAAAAAATTTGGAAAATTTAAAAAATCTCTAGTTTATTCAAGGAAAAGGAAATTTGAACTTTTAGTAATTATTCTTTAGTTTATAGAAATTTTTAAAAATACTAGAGCAGAAGGGGGCATATTTGAATATTTCTAGGTTATAACTAAAAATTTACTTATCTTTGTGACTTTTTTGCCTGAAATGGTGACTTGATCATTTAGCAACAAGATCGTCGCATCAGTTTAAATATTAAGTATGAGATTAAGTTAAAATTCTCATTTTTGTAATGGAGGTCAAATGTTCAAAGGTGCCTCTTAAGTGGGACAGCTTTGAAAACATCTGGAACATTATTAAACCATGAAGATTAAATGGAAATACATATGTCAAGTTTAATGCTCATTTTAGCGAATTTCCATTCTGGAAATTCAGCTATTGCAGCGCAGCTCTTATGGCAAGACCTGAGCCCAGGACTATGGTAAAAAAAATTCGTTTCGGAGCCTCTGGAGCCCGAAAATGACCTTCACTAAGTTGTGTATATTTATATATATATATATATATATATATATATATATATATATATATATATATATATATATATATATATATATATACACACGATGGCCCAGAATTATGTACCGTAATTGGTAAAGCTGATAGTACGTTTAAAAATAATAGTAATTTTTTCATGTAGGCTCAATAATATGGGAGATACAACTCTGGCTGAAACGAAAACAGCTTTTTCCTAAATATTTTTCACACTTGTTAACACTTGTGATCAACCGGTGGTTCTGGGTAGTAGGTGTGAGTTACTGTCTTTTCTTCTTAGTTTGCAGTTTTTCCAACAAAATTCTTAACAATATGATTCTCAGATAATATATAGGTATACTTGTTGTAATTCGATAAATAATACCGTTTTCAAGTAATTTAAAGCAGAAGAATCTATTTCCAAATTATAATTCCCTAATCATAAGTGATGGAATAATTCACAGCATAAATTTAATTATCCTGATGTTCGTAGGCATCACTAAAATATGAATCCATTATTCAACAGCACCTAAAAAATTAAAAAAAAAAAGAAGTCAGTTTCGTTTCACCCCTCTACATTTTACCCCTCTACTTTATCTCACTGATTATTAAGTTTTGGAAAAAAGTGCAGATGAAAAGTTACCATTGTTTTTGAACGTACTATCAACTCTAGCAATTACGGTACATAATTCTGGACCATCCGGTGTATATATATATATATATATATATATATATATATATATATATATATATATATATATATATATATATATATATATATAGGGGAAGGCTCGCTATAGTGGCCCAGGCAGGTAAAGTGGTCACCACTAGTTTGCAAATGAACTAATAGCTGTCATCTCTTGTTATTTAGTTTAAATTATAGATTGACAGTTTACATAGTGTCACGGTGCATATCAACTCGTTAGGTGTTACTTAGAAAATTTTATTTAAAAAAAGTGTTTCTTGTGCCCTCTGATCTAAGGTAAGTACTTACAAATATTGTATAAAATATATTGTATTATGAATACTTGGTTTTTGTGAGTATCCCCTGTGTCTATTGTAGTTCTGAAGTAATTAATTTTATAATAAACAATTATGAATCATACGTTGGGGCGGAACTTATTTCAGTTTTCCTATTTTACCTAGTTTCGGGTAATGTGGCCCACTATGTATAAAGGTAAAGTGGCCCAGTGGATCTAGTGGTGGTACCAGAATTGTGGCCGGAATCAATAGCAGAAGATGGCTGAGTACGATGTACGATATGCAAAAGATGTGTCTATGAAGTCTGCTCTCGTTGCAATGAGGAACATGGTGATTTTACTAGTGGGTTTTGTTTTAAAAATAAATAGTTATCATCTGAGTACTTTGGATAATTAAAAAATTTTTTTATGATTGCTAACTAGTAGCAAATTGTAATATTTTTGATTAGAAATTGTAATTTCATCTAAAAATTAAAAAGTCAGTTTTAATCTATGTTAACTTTTAATATTAATAATTTTGTCACTTACGAAATAATTGATAATTTTTTATTACTGTGAATATGTAAACCGTATGTATATTATAAAATAAAGACTTTATTAAATTTTCAATTGTATTATATCAAGAAATATCAATTAATTAAAACCGTTCAGAAAATATATCAATTCAAATCTTAGGGTGGCTACATTGCCCTACCTTCCCCTATATATATATATATATATATATATATATATATATATATATATATATATATATGTATATATATATATATATATATATATATATATATATACCTCATTTCAGATACAATTGATCATCAGTTTTTGTTAAAAAATTAAATAATTCTTATATTCGAAACAAATCAATCTTCTATTCTTTTCTAAAAATAAACTGCAAATTTAAAATTTACATAAATGCAATAATAAAAGAGACAAAGCCAAGAAAACGGAAATTATTTAAATTCAAAGTTACGAAGAATGGTTAAATTTAACTGAAATAGACCATATATTTTATATATGTAGGTAGCCAACATCAAAGGGTGTAATTAGCTTAAATCTTAAGTTCATAATGATTAAAACACAGATTTAAATACGTTTTTTTTGTGTCTCCAAAAATTGGGACTTTTCAGATACGAGGTTGAGAAAGAGTACGCGCGATATGAATTTATATGACCGGAAAGAAGTTGGCGCCGAAAGTTGAAAACTCTTTTTGTTTGTTATATGGCTAAATTGCTCCCAAATTGCCCCTTTGGGGTCAGCAATTGCTCCCCTTAAAACTTAATTATTTAATTAGCTATTTACAAATAAAAAAAACTTTTTTGTTTCACTATTTCTATTATCAAAATCTTGTTAAATAATGCATTTTTATATAATTACTTTATATCAAAAAATTGCTCCCAATGTGCAATTTAAACATTAATTTTTCTGAATAATAATTTATTAAAATATATTAAAATAAAAAATATTTAGAATTAGGTTATGTCTTATTAAAACGTATAGGCAATCCACCATACTCTTTAAGTCGTTTCATATATTTAAGCATAACTGAATTTTGACAGTTAAGTAACATTATAAAAAAAAAAAAATACTTTAATAATTATTCAAAAAATTAACGTTTAGCTTTTAAATTAAATAGAGCAAATTGGGAGCAATTTATTGACGTAAAAAAATTATATAAAAAAGTATTATTTTGGAAGATTTTGATAACTTAAATAACAGAAAAATTTTAAATAATTAAGTTTCAGGTGGAGCAATTACTGATTTCAAAGGAGCAATTTGGGACCAATATAACCATATAAAAAACAAAAACAAAAAATTTTCAACTTTCGGCGCTAACTTCTTTCCGGTATTTATATGTGTTTAAGTAGATAAGCTATGACAGAGCGGGAGCACCGTAGAACCCCAATTTTCCGGACTACTTTTTTGACGATGTTAAGAACCGTGTAGTTTGGGGTCCTACTGTACCTAGAGTATGAATTGATCTCTGACCCGGCACGTACCAAGTACATGTATTTAAAATTTGTTGTTGACATTTGACCCCAACACTCGCTCATACTGTTGGCCTTGAAATTCCAAACACATGAGTCATCACCAGCAACCGAATTAATTTATGTTAACCCATTATGCGTCATCACAATTTACTTATAACAATTTCATTTTGTGTTAACCCATTACCAGCCAAACCTAACGCATGCGCAGACTGAATTTAAGTACACGACGCATGCGCAGACTGAATTTTAGGCCACAATTTGATAGATGGGGTACACTACCACGTCAAAAATGTGGGGTTACCCTAACTCGGGGGTGGCCCCAACCTTTTGACACCGTACTGTACTTAAATTTTTTGGTACACTGCCGTGTCAAAAGTGTGGACCCCCCTGGTCAAAAAGGTATCCGATCACTTTTTGAAGCGCACTGTACTTATTTTTTATGTGTACATGCAAGCCTTAGCCTTTAATCTCACTTAATTGAGTCATCTTAAACGAAAGGTACACTATCAGGTCAAAAATGTGGGATTACCCTAATCCAAGGGGTGGCCCCAGACTTTTGACGCCGTACTGTACTTAAATTTTTGGTACACTGCCGTGTCAAAAGTGCGGGCCCCCCTGAGCAAAAAGGTGTCCGATCACTTGTTGAAGCGCACTGTACGTGCAAACCTTAACCCCAACACGCGCTTGCCTTAATTGCGTCATTTTAAACGAACTACCAAGTCAAAAATGTGGGGAATACCCTAACCCACGGGATGGCCGCTAAATTTTCTGGGGGCACTGTACCAAGCGCTACCGCAAAACTAACTTCAGACTCCAGGGTCCAGATGTCTGACCGCTACTGTACTGCCGGAAATTTGGGTGTCAACTGTAACTCAGGGGTTTTTGTGTATATTTAACCTTGGAAAATTCCAGGAATTTTTATCAGTTTTAAGATAAACAAACAACTAATAATTAAATGTTTGTTTTAGCTGAATTATGATCGTAAGACTCATATAAGGAGTTTTTTTGGTATAAGAAAGATGACGTCATGGAATATTAATGAGTTAAAAAATTGTTTAGTAAAAAATATCACCCATTGTAGGCCTCAAGCAAGAAATTATTTTTATCAGTTTTAATACTTTAACATTTAACCTACAGTGACCAATTTTTTAGTTAACTAACAGAAGTTCTTGAAATTTTAACAAGTTACAAAAAATATTATTTCTTATGGTGCACAAGATTTTTGAATTTGACTGTAGCACAAAACTGTTTCTATATCAAACGAAAATTATCTGAAATAATTCAGTATGTACATATGTATAGACTCTGTATATTAAAAATATTTGCAGGGTAATAATTAAATAAAACGCACATATTTTTTTTTTAAATTTTATTTATAGAATATGTATACAAAAAATTAAATTGCTTAAATCTGTATATTACTTAAAATCTATTTATTTTCCATATAAAAATTTTTTAAAAGAATACAATTTTCTAATGAACAAATTTTATCTGAATGAAGCATACAGCGTCTTGAATAATATTCATCTCGCAGAATAGAAATCTTCGGTACATCAAATATTTCTTCCAAATTCAGAATCCACGGCTGGTTTTCGGTGGTATTTGGTGGTTGTGTGGTGGTTGTGGGGTGGCGGGGTAGCAGCGGTGTTTGCGGCTGACGTGCACAACTTTATCATTAATTCAATCGAAGCAGCAATTTACTGAAGACAATAAATCGGTGGTGATATCTCGCGGTTTTTGTTGAACGCAATATCTAAATTAATCATCATCATAATCGCTAGCATCTTCTTTAGCAGTTTCATCCAGATAATCACCTAGTGGCTCAATAACATCAGCCTTTTGAAGTTCACGAAGTATAGAGAATATTTCTTGACCGACAGTAGTTTCTCTTAAAGCATCTAACTCTTCGATTAAAGCTTCACTATCGTCAACGTTAAACAATATGTTTTTATTTTCCTCTAAACTCCGAATAATATTGAGTATTTTTTCACCAGTCTCTGAAGTCTCGTATAAACGTCGTAATTCATCTATTAAAGTATTAGGATTATGCCAGTATTTTATTTTTTCGATTGCCCATTAGCATTTTCCGAGTCGTTGTATTTGATACGCTTAGCAAGTAGCTCTTGGTCCGTTGAATTGACTGGACGTTTTATTGCTATTCGTTCATTAGAATCCTCTCCTTTATTTTGAGTTTCTTTGATTAATAAAATATCCAAAAGGGTTTGCAAAGCTGTAGTTAACTTGGGAATGATAACAGTTCCACTATCAGAAGTGGTTAAACCCTGTTATTAGACTCATCGCTGGGTGTGTAAACATTATTTTGATTTCTTAAATTATTAAATTTAGTTTGAATTGCTTTTGATGCAGCTTTAATTCTTTGTTCAAGTGGATTGACCCTTTCTTCAACTTTATTGTTTAGAAATTCATCATCAACATCATTCCTCCCGGTATCATAACTAGATAAGTCATCAGCCGTGTCTAATGTTTGTCTTTTTAGCGGATCAAGAGAGTAACTATTTTCAAACCTTTTTGGTGAAAATTCCCGCATATGTGTATTTCTTATATGACGTGAAAGAGAATCTTTCCGCGAGAAGCTTTTATAGCACCGCGTACACTCGAACATTATAATAGATGTGTAAAGCTCAACTAGTCTTACAAGATTAATTCAGAATTATGTTAGCGATTACTTATATACTCCACCACCACCACCACCACCGCCGCCACCGCCACCACCACCGCAACCACCACCGCCACCACCACCACCACATCTGAGTTGCTCTTTTTACTCCATGAAGTAGCTGTTGACATCCGGCTTACATATTTTGCCCCCATTACGCTCTTTCGGTTTGGAAATTAGTTCAGAAAAATGAATGAAGAGCTATATGCAAGTGTCAGGTGACTCAACACCAACATTAAAATACTTGCTCCTGAATATAGACAATTACATTGCGTTGCCAACTGGGTCCATACCTACTGAGAGTCTTATCATAATTCAAGATATAATTTGGGAGGTTCTAGTGTGTTGTAAAATAAGAACAATATAAGAATTTATACGTAAAATAATTTATTTTTTAATGAAATATACGTTTACAATATTAAAATTAAAAAGTAAATCAATTCATTTTCATATCTGACAGTTACCTTAATCTTACATCTAACATCATACATGTGATAGCTATTTACTAAATTCTACAATATGTAAAAAACCACTAGAATCAGTTCCTTTATATGTAATAAAATATTGCCCTGTACGTAAACATTGAATTGTCTGCTCATCCAAATCCGCGAATCGTTTTGGAAGGAACACTTGAGCATCTGCAAGTTCCACCGCAACCGCTGGCCCATATCGAGTTTCCATGCGTCGTACATCAAGAATTTTCCACGTTTCATACGGTTTGAGTGTAGATAGCGATTTGAATGGTTTACCAGCACCAAGTTTATTCAACTTCTGCAAAACCGGATCCATTGTTGTATCAGTGGCAGTAAAAGTGGTCCACAGATTACTTATACTTAACACCGTGTTGTTTAGACATTTTGCCAATACACTGCCAATTTCTGTTACAGCACGTCGCTTAAATAAATTATGAGTTGCCACCACAAAAACCACCACCACCACCACCGCCACTACCACCACCACCACCGCCATCGCCACCACCACCACCACCACCCCAACACAACTACAAAATTTGAGTTGCTCATTTTACCCCACCGATATGTTTATTCCCACACAGCTACAAATTAAGTTACTCTAAAGCAACCACACCTTCATATGATCAGTGTTTATACACCACAACCAATGGAAAATATCAAATAAACATTAACATTTATTTAGTAATGAGGTATAATGTATATTTTGAGTATTCAACAAAAACTTTAATACTGATTAATAGGTATTGGTCAATTCCACTGTTATTCAAAATATACGTTATACCTCATTACTAAATAAATGCTAATGTTTGTTTTAACAACCGTGGAATTGGTCAATACTTATGATGTGGCAATCAGGTGATTGATTTTACTAAATTATTCATAATTGCAGCGGCTTTTACATGTGGGATAGTTTACATAATTGCAAACACAGTTTGGAAATGGCATCATACATCGTTTACAACACATGCAAATTCGTTTTTCGTTTCGACACCTATCACAATACTCGGGGAAGGAACACTTACACTGTGGTGGTTGAAATTTACAAATACCACAAATCGGCATGTTGTTTTTGTTTACTTTCTGGAACTTAACCAACAAATGACATCCGGTTAATAATTCAGTTGTATTTATAGTATTTTGACTGAAACCAAATAATCTAATATTTTATAAAAAATCGATATTTAATCGATATTAACCAATTCCACTGTTACACAAAATATCCATTATGCCTCATTACATCGCTGGTCATTGCCTTATAAATAAATGTTTACGTTGGTTTGAGCAACCGTGGAATTGGTCAATATGTATTATGTGGCAATCAGATGATTGATTTTACTAAATTATTTGCAATTGCAGCGGCCTTTACATGTGGTACAGTTTATATAATTGCAAACACAGTTTGGAAATGGCATCATACATCGTTTACAACACATGCAAATTCGTTTTTCATTTCGACACCTATCACAGTACTCGTAGAAGGCACACTTACACTGTGACGGTTGAAATTTACAAATACCACAAATCGGCATGTTGTTGTTGTTGTTGTTTACCTTCTGGAACTTAACCAACAATTGACATCCGGTTAGTAATTCAGTTGTATTTATATTATTTTGTAACCGAAATTTTCCAATATTTTATCTAAAATCGATATCTAATAATCTTCCAGTATAAGAGCAGGGAAGAGGAACGTCACCAGATTGATTAATTTAGATATTGCGTTCAACAAACACCGCGAGATGTCACCACCGATTTATTGTCTACAGTAAATTGCTGCTTCGATTGAATTAATGATAAAGTTGTGCACGTCAGCCGCAAACACCGCTGCTACCCCGCCACCCCCACAACCACCACACAACCACCGAAACCACCATACAAATACCACCGCCACACAAACACCACCGCCGCCACCACACAAACACCACCGCCACCGCCACACAAACACCATCGCCACCACCACACAACCGCCACACAAACACCGCCACCGCCACAACCGCAACACAACCACCGCATTTGTGTGTTACGTCACCACCGCTATATAATTTGCTGAGTTATACTCAAGCTTATACACCTTATCATGGTTGAAGGGTATAAAATAGTTGAACTTACATAAAATATTATCTATTTACCGGTGGTTGTCAAAGAGTTAACATCTCTTTCGTTGAAAATTATACTTTCGTGGTAAAACAATTACATTTTGGAACCATGTTAATTTACAATTCAGCGCAGTCCACCGCTAGAGAACCTAGCAAAGGACTTTCGAAACCTAAGATCATTAAACGTAAAACTTTTGAGCAACAACACATTTCACCTGAAAATTTAGCATTCCTTAAATCACTAGGTCTTAAAGTGAAAAGAACCTGGTATTCACAAATGTGCTAAATATTATTAACAGTTTGTAATTTGATGGTAAACTAGCAATAGCTATTAATAGCTATTGCTAGTTTACCATCAAATTACAAACTGTTAATAATATTTAGCACATTTGTGAATACCAGGTTCTTTTCACTTTAAGACCTAGTGATTTAAGGAATGCTAAATTTTCAGGTGAAATGTGTTGTTGCTCAAAAGTTTTACGTTTAATGATCTTAGGTTTCGAAAGTCCTTTGCTAGGTTCTCTAGCGGTGGACTGCGCTGAATTGTAAATTAACATGGTTCCAAAATGTAATTGTTTTACCACGAAAGTATAATTTTCAACGAAAGAGATGTTAACTCTTTGACAACCACCGGTAAATAGATAATATTTTATGTAAGTTCAACTATTTTATACCCTTCAACCATGATAAGGTGTATAAGCTTGAGTATAACTCAGCAAATTATATAGCGGTGGTGACGTAACACACAAATGCGGTGGTTGTGTTGCGGTTGTGGCGGTGGCGGTGTTTGTGTGGCGGTTGTGTGGTGGTGGCGATGGTGTTTGTGTGGCGGTGGCGGTGGTGTTTGTGTGGTGGCGGCGGTGGTGTTTGTGTGGCGGTGGTATTTGTATGGTGGTTTCGGTGGTTGTGTGGTGGTTGTGGGGGTGGCGGGGTAGCAGCGGTGTTTGCGGCTGACGTGCACAACTTTATCATTAATTCAATCGAAGCAGCAATTTACTGTAGACAATAAATCGGTGGTGACATCTCGCGGTGTTTGTTGAACGCAATATCTAAATTAATCAATCTGGTGACGTTCCTCTTCCCTGCTCTTATACTGGAAGATTATTAGATATCGATTTTAGATAAAATATTGGAAAATTTCGGTTACAAAATAATATAAATACAACTGAATTACTAACCGGATGTCAATTGTTGGTTAAGTTCCAGAAGGTAAACAACAACAACAACAACATGCCGATTTGTGGTATTTGTAAATTTCAACCGTCACAGTGTAAGTGTGCCTTCTACGAGTACTGTGATAGGTGTCGAAATGAAAAACGAATTTGCATGTGTTGTAAACGATGTATGATGCCATTTCCAAACTGTGTTTGCAATTATATAAACTGTACCACATGTAAAGGCCGCTGCAATTGCAAATAATTTAGTAAAATCAATCATCTGATTGCCACATAATACATATTGACCAATTCCACGGTTGCTCAAACCAACGTAAACATTTATTTATAAGGCAATGACCAGCGATGTAATGAGGCATAATGGATATTTTGTGTAACAGTGGAATTGGTTAATATCGATTAAATATCGATTTTTTATAAAATATTAGATTATTTGGTTTCAGTCAAAATACTATAAATACAACTGAATTATTAACCGGATGTCATTTGTTGGTTAAGTTCCAGAAAGTAAACAAAAACAACATGCCGATTTGTGGTATTTGTAAATTTCAACCACCACAGTGTAAGTGTTCCTTCCCCGAGTATTGTGATAGGTGTCGAAACGAAAAACGAATTTGCATGTGTTGTAAACGATGTATGATGCCATTTCCAAACTGTGTTTGCAATTATGTAAACTATCCCACATGTAAAAGCCGCTGCAATTATGAATAATTTAGTAAAATCAATCACCTGATTGCCACATCATAAGTATTGACCAATTCCACGGTTGTTAAAACAAACATTAGCATTTATTTAGTAATGAGGTATAACGTATATTTTGAATAACAGTGGAATTGACCAATACCTATTAATCAGTATTAAAGTTTTTGTTGAATACTCAAAATATACATTATACCTCATTACTAAATAAATGTTAATGTTTATTTGATATTTTCCATTGGTTGTGGTGTATAAACACTGATCATATGAAGGTGTGGTTGCTTTAGAGTAACTTAATTTGTAGCTGTGTGGGAATAAACATATCGGTGGGGTAAAATGAGCAACTCAAATTTTGTAGTTGTGTTGGGGTGGTGGTGGTGGTGGTGGCGATGGCGGTGGTGGTGGTGGTAGTGGCGGTGGTGGTGGTGGTGGTTTTTGTGGGTGGCAACTCATAATTTATTTAAGCGACGTGCTGTAACAGAAATTGGCAGTGTATTGGCAAAATGTCTAAACAACACGGTGTTAAGTATAAGTAATCTGTGGACCACTTTTACTGCCACTGATACAACAATGGATCCGGTTTTGCAGAAGTTGAATAAACTTGGTGCTGGTAAACCATTCAAATCGCTATCTACACTCAAACCGTATGAAACGTGGAAAATTCTTGATGTACGACGCATGGAAACTCGATATGGGCCAGCGGTTGCGGTGGAACTTGCAGATGCTCAAGTGTTCCTTCCAAAACGATTCGCGGATTTGGATGAGCAGACAATTCAATGTTTACGTACAGGGCAATATTTTATTACATATAAAGGAACTGATTCTAGTGGTTTTTTACATATTGTAGAATTTAGTAAATAGCTATCACATGTATGATGTTAGATGTAAGATTAAGGTAACTGTCAGATATGAAAATGAATTGATTTACTTTTTAATTTTAATATTGTAAACGTATATTTCATTAAAAAATAAATTATTTTACGTATAAATTCTTATATTGTTCTTATTTTACAACACACTAGAACCTCCCAAATTATATCTTGAATTATGATAAGACTCTCAGTAGGTATGGACCCAGTTGGCAACGCAATGTAATTGTCTATATTCAGGAGCAAGTATTTTAATGTTGGTGTTGAGTCACCTGACACTTGCATATAGCTCTTCATTCATTTTTCTGAACTAATTTCCAAACCGAAAGAGCGTAATGGGGGCAAAATATGTAAGCCGGATGTCAACAGCTACTTCATGGAGTAAAAAGAGCAACTCAGATGTGGTGGTGGTGGTGGCGGTGGTGGTTGCGGTGGTGGTGGCGGTGGCGGCGGTGGTGGTGGTGGTGGTGGAGTATATAAGTAATCGCTAACATAATTCTGAATTAATCTTGTAAGACTAGTTGAGCTTTACACATCTATTATAATGTTCGAGTGTACGCGGTGCTATAAAAGCTTCTCGCGGAAAGATTCTCTTTCACGTCATATAAGAAATACACATATGCGGGAATTTTCACCAAAAAGGTTTGAAAATAGTTACTCTCTTGATCCGCTAAAAAGACAAACATTAGACACGGCTGATGACTTATCTAGTTATGATACCGGGAGGAATGATGTTGATGATGAATTTCTAAACAATAAAGTTGAAGAAAGGGTCAATCCACTTGAACAAAGAATTAAAGCTGCATCAAAAGCAATTCAAACTAAATTTAATAATTTAAGAAATCAAAATAATGTTTACACACCCAGCGATGAGTCTAATAACAGGGTTTAACCACTTCTGATAGTGGAACTGTTATCATTCCCAAGTTAACTACAGCTTTGCAAACCCTTTTGGATATTTTATTAATCAAAGAAACTCAAAATAAAGGAGAGGATTCTAATGAACGAATAGCAATAAAACGTCCAGTCAATTCAACGGACCAAGAGCTACTTGCTAAGCGTATCAAATACAACGACTCGGAAAATGCTAATGGGCAATCGAAAAAATAAAATACTGGCATAATCCTAATACTTTAATAGATGAATT
Organism: Brachynemurus nebulosus; assembly: GCA_035578155.1. NCBI lineage: Eukaryota > Metazoa > Arthropoda > Insecta > Neuroptera > Myrmeleontidae > Brachynemurus > Brachynemurus nebulosus. Next base: position 43,780,094 of record JAPWDM010000001.1, on the reverse strand, counting down.
ACGACGTTTATACGAGACTTCAGAGACTGGTGAAAAAATACTCAATATTATTCGGAGTTTAGAGGAAAATAAAAACATATTGTTTAACGTTGACGATAGTGAAGCTTTAATCGAAGAGTTAGATGCTTTAAGAGAAACTACTGTCGGTCAAGAAATATTCTCTATACTTCGTGAACTTCAAAAGGCTGATGTTATTGAGCCACTAGGTGATTATCTGGATGAAACTGCTAAAGAAGATGCTAGCGATTATGATGATGATTAATTTAGATATTGCGTTCAACAAAAACCGCGAGATATCACCACCGATTTATTGTCTTCAGTAAATTGCTGCTTCGATTGAATTAATGATAAAGTTGTGCACGTCAGCCGCAAACACCGCTGCTACCCCGCCACCCCACAACCACCACACAACCACCAAATACCACCGAAAACCAGCCGTGGATTCTGAATTTGGAAGAAATATTTGATGTACCGAAGATTTCTATTCTGCGAGATGAATATTATTCAAGACGCTGTATGCTTCATTCAGATAAAATTTGTTCATTAGAAAATTGTATTCTTTTAAAAAATTTTTATATGGAAAATAAATAGATTTTAAGTAATATACAGATTTAAGCAATTTAATTTTTTGTATACATATTCTATAAATAAAATTTAAAAAAAAAATATGTGCGTTTTATTTAATTATTACCCTGCAAATATTTTTAATATACAGAGTCTATACATATGTACATACTGAATTATTTCAGATAATTTTCGTTTGATATAGAAACAGTTTTGTGCTACAGTCAAATTCAAAAATCTTGTGCACCATAAGAAATAATATTTTTTGTAACTTGTTAAAATTTCAAGAACTTCTGTTAGTTAACTAAAAAATTGGTCACTGTAGGTTAAATGTTAAAGTATTAAAACTGATAAAAATAATTTCTTGCTTGAGGCCTACAATGGGTGATATTTTTTACTAAACAATTTTTTAACTCATTAATATTCCATGACGTCATCTTTCTTATACCAAAAAAACTCCTTATATGAGTCTTACGATCATAATTCAGCTAAAACAAACATTTAATTATTAGTTGTTTGTTTATCTTAAAACTGATAAAAATTCCTGGAATTTTCCAAGGTTAAATATACACAAAAACCCCTGAGTTACAGTTGACACCCAAATTTCCGGCAGTACAGTAGCGGTCAGACATCTGGACCCTGGAGTCTGAAGTTAGTTTTGCGGTAGCGCTTGGTACAGTGCCCCCAGAAAATTTAGCGGCCATCCCGTGGGTTAGGGTATTCCCCACATTTTTGACTTGGTAGTTCGTTTAAAATGACGCAATTAAGGCAAGCGCGTGTTGGGGTTAAGGTTTGCACGTACAGTGCGCTTCAACAAGTGATCGGACACCTTTTTGCTCAGGGGGGCCCGCACTTTTGACACGGCAGTGTACCAAAAATTTAAGTACAGTACGGCGTCAAAAGTCTGGGGCCACCCCTTGGATTAGGGTAATCCCACATTTTTGACCTGATAGTGTACCTTTCGTTTAAGATGACTCAATTAAGTGAGATTAAAGGCTAAGGCTTGCATGTACACATAAAAAATAAGTACAGTGCGCTTCAAAAAGTGATCGGATACCTTTTTGACCAGGGGGGTCCACACTTTTGACACGGCAGTGTACCAAAAAATTTAAGTACAGTACGGTGTCAAAAGGTTGGGGCCACCCCCGAGTTAGGGTAACCCCACATTTTTGACGTGGTAGTGTACCCCATCTATCAAATTGTGGCCTAAAATTCAGTCTGCGCATGCGTCGTGTACTTAAATTCAGTCTGCGCATGCGTTAGGTTTGGCTGGTAATGGGTTAACACAAAATGAAATTGTTATAAGTAAATTGTGATGACGCATAATGGGTTAACATAAATTAATTCGGTTGCTGGTGATGACTCATGTGTTTGGAATTTCAAGGCCAACAGTATGAGCGAGTGTTGGGGTCAAATGTCAACAACAAATTTTAAATACATGTACTTGGTACGTGCCGGGTCAGAGATCAATTCATACTCTAGGTACAGTAGGACCCCAAACTACACGGTTCTTAACATCGTCAAAAAAGTAGTCCGGAAAATTGGGGTTCTACGGTGCTCCCGCTCTGTCATAGCTTATCTACTTGTTTAACATTCTATTTTTAAGACGTTTGATACAACTTTAGCATAAATAACCCATTCAGTCATGTCTTTTTCAAACCACTTTAGCACAATATTAGCTTTATATTAAACAACAGTTCTATCTTTACATGATATAGTAATCATAATTATGATTATATTATCTTTTCAAGAATCCGATGAAAAATAACCGTACATATATTAGTAGGTATGTTAAAAAACGCCGTGAGCAGCGGGGCCCCATCACGGTAGTCGAATTTTCCCCTTCATCTTCGGTATTGAATGTCTACAAGCGAAATGTGATTGAAAGTCTACAACCGAATTGTCATTTTGTTGGTTTCAAAACTGGTGATGAGTGTTCGGCTGATCGAGGCTTTAAAAAAAGGTTTTAAGTATTTAAGGGCTGTATCTCAGTAAATTTCAATTTTGTGCCGAAAACAGGTAGCAGAAAAAAAGCCAACACAATTCGTACGAGGACATTCCTGCCCATGTTTAGCCTCTAATTGCCTTTATGTTTTAGTTTTAAAAATTAAAAAAGGACCTTAAATAGTAAACTGGAAGGCCTTTATAAAGATATTTTTTCTTTCCAAAAAAATCCAAAATTTCTATTTTATAAATACTAAAAATCCAAAATTCCTAATTTATAAATAAACAGTGACTTTAATAACATTTTTAAATTACTTAATATGTATGTATTTCATTTGTCATAAAAGTAAGTTCACTTTTTTTAAAATTTTTTAAAATTACTATTCGCCTACTTGTATTTAGAACAAACATAATGCTTTTAAAACACATTTAACAATAGCATTCAATTCCGATGTAAAAATGGGAGAAGTGGGGGGAAAAGTGATGCGGACTCATTACAAGGTACTAGCTGGATACTAACTGAATACACGTACAAAATTTCAGCCCTCTAGGTTTCCTTATGGAGTCTCTAGACGTGTTAGAAAACAAGCAAAAAAATTAAGGAAATATTGGCGTAAAAATCGTGGGGGTAAGGGTTAAAAGTTGAAACCTCCAAAAAACAGTGTCTGGCTATTAGCTTAACCTGTACACCAAATTTCAGCCCTCTAGGTTTATTTGGGGAGATTTTAACCCGAACGAAACTGTTAAAAAACAAGAAAAATCATGTTCTTTTGGGTATAAAAATGGTGGGGGTAGGGGTTAAAAGTCGAGACCCCCAAAAGACACCCCCTTGATACTAACTCAATCCGAATACAAAATTTCAGCCCTCTAGGTTTATTCGGGTGACCTGTGCGAGTGGTACAAACTTCGAAAACGTCGAAAATGCATGAAATTGTAGCTTAAAAATGAGGGGGGTGGGGGTAAAATATTAAAACCTCCAAAAAGCACAACCTAGGTAAGAACTTTATCAACACACCAAATTTCAACCCTCTACGTTAATTCTGGGGGGCTGGGGGCCTGTTAGATCCAGCGAAAATCGTTTTTCCCCCCTCTACTCCCACCATATCATCCTAGGAAGCTGAATTTTGGATATGTTGTAGATAATTGACCGAAACATTATTTAAAACCGGTTTGGGAAAGTTTTATTGCTTTTCCGCCCCCCACCACCCCCTTAAAGGTCGGGTCAGAAAAAAAATTTGCCCAAAATTTGACCCCACTTTGATAGTATGAGGTGCATCGAAAATGAGCCCCATTTACCAAATTTCATCTCTTAACTTCCATAGGGGGGCCCTACACAAATTAAAAGGTGGCGGGAAAATATATATATATATATATATATATATATATATATATATATATATATATATATATATATATATATATATATATATATATATATATATATATATATATATATATATATATATATATATCAGACATTTTTTTTTCTACATATTCGTGTTCTACGGGTCCGAAAACGGATAGCGCCCCTACTCTCGCCTCTCGCAGCTCTTATCGTATAGACTGTATAAGTCTAATTTTTCGGAGAAAATTCGACTAATAAAAAAAAAAATTCGGCTAAATTGTAGCATGTGCCAGAGGCTGGCATTTAAAGTATTGCATTTAAAAACGAACGTAAATGGGTGAAAACTATGGTATCTAAAAAGTTAAATCTGGGAAACATTATTTTGATCCATCAAATAGATATAAAAACTAGGTGGTGAAGTTAATTAAGGTTAGGTTCGTTTTTTTTTTTTAACAATATACTTCGACTTTGATATAAAAACTAGTTAAATTAAGGTTATAGGGCTTTTTTTCGAATTTCTACACTCAGTTCAGTTTTTTTTTTTTTATATTCCATCAATAAATAATACCATTACCTATTTTGAAAAATATCCGATATACAGTGTTATTCACTATCAACATACAAAGCGTTCATAAAGTTGCGGAACAGCTAAAAATCTCAGTTAATACTGACTATATCAAAAAATAACCCGGACAAAAGTTTCATGGAAAGAAATGAGGAACTAAAAAATGACCTCGAATTTGACCTTGAACACGACCTTGATCAAAATTTGGAGGTCAATTTTGTTTTTTTCAAAGGAAACCCCTATTTTTGACCTCGGATTCGGAAAGAGCGGGAAATTCTACATTGAAAACCATATTTACGCTTCATATCCCAAAGTCGTGTGAAGGTCATAAAAAAGAAAAAATATGATACTGGTTGGTCAAAGTCACCTTTTGCGGAACTTTTGCGAAGCTGTTCCGGAACTTTATGAAAGCTCTGAACAGCTCCGTAAAAGTTCCGCAAAATCTCAGTTAATATTGACTTTATCGAAAAATAACCCGGACAAAGGTTTCATGGGAAGAAATGAGGAATTAGAAAATTACCTCGAATTTGACCTTGAAAGGTGACTTTGATCAAACAGGATCATATATTTTTCGTTTTTATGACCTTCACACGACTTTGGGATATGAAGTATGAATATGGTTTTCATCGTAGAATTTCCCGCTCTTTCCGATCCGAGTTCAAAAATAGGGGTTTCTATTTAAAAAAAACAAAGTTGACCTCCAAATTTTGGTCAAGGTCGTGTTCAAGGTCAAATTCGAGGCCATTTTCTAGTTCCTCATTTCTTCCCATTAAACTTTTGTTCGGGTTATTTTTCGATAAAGTCAATATTAACTGAGATTTTCAGCTATTCTGCAACTTTATGAACGCTCTGTATAGGTATACTGTGAATACTGACAAAGTAAAAAGTGATTTTAAAAAAAAAGTGTTTCCCAGATTTATCCTTCCAAATACAATAATTTCCACCCATATTTGTTCCTTTTTTCGTACAAATTTAGAAGATCTCGTTTCTGGCACATACTACAAATTTGCCAAAAATTCATACCTTACTGCTCATTGAGGCTGGCAAAAATAATTTTAACAATGAAATAATTGTATCAAATCCTGTTGGCGGATTGATATAATGTTGCTGAGGGGCAGGAACCGGGTAGCTTTCTGTGTATATTTTCAAATTTTTTTTGGCAACACTTGGTGTATATGAAGTTATATATTCCAATGCCATGTCTTTACAATCAAAAATTGTAACTAAGCCTGATATGTTTGCTTGGTCGTAATTGTATATTAAAATATCCATTAAGAGAAAGTCGTATTTTAGGAAATCATATATAGAATACTTCGAAGGATCATAATCTGATCTTATGTATAAGAAAATCGGACCTGTTGAATCTGTACGATTTTCCAACGGTAGAAATAAGCTGAAATCCAAATAAGTAGTAACAAAAAAGTTGTAGAAGTTAATTAAATTTTTTTTCATACCCTCTTTCTATTAACTCTTTCAAGGGAGGAGCCGTTGGATCACTATTCTTAAAAATTTCCGGTACAGGTGTTCTCACCGTATAAAATTTATCAACCTTTTCTATAGCTCGTTCTAATGAAAACTTACATCCACGTAAAAACGCTATAAGATATTGATCGTCTAGAAAATAAAAGATTTGATTTAATTAATAGAAATTAAGTGTAAAGTTTCGATTTACACCGTGAATGACTGTAATCAATTATTCAAAAACTATTATAATTAGGCGAAAATTTGACACAACTCTTCGTTTTTAAAGGTCCTTCTTTTGGTGCAATTAAATTCAGGTTGAGACCTACTGGGGAGCCGTAAGGATAGAATTGCCGCTAAAATTTATAATAGGGTGCATATATGGTTTAACCATTACGTTATTTTTTATATTTAATATACAGGTAACCCCCGAAGAACACGAGACTCAAAGAACACGGATACCTTCTTCCGAATTACACGGTCTCAGACAACACGATTTTAAGTAATTCTTTTGAAAAAGACTAAACATAAGTATATATTTGATACAAAGTTACACCAGTCCTCAATGTACGCAAATATATCCGTTCCATGTGGATTTGATTTACACGAATAAGAATCGTATAAATTTAATCATTACAAGTGGAAAAATACTGAAAATTAAAACTACTAAAAATCTTAGAGAATTTTACAATAGAAATTATAACGAATATGTAGAAATTTACATATTCAGATTTTGAAAATATAGTTATTTTCGACATCGATAATTTTCGATAACGAAAAGTAAGTTTTGGCAGTCGCAATACGTTTAAAATATCTATAACTCGCTTAGCTTAAGCCTTCAAAAATTTCATTATTTTTGAGCTACGGTGCACCGTTTACGAGATATTTACGATCAAAATTTTCAGTAACGTGAACATCATTTATAAACATCATAAAAAACCGATACATTTTATGATACATCGACTTCAGAGCTTGTGAATACTCAAATCCATTCCATTTTAATTGTAATAAATATACATTACATACAAATTACATACAAATGTTTATGAAATGGAATCCCGACTTTTGTGGTCTCGGACAAAACGGTTTAAATGAACACGGAACCAATTAATCGTGTTCCTCAGGGATTGCTGTATAAGGGATAAAATGTACTATAATTTTCACTTATTTGTTACTGATCATATGAATCGAAACATGTCATGAAATTAGTTAAATAAAAGTGGTATTTTGGTGGTGCAAAATTAGAAAAAAAATTACTTAACCAATTGAACTTTCAAGTGTGGCTGTATAGGGAAAACCATTCTCGAAGTTGTCGTAAACCTGCATTAACACGAGCTTCACTTTCTTGTAAGTCTTCTGCCGCTTTTTTTGCTAATTCTGGCAATAATTCTCGTATTGCAAACATTATTATTTAGGTAATTTTTCAGTTAAAACTTAAATTATTTACAGTATGATTTTTGTAAACAATTTCTTTTAAATCATAGGCTGGACTACTTTTTTATAGTAATAATCCTAACAAGGAAAGCGTCCTAGGTGTCCGCCTCCGATTTCAATGCCGCTGAAATATGTTATTCTATGTCGAAATCTAAGAGACACGTATTTTGTTTTATCGGCGGAAAAAACGGTTTGAAGGGGTGAAATCGCCCTTCAAAATTTGGGATAAAAATATAATTTTTCAAATATCTCGAAAACAGTAAGAAATAGAGCAAAAGTTTAAATTGGCGATATTGCTCTCTTTTAAAAAGCTATCTATTGATGTGCAATTTGTTCAATTTACATCAACAAGGGTGGTTGCGGGTTAAAATTTTGGGGTTAATTTTGCAAAAAAGGGGTGAAAATTAAGAAATATAAAAATGTTGTTTACAGATTTGAAATTTACGTCACAAAATCTAATTGACCTGTTTTTGCTCAATGTCCTAATATTAAGTCTAAGGGTAGTTAACTAGGCGGTGACTGTGTCGAATAGTCGTACTACTTGGGTAGTTCAAGAAGTTCTTCTTGACGGAAAATAGTTTAAGACAATTAGAATAATGTAGAAATGAAATTTTCGATTTCAAAATTCAGTTTGAGCAACACTGGGGAGGGAGCGAGTCTCCCTCTTAAATTACATACTAGTTTACTAACACTCTTTTGTACTATTAACACACTGACAGTGGGTAATAATGTCACAATAAGTGGTTTTGAAGTTGGAGTATCGTATGTAAGGTTTTCATGTTTGTTTTTTTAATGGATGTTATAGTTTTCGTTATCGAAAATTATCGAATTATTGTGACATTATTACCCACTGTTAGTGTGTTAATATTAAAAATGAGTGTATGTAAACTAGTATGTAATTTAAGAGGTGACTCACCCCCTCTCTAATGTTGCTCAAAATGAATTTTGAAATCAAAGGTTTCATTTCTGCGTTATTCTAATTGTCTTAAGCTATTTTCTATGAAGAAGAACTTCTTGAACTACCCAATAGTATGACTATTCGACACAGTCACCTCCTAGTTAACTACCCTTAGACTTAATATTAGGACATTGAGCAAAAACAGGTCAATTAAATTTTTTGACGTAGATTTCAAATCTGCAATCAAAATTTTTATATTTTTTAATTTTCACCCCCTTTTTGCAAAATTAACCCCCAAAGGGTGAACTGACTTCAAAATGGGGGAATGTAAAGTTTATTGCTATTTCCGACCTTTTTTGAAAATAATCTTTTTTTTTTTTGAAAAAGGTTTGTTTTATGGTCCTAGATACTTTATATTTGTATGTATATTGTACACTCTATTTCAAAAGAGATATACATATTTTCACATGCGGTCTCATAAAACAGAAAATTTTGAAAAAATTTTAATTTTTTTTTTTTTTTTTTTTTTTGTATCTAAATAAAATACAACCTTTTCACAAAAAAGAAAAAAATTTGAATTACATATATTGAATTATTTATATAATGCACTTGTAAAGAATTTTTAGTTACGCCCTATTTATAAATTAGTGCATTTAAAGGGACATCTTTGTACCTGACCTTTATTGTCTAATTTATATTGAACATATTCAAATATTGGAATTTCCCAATTGTGATTCAAATTTTTAATATGAAATAAATTTTTAATGAGTTATTTTATATTTTATAGTACACTGTACCGCATGTGAAAATATTTATATCTCTTTTGAAATAGAGTGTACAATATACATACAAATATAAAGTATCTAGGACCATAAAACAAACCTTTTTCAAAAAAAAAAGATTATTTTCAAAAAAGGTCGGAAATATCAATAAACTTTACATTCCCCCATTTTGAAGTCAGTTCACCCTGAATGTCAATATATCAGTATGCATTCAAAAGTGCTTCACGTGTCAACATTTCCATTAGTTTCGTCCTTGACTGGTTTTTTATTTTTTGAAATATTGGCTTCCTTCCTGAGGTAGGCAGCCTGTTTATTGGTATAGGTTGAAATTATCTTATCATTTTTATTTTTATTTTATTTAATTTTATTTTTGTTTGCTTATTTGTTGCGGTTGCATGTGCAGTTAATGCACAACAGTAATTTGCAACAATTGTGAAAATTTAAAAAATCTCTTTCAAAAAGTTTATTCAAGAATTTTGAATTTTTAGAAATTATTCTCTAGTTTCTAGAAATTGTTTAAAACACTAGGGGGTTTGGGGGGGGGGTGTAGATATTTAAAATTTTTTTAAATTCTAGGTTATAACTAAAACATTTACTTATATTTATAACTTTTTTTGCCTGAATAGGTGACTTGATCATTTAGCAACAAAATCACCGCATTGTTTAAATATTAAGTATAAGATTAAGTTAAAATTCTCATTTTTGTAATGGAGGTCAAATGTTCAACGCTGCCTCTTAAGTGGGCCAGCTTTGAAAACATCTGGAACAGTTTTGAATCGTCAACTTTAAATGGAAATAAGCCAAATTTAATATTCATTTTTTATTAAATTACCTCACTTGGAACTTTTTATCAAGTGTAAGTTATCATTAGGAACAAAGAAGTAATACTTTATTTTATTGAAACCATTATTAAGGGGGGAGTTCAAATAAATAAGCAACTTTTTTATTTATGATTATTTTGCTTGCTGAAATTTTTTTTCAAATTAGGGATGGTTTCAAATAGAAAATTTTGTTTTGTTTTTGAAACATTCATTACTGTTCCCTGTCGGAGGAGGGGACCCTTTTCACAAGTTTTTAAGCATTTACATGGAACGCCATATCTCAAAAATTAATGAAAATTTTTTAAATATTTTTTCTTTATTTTATTCCTAAAGGACCTGTCCATAAAGCTGAGTATGGGTTTCAGGTAATTTTAAAAATTAACTATAAAATTGTAGGGGAGACAGGGGCATGTACTAACAGATTTTACTTTTTTACATATTAAACGCAAATGAAACTAGTTAGAGATTTTTTTGTAAACGTTATGAAGCATTAACTATCTGTCTATAATTTTTGAAAAAAAAAAACTTACATAATGTGCTTGTTAATAGTTACCCCACTTTTGGGGTAAGTTTTAACAACGTTAGGGTAAGTGTTAACATTAGAGTTTTAATATGATTATGATATTTTATAGATATGTATAGGAAATAAGACAAAGTATCATATTTAGCGTGTTTATTATTAGAAAATATTTAATTTAACATAGAAAATTCTTATTTTAGATTTATTTTTATCTTTACTTAATTAATTAAAGTTAATCATTATTTTAACTTTTTTCTGAGGCAATAGTTAAGTCAGTCCTTATTAAGTAGCAAATTACGTCACCTTGACCTTGATAACGAAACAAAAATTGGTAAGTTTTCAGTCTTCTATAGACAATCTCAATCGTTTAATATTTTCTATATTAAAAAATATTTACTTACTAATAATTAATCTTCATCTTATTTAACATTATTATAATTCTTGAAATATATGATAACTCAGATCAAGCAAAACTATTCCTCTGCTTCACTGCAGAAAAGATATAAAAATTAAAACCATTTAAATTTAACACCCACATATGTACACACACATATGCAAACATATTTGACAATGTCACGAAAAAAATTAATAACTTCCTTATAAGGAAGTTAAAGAAATACACTTTATTGCCTAAAATTTAAACGAGATAAATGTTAACATGTTAATACTTACCCCATGCATTTTGTTAATACTTACCCCATGCATTTTGTTAATACTTGCCCCGAAGGTAAATTTTTTACAAATTTATATTTTTAAAAAGAGTACGTTGATAATGCGGTAAAATTTAAACAAAATACACTACAAGATGAAATATGCTACCGTTTGAAATAAATTTAGTCTCTTTTAGGTATACAATCATGCTTTAAATCAAAAAACCGCCGACTGAAGAAAATTCTTTTACCTAATAAAATCTATGCCTTAGTCACAACTTTGTTTCGCGGCAACCGGCCAAAGGCTGATTGGTCACAACGTGTCCGTGGTCATATACTGATGACAGCAATTGGACGTACTTAATTTTTTCGCCGTAGTTTGGCGGAAAATGGCTTGTTAATACTTACCCCCGTTAATACTAGCCCCTGTCACCCCTAAACCCAAACTTCTAAAAATTATAAAACCCAATTTTTATTTAAAAAAAAAAATGTTTAAAAATGCGCAATATGTTTATGAACAAAATTAGAAAAAGTTAAGTCTTTATCTTTTCTAGAACTTGAGATATGATTTTCCTTGTCGGGAAAAACACAACTTTGGGGAAATAAGCCAGAATGACATACAAAGTAGATGTCAAAAAAAAACAAATCAACTTTGAGAAAATACGTCTACAAAGGCATACAAATAAAAGAACATTATCTCAGTGCATACTATGACTCATGTACGCACCAAAACTAAATATTACTGAGCAAATCGCGAGGGTGGGGGGGGCGAGCGTTGTCTGCAAAGAAGCAGCAACTTGGCTGTGCCGCGGCTCACAAATAAAAATTTTTCTACTGAAAAAAATTTTTTTGGCCATGTTTTGTATATCACCATGTTTGTAAAGAACCACAGAACAAAATATGTCTCCGGATGTCCAATGGTCCTTGTTGTTACACTATTCCCGATATTAACTAGACTACTAGTATATTCCCGATAGTACTAGGCTACTAGTATAACTACTTGGGACTCACGACACGATGTAGCACTTCAAAAGTAACTTATACTTTAATGTCATGTTCTTACTTAATTCTCTGAAATAAATCGGTAACGTAACGATTTAAGAAATCACGAAGTTGATTTATAACAAATAACTTTATTAATACTTTTAAAACTAATTTTACAATAATTGAAGTAACTACATAAGAGAAATTTAATCGTAAGTATCAGATAAAATGTGAACAAGTTTATTACAATTTTCTTGCTTTTATTTGTTTTTAAAGCTATATCAGTATTTCCGTTGTGGTGAGGCTGTTTCTATCGTGGGAATGACTAACACTAGCTGTTCTCGCTGAGAGCGGCAGTTTTAGTGGGTACCAACAATATATATATATATATATATATATATATATATATATATATATATATATATATATATATATATATATATATAAGGGGAAGGAAAGTGGAAAAACGGGAAAAGTCCAAAATTGAACATTTTGGTACAACTCGAAAACGCAAAGCAACCTTAACCTAATATGGCAGCTATGGAATACATGTCCAAGGGTGAACCTCACCATGGCACCCCCGACCCAAGTTGGACCTTAGGCAGATTCACCTACCTTATCCGGAGGGGTCCTTTCTGATAAATACATCTGTAAAAAAACTTAATGATGAGGTAACTTATATTCTTATGCAATGTATTGATTAAATGTTTAAAAACCATTCAAAAGAAATTTTATCAAAGAAAGCTATTATATTATAGTTGATGTTTAAGTATCTTACTGTCTCTTGATTTTGATTCACATTTATGCATTTCAATGGCCATTTTTTTTTTAAATCGCAAACAAAAATCTTACAAAAAAATCGCACAAAAAAAGACCGCATAAAAAAGGTTTAGCAGTATTTGTATATACAATGTATTGATTAAATGGTTAAAAATCATCAAAAATTAATTTTATCAAAGTAAATTATTTATGAATAATGTCTAGGTTTCTTACTTTCTCTTGCCTAGATTCACATTATGCACTTTAGTGGCCATTTTTTTAAAAAACCGCATAAGTACCTAAATCAAATAAAAATAATTAATGTTTAAGTTATAGCGGGTTTACATTTGCAGTGATTTGCTGGCGCCACTTTTAAGTTTACATATCTATAAATTTTACACTACTTGCACGTCCGTTTACACATGGTTTGCATGGTATATAATTTGGTAAATACTGCGCAGGTCACAAATGGTTGAATTGGATAAATAACTGTCATATATCGTATATGTATAGCTGTCATTTATATCTAAATGTAAAGCAAACAATGACTTAGAAGAGAAAAAAACATAATAGGTACGCGTAAAAATGACATTAAATTATTTTTAAAATAATACTGCCGCCAGTAAAAGTTTACAACTGCATGTTTTAATTTTAGTGGCGCATGAATCATTACTGGCGCCAGAAAAGTTAGGAGGTTGCTAACTTTTTTCATCCGTGCATGCACTGATCTACCTTGCGCGCCAGTAGGGTTTACACGTTCATTTTGCTTTTACTGGCGCGCCACTTTGTGTTGGCGTCAGCAAATCATGTAAATGTAAACCCCGTATTACTGTCTCTTGATTTTTATTCACATTATGGATTTTAATGGTGATTTTTTTCATAACCTCATAAAAAAAATCGCACAAAAAAGACCGCATAAAAAAAGGTTCAGCTGTAGGTGTTTAAAAAGATACTAGAAATTGTTACTACGCGTACCATGGTTTTTATACTGAGCACAATATTACAAAGCAGCAGTTGGTCGGATTTTGAACGTATTTTGTGACTTCATTTATTCATAGATTATATATAATACATTTAGCCTATAGACTATTGATTCCCAACGGGGGCGATATCGCCCCCCAGTGGGCGCTGGAGCCTCCCAGGGGGGCGGTAGCGGATAAGATTATTAAGAGGGTTGGTAAAATAAGTAAATTAATATAATAAACATATTTGACAAGCAAAAAAAAAGTCGACGGTTGTGAAAAATAAAAAAAGGGCGGCATTTGTACAATTGACGAGTGCTGGTAGGGGGCGTTGAAATTTCTGTTCCATACTAAAGGGGGCGGTGGTCCAGAAAAGGCAGGGAATCTATGCTATAGACTATATATATGTATAATACGTTTATCGGTCTGTTTCATGATAGGCTATCCTGCGATTTCCTCACTGAATCACTGCTTATTCGAGATGTAGAATCTCTTTACTTTTTGATGAGAATACTTACATAATGAATTAACCCAAATTGTAAGTAATTTTAAAAATTTTTATTTATTATATACCGTATTCTAGAAATAACTGATTTAATCGGCTGATTTTACTGATGTAAATTAAATCTTACATCTTTTCCTTGCAATGAAATAGGACTATGAACTTTTACAAGTCAATAAATATGTAAAGTGAATAAATAAAAATAAATACGGACAACTGAAATATTATGATGCACCATGGAAATCGGTATGTATTTATGTTAAGCGTTTCAAATTTACTTTTAAATAAAATTATGTAACTTGCCTAAAAATGTAGCCACGACACAAAATTCCATTTTCATAATGGTCCCGCAAATAATTTATCGCTGATTTGTGTTATATAATTAAACTATTAATATTCATTTAAACCTTCAGTATTTTAGTAAATTTAATTTTCGTCTTAAAGAAAGGCCCGTGGCTATCAAAAAATTAATACGTTGTGCTAACTATTTCAACAAACTTTCAGACCACTTGGGTAATTTATTGTTACGTTATGAGATGACCTTTTGATATTTGCTGGTATGTACCTATTATATTATTTAAATAACTGATTATCCATATGTTTATAGTTTAGCTGCTGAATAAAGAAAGTTTCATCACATCAAAAATAAAATTTTAATATCATTTTATAAAAATTAGGGGGACAGGTCTACCCACACTGTCAACTTCCCATTGGGTGTCCTTAAAGACTAGAGACTACGGGCAAATTCTCCCCTGGGCTCCCGATAGAGGCTTTGTCCCTTGCACCATACCGGGGGCTTCGGCTTCTATACCTAAGGGTGGGGGCTCCACCCTTATCAAACAAATGATAACATCATTTGTTCTCAAGATATGCGAGACAAAATATATTTCAAAAACAGTTTCTTATTTCGTTTTTTTTTTTTTTTTTTTTTTTTTTTAATTTAAATTTAAATTTTATAATAATATACTGGCGTTTTTAACATCAAGGAAAGTTCTTAGGCCATTATATTATAATGGCCTAAGAACCTTCCTTGATGTTAAAAACGCCAGTATATTATTATAAAATTTAAATTTAAATTAAAAAAAAAAAAAACGAAATAAGAAACTGTTTTTGAAATATATTTTGTATATATATATATATATTATATTATAATATATATATATATATATATATATATATATATATATATATATATATATATATATATATATATATAAGTATATAATAATTATTATATTATAATAATATATAATATAATATAATAATATTATATTATATATTATTATAATTATATATATAATTATATATAATATAATAATTATTATATTATAATAATGTTATGGTAAAAAATCCATATAATCTATGTAATCTTAATAAAGTTAATTCTGTTTTTTTACTACAAAAAATAAACCACTAATCCGAATTTACTGAAAACTTTATACGGTCTTCATTTTTTGATTACGCATCTAATGAAATTAGTCCGGAGTTGATATCATCATTTATTCTCGAGATATGCGAGACGAAAAAAAATCCACGAACAAACGAACGAACTAACGAACGCACACACAGACATCACGCTAAAAACTATGGATTCGGATTCTAGTGACCTTGAAACGTGAAGATATGTCAAAATTAGCGATTCGTAAAATCGGACCCATTACAATAACTTCCAATGGGAAGTTAAAAATATTACAAATTTGGATACAACATCATAATATTTAACAAAAAAAAAAATTTCGGTGTAGTTTCAATTTGATTCGCGCATCCAGGATTCCGAACAAAATTGAAAATAAACATAATCGGTGAAATTTGGATTCATATTCATCAGTCAAAAATTTTTATACGACATAAATGCTCACTAAATAAAAGTCTATAATTTCACAAAATTCACAAAATATCTACATGTCGGTAATTCAATAATTCATATTCTACACACGATTTTTGAAATTATTTTTTTGATACCTACAATACCTAATCTGTCAGTATATACAAATTTCTATAATTTTATTACATAATTTACAAATTACTAATATATATTTTATATTTATATATATTTATATAATTACTAATATATAACAGATTTTTTTCGAAAATTTTCCAACTTTGAAAGTTAATTTCCCCTTTAATATTTACAGAACCTTTTTTGGTTTGACATATTTCAGATTTCTCGGCTTGTAAACTTTGTAGATGGAATAAGGAGAACGATATTTTTACTGAACTATCTCAGAAAGAAGATTATGTGTTTAGGTTGTGCCTATTATGTATGGATGTATGTATGCATGTATGTATGTTTCTGTGGCGCAACCTGCAACCTAAATGGTTTGATGGATTTTGATAAAAGGGCTCTTGTTGGATTCATTTTAATATCGAAAGTGCTAGTGCAACTAGTCAACGACTCCACGTGGACGAAATTGCGGACAAAAGCTAGTGTAGGTATGATATATTATTATATATACCTATAATGTTAATGTCGTAATGTTGAATATGTATACTTTTATTTCTTCTAAATAGTTAAATAACACTAAAAAGACCTGATTAGAAAACTAAATTTTAAAAAAAAAGTCATGATGCCCGATTGCTTAAAAAGCAAAATAAAAAAATGAAAACAAGATGAAATAGAAAAGAAGAAAAATGAATAAAATGGCATTGTATGCTTGTAACAAGTTGTAACAAATTTTATCCTAACTTTATTCTTGT
Organism: Brachynemurus nebulosus; assembly: GCA_035578155.1. Lineage (NCBI taxonomy): Eukaryota > Metazoa > Arthropoda > Insecta > Neuroptera > Myrmeleontidae > Brachynemurus > Brachynemurus nebulosus. The sequence continues at coordinate 43,763,206 of JAPWDM010000001.1, read as the reverse complement.
AACAAAAATTAATTTTTGACAATTGCTTAAAGGGAGGTTTACTTGAGCGTCCTTTAAAAAATCCATGTTTTTTTTTTTTTTTTGCAGAAATTGATAGCCAGTTATGTGTAGAATATGTTCCCAAAGTGACTTTGCTGAAAGTAATTTGAAGGGAAGTTTACTTGAGATTCGATCAAAAAATCGTTTTTTTTTGTTGCGGAAATTGATTGCAAATTATTTGTAGAATATGTTCTCAAAGTGACTTTGCTGAAAGTAATTTAAAAAAAAAAAAAGATTATTGCACATTAACTAAATCGAGTTTTCTATAAAAAAAAAAAACCCAAGAAACGCGGTAATGAGTATTAAGTATAAAATTTTGAAAATACGTTTCCTAATATATATTTTATATCTCGGAACCACGTTTTTGGAACTGGTTGACACGATAACTCAAAAACTATCCGATGGATCCTTTTTTTTATTTTTTTACTTTAAAGATAATTCAATTCTCCAGCACCTATACCTAAGTTCGATACACTTTCAATATTTTTTTTTTTTTTTTAATTTAAAGAGCGAAAAATAAGACAAAAATCGTAATCAAAAGTTCACACATCCGCCATTTTTTTTTCTTTCAGCAGTTTATTGATATTATAAGTATACGTGCCGGTACTCTTCATATATTTTATAAATCTTTTTTGTTTTTGTATTTCAGTGGTTTATTACCGGCGCTATGATGTCAACCAACAAGGCATTAGATTTTCGGATTTTCAAATTTAAATACTTACATTAGTGCTAAGTCGCAAATAACGTTTTTAGCAGAAACATATTAATCTTTACACAAACTATTGTAAAATAAATAGAAACAATCACTGACTCCAAATGTTTTTTTTTACAACAGATTTATTACGATGTTAAAAGCATTAATTATACCTTTTTTCGGACGGCACTTTTATAAATTAGAAAGTATTTTTTTTTCTTATTTCACAATACAAGTCGCGCCAATTTTGGCGAGAATAATTTTGCATCGTACAAGAAAAATTCAAGATTCCGAAAATTAAAAAGAAAAATCTAAGGTGCTCTAAGTATGCAGGTAAGAATTTAAAAATTTACGAAATGTTTATAGTCTCTGCTGCATAAAAGAGGAAATTGTATTCATAAAATGTCCTTTTGTATTTTAAAATGCTTAAGGCGTAATATTCAAGTTCTAAAATTGAGTAATTTTTTCACATGAAAGTGCAGACAAAGTGAGGTTCTAGTAATAGTAAATAAATATAATTTGAAATTTTTTAAACTCACTTAACTAAATACTTGTATGTATTAACAATCACCCGTGTCAAAAAGAAAGATTCCCTTAATTTTTTAAAATTATCAGTTCTTAGCATAAAATTTCTTCGTTTTCGTTCTATGAAAAATGTGCGGTTTCAAAGAATAATAATTGTTTTTATTGCTAAAGCCCGTTAAACAATATTTTTTTGGATAAAACAATGTGAAACATACTTAATAAAATAATTACTGTCACTGAGTTTTAAGAATAATAATAATGCAGGAGAATAAAAATTTTTTTAACAGTTCGCTTTCGCATACAGGTATTGTCTAAAGTCAAGCATTTTTTTTTTTTTAAACTAAATTCATGAAAATGTTGATTTTAGAAAAACTGATAAAAAAGTTGAAAATATAATCTGTTTTATTTTATTTTCCTTTTATTTTATTTTATAGGAATTGTCTATATTTACCCAGCTATACTTTTTAGAAAAATTTAAGCAATGAACATTTTCGTTTTCACAATTTTTTAACTTTTGGCAGAGAGTTAATGCGTATTTGTTTTTCAAACGCATATTTATTCCTATCGAATTATGGTCGTATATATGTTTTTTGTTTTACATTAATTACCATTACAAATTGATTACATTATTTATAATATTTTAAGATTTGTAATGACCAGAGATGGGAACAAAAGGTCCATAACAGAGTCGCCATATAAAATATTTTGTACTGGGGGGCTACGAATAGAACTGGAGGGCTGTCATAAAACGTAAAAATATTATCAATCTTTTTAAAAATCAGTTTTACGACGTTTTACTATTAATACCACATCGTTAATGTTATTTTGTGTCTGTTTGTGTTTTTTAATTACCAATATTATGAATCATTTTGCTTGTTATATGTACATACATATTTTTATATTTTTCTAATGCAAAAACAAAACCATGTTCAGTCTTGTGAGCGACCTACTAGAGTGATACAATCTACTAATACAATCAATTTTGTTTACATTAAAGCAGGTATAAAGAAGGTGACATGTACATATTATTAAAATAATCACAACGGAAATAGAGATATTGTTTACAATATAAATGTTTTGAATTCGTTTAAATTAATTTGTATTACAGTCGACCACTTATTTATTCAACATTAATTTTTTTAAATTATTTTTAAAATTAAAATTATATATTATATTATGAAAAATGGGTAATTTTTAATTTTTACTGATTTGTTCTTTAAAGCTTCCTTAGGCTAGTCATCAAATCCAGGGGAAAATCCTCAGCCTTCTAATAAAATTTATAGCCCCCCAATTCAAAATATTTTATATGGCGATTCTGTTCGGGACCACTGTTCTCCCAACTCTAGTAATGACCGCGACAATATGTATATGTATATTTTGAAGTGATTGTACGGACACATTCAACAACTTCTCTCACATTTCGAGCCACTCTCTAGTCTGTAGATCAATATGATGTAATCATTGATGTTCTTGATGTGTTAATTAATTAAATAAGTACAAGTGAATGTAAATACAGACTTATAAATTAATTAAACCTACAAATTTGTATACCCCAATTTAATATAGAATTTAATTTTATCTCGTAATCATCTAAACCTCAAGATATTCCTAAGTTTAATTACACTCTTTGGATAGGGCGGCCAGCTGTCCTGAATTCTGTGATACAATCCTGGAAAACCAGCTGCTGTTTCGAATTAAATTTTTTGTTAAAATAGTCCCGGAATGGATTTAATGCCTCCCGGATGTCCCGCATTTTGTAGATTGCGATTAATAAAAAAAATTTAATTGCCAAATAAAAATCCCGGCTTGTAGGTTTCTGGTCAACCCACATTTTAAAAGTGCTATAAAAAAAAATTCACCTTTTCAAAGACCGTAATAAATTTTATGATTTGTTTTGGTAAAAATTGTTGTATGCTCTGAAATTTGTAAATATTTTTGAATTGAGTTAAAAAAAAAATGCCGTGAGCAGCGGAGCCCCATAACGGAAGTCGAATTTTTCCTTTCATCTTCGGTATTGAATGTCTACAAGCGAAATGTAATTGAAAGTCCACAAGCGATTTGTCATTTTGGTGGTTTCAAAACTGATGATGAGTGTCCGGTTTATCGGGGCTTTAAAAAAAGATACTAGCTGGATACTAACTGAATACACGTACAAAATTCCAGCCCTTTCGGTTTCCTCAGAGAGTCTCTAGACGTGTTAGAAAACAAGCAAAAAAATTAAGGAAATTTTGGCGTAACAATCGTGGGGGTAATGGTTAAAAGTTGAAACCTCCAAAAAGCCGTGTCTGGCTATTAGCTTAACCTGTACACAAAATTTCAGCCCTCTAGGTTTATTTGGGGAGATTTTGACCCAGACGAAACTGTTAAAAAACCAGAAAAATCATATTCTCTTTGGTATAAAATTGGTGGGGGTGGGGGTTAAAAGTCGAGACCCCCAAAAGGCACCACCTTGATACTAACTCAATCCGAATACAAAATTTCAGTCCTCTAGGTTTATTTTGGGTGACCTGTGCTAGTGGTACAAACTTCGAAAACGTCGAAAAAGCATGAAATTGTAGCTTAGAAATGAGGGGGGTGGGGATAAAATATTAAAACCTCCAAAAAGCAGAACCTAGGTACGAACTTTATCAACACACCAAATTTCAACCCTCTACGGTAATTCTGGGGGGGGGGGCTGGGGGCGTGTTAGATCCAGCTAAAATCGTTTTTTCCCCCTCTACTCCCTCCAAATCATCCTAGGAACCTGAATTTTGGATATGTTATAGATAATTCACCGAAACATTATTTCCAACCGGTTCGGAAAAGTTTTATTGTTTTATCGCCCCCCACCACCCCCTTAAAAGTTGGGTTGGATCAAAAATTTTCCCATAATTTGACCGCCACTTTAATAGTATCAGGTGCCTCGAAAATGAGCCCCACTTACCAAATTTGAGCTCTTAATTTCTATAGGGGGGTCCTACACATATTAAAAGGTGGCGGGTATATATATATATATATATATATATATATATATATATATATATATATATATATATATATCGGACTTTTTTTTCTACATATTCGTGTTCTACGGGTCCGAAAACGGATAGCGCCCCTACTCTCGCCTCTCGCCGTTCTTGTCGTATAGGCTGTATAAGTCTAATTTTTTCAAGGAAAAATTCGACTAATAATTTTAATTCTATACGAATTTATATGTAACTTAAACAAAAGTTAATATTATATTATAAAAATATGTTTAAATGCTCACACCGAAAATTCCTCACATGGAAAAATGCGCAAAGTGATAAATGCTCACCAGAAAAATGCCCACGTTGATAAATCCTCACACTGAAAAATGCTCACACTAGTTATTAAACAGGTGACACAAAATTAATATTTCATGAATTTCTAATGCAAATAAGTTGTTTAATAAAAAATTTGGCACCTTAGAATCCAGACTAAATGCTCGATCTCATATCCCGGTGGAATATTCTCGTAGGAGAAAGTACAAATTTATTATAATGAGACCGACTTTGATAAAATATTACATGCAGAATCTTTATACACAGAATTAACCCACAGGATAAACTTTTTCCCGGTCTAAGTTCCTGAGGGTTACAAAACTACTTGCACAATCACTCCCAAATAATGAAAACGAATTCGATGAAATTTGGTACAAGATACTATTTACTCGGAATAAACACATAAAATTATTTTATCCCGGTTGACGTTTCCTGTGGGATGCAAAACCGGTTACATAGTCACATCGAAATGACTGAACCAAATTCGATGAAATTTGGTACACAGATACTATTACCCGGAATTAACACATAGAATTATTTTATCCCGACTGAAGTTTCCTGTGGGATGCAAAACCAGTTACATAATGACACCGAAATAACTAAATTTTTTTTGAAAGTCGTAGAGGGGTCAGTGATGAATGTAAAACCGAGTTTTCGGGATTAGTGGTGGTGTAGTTTAGCTGCCATCTTCGAAAAATGGTCGAATTTTATTTTTTCGAATATCTCCAGAACCGTTAGTCTGACAAAAAATTTTGCAGATAATTTCATTTTCTACAAAGTTATAAACTTTTTTATATAAATTTAAAAAAACAAAAAATTGATCAGCAAAAAACCATTAAAAATTTTAGGAACGAAAACTTTTGAAGCCAGATAACTTTTCTATTTTAAACCCGACAAAAAATATGCTTCTTATCTTTTTTATAAAATATCTTTTAGCGAAAAATTTAAGGTATCAAATTTAATTATCCGACTTTTAGTTAAGAAGTAGTAGCTCTCCAAAAATAGGTAAGTAAAAATTGTAATTAAAAAATTGTTGACTCTTAAGTGAGATATATTAATTTTAGAATACAATTATTTTGTATTGTTTTACTTTTCTTTTGCTGGTATGATTTTATGAAAAATTAAGGTCTCTAAAAAGGTGAATTTTTTTTTAATAACACTTTTATAATGCGGGTCCACCAGAAATTTTCAAACCAAAAGAACCAAAATCTCAAAGCCGGATCTATCGATTTTGATGAAATTAGAATATTTGTTGTAGAACAGTGTTTTTTTCAGTCACATCCCGATAAAATCTCGGATAACACTGATAGACAAAAATGACCTTAATGAAAGTTAAATGAAATTGAATGTGTTATCTTGTATTTACAACTAATTTGTAACTAACCTGCGTTTTTAAAAAATTTCAGTCACCCTCAGTTTTTTTGCAACAGCAGCTAATTTTTTTTAAATTAAAATTAGTTAAAAATCATACCTAATGAATAAAAATAACTTATATTTTAATTTTATTCAGGATTTTCGGGAATATTTAGCGTTAGGTACATCTCCTTTGAGTGTCCAACAGTAGTCAGTTAACATGTTCGCACTTCACTTGCCTTGGTACCGTTTTTCCATGTTAGATATTTCCTGATGCAACCGCTCACTGTGTTTGTCCCTAATGGCCCCCAAATTGTGAGAAAGAAAATCCAAATGTGAGATTAAAAGGTATATTTTGAGCGACATATTGCATACCATATCCTTGTAAGTTGTTAAGAAGTTGCTAACAAACTCTTTATAGTTTTCGGCCCTGTGGTTTTCAAGGAAATTACAAACAATATTTTGAAAACATGTCCAAGCAGATTTTTCGATCGGATTAAGTTTTTATTCAAACTGTTTATCAGTCCGTAGGTATCTAATTTGCGGCCCTACAAATATATCCTTTTTTATTTTAGTATCGCTGATTTTTGGAAATTTCTGTTTCAAGTAACAAAAACCGTTTCCATTAGTGTACATAGCTTTGACAAAGTTATTCATAAGTCCGAGTTTGATGTGCAATCTCCCTTTTCAACTGGTTGAATCCGCCCTTGAATAGAGGTAGCAATACATCTTCAGGATTTATTAAAAGAGGGTGAAGAACATTTTGTTTACCTAGAATAAGAGCGTCTCGCTTAGGCTTAGGTCAGTAAGAAAAATTCGTGTAATCAGTTTTGATTAACAGAAACTGAGGGTGACTGAACAAAACTGAGTATAAGCTTTATTTATGGATAGGTAGTAGTGTTTGAAAAAGCGATTCGAATTTGTTTAACAAAATCACTGTTTACCAGTGTAATGTACCTAACGGTCACATATACATATAATCATAGGTATATGACAATTATCAAAATTTTTCTTTTTATGTTAGATTTATATTTAATATGAAATGTCATTTTCCGACCATTTCGTCTACCATATACATAAGTCAAATAAATTTAATATCGACACTTACTTAAGCATTAGAGAAATATTTAAAAGCCATTCTTTAATTTTAAATAGTATTATTGTATCCTGGAATCATGTCTACCATTAATTAGGTTTTTAAATAAAAAATTTTTTTGCCATAAATGGAAAGATCATATATAAGTTTTATAAGAAAACATTTTTTATTTTTTTTTTTTAAACGTAATAACTAAGAAGTTATGTTATGACCGATGAAGTTAACTTAGAACCGATAACGGGTCGATAGTTTTCGAGCGCTTATGTTACGTAATAAAGGTTATATGGCCTGAACATAGCTACATTAGTGTCTTTTTATTTTCAATTATTGTTACTATTAAATTATTATTACTACTGTTTGGTAGCCTGCACTAGTGTATGTCAATTGAAATGAGTGTAAGGCCATAAGTATAAGCAGTGTAAAACTGTAAACAGCGCAACAATTGGTAACAAACGTTTTTAGTGTAGTTGGTGCAACCGAAAGTGGCGGAATAATTAAAAAATTGTTGAGTTTGTTGGATACACGTAAATTTGTTCAAGCTAAGCCTGAATAAATTAAAAATTTCAATTCTTTTAATAGGAATCAATTAATAGTTACTGTAGTTACAGGATTAAGTTTAAACTGGACGGAGTGACATACAAAATTGTTGAAATTTCATTTAATAATAAATTCTTAATTAATCACACTTATAATAAATATCTTATTTTTATACCATAATAATGGATAATTTGGCGGAAATCATAGTAATTGATGAAGAAGGTAATCAATTTAAATTTATAGGTACGCCAGAATACATTGAAAGAATAGGAAATGGTAAGAAAAAGTAATGTACAATTTGTTTTAAAATGTTTGTATTTATACTTATTTATTTATTAGATGAAGAATTTTGTAAACAACAGATACAAATTAGAAAAGATAGTAGATTTGCTTATGATCTGGTTTTTAATAATTTTGATTTAAATTGTAATCAGGAACCTGAAGAAGGAATTTTGACTACGGCAGACGATAGCTTCATTTTAAATCTTGAACCAGATAAAAATAAAATTACAACATGGAACGATTCCGCCACAAAGTTATTAATTAATTTATACAATGAATTACAATCAAAAGTGGGTAAAAGTTTTAATTTAAAAACAAAAAAAAAAATTATGGCAAATCATCAAATTAAAAATGGCTGAACATGAGTACAATTTTACTCCGTTACAAATAGAAAATAGGTAGAAAACATTGGAACGAGCATTTAAAAAAAACAACTGAAAATAATAAGAAAACTGGACGTAGTAACATAAGATGCTCGTATGAAAAGTAAGTATGTCCCCCTGATAAGCATGTCGCTCTTTATATATTCATTTTTTCATAAGTCAACTTCAAGAATGTCATAAAAAAAACCTCCATCATACCCGAATATTTATTAAATGCAAACGATAGCGGAAAGGACAGAGAGGACATATTGACCGAATGTGGAATATCAGAAAGTGATCCAGCAGAATTCTGTAATAATCCCTGCCCGTCAAGTCCAATTCCCTCCACTTCAAAATCAACTCCGTCAAAACCATCCACTCCTAAGAATGAAAAAAAAAACTCTGTCTGTAAAGAGTTAAAAGAATTAGGAATCTTAAAAGAAAAATATTATGAAGATAAAAAACAGTTGAAAATAAGGAAGCTCGAAGCATATGAAAAAAGAACGGAGCAAATTACAAAAAAAAAAAAAAAACCAAAAACGAATTAATGGAAAAAATATTAGAACAGTTAAAAAATAATAAATAAAGAATTATGGAATTTAAATATTATTGTTCAAATAAATTACAAATTTTAACTATTATATTTTATTTTATTTTATATACACTCAGATAACTATATAACATATATGTACAAAAAAGATTCATTTTTAACAGCAGATAAGTAGTTTTTGAGATCGATTCAAATGATCATTGTCTCTATATGGCACCATAAGATTTTTTAAGCAGGGATAGGCGGAATCACCTAATAAATAAATAATAACCTAAACATAAAATGTAATGAAAATCTAATAATTATTTTAAAATTAAGTTATTTGCAAACCATCACGAATATCACCCAATTTTCCATATATTTTAGAATTTTTTAAAATTCGACTATCGTGAGCCAACCAATGAATACATCAATAAAATTTTTATTGATTTTACATATTCCTTGTAAAGAAAGACTCACTACACCTTTTCTATCGATATAATCCTCCGGATTGATCTTCGGCTTCTCAATCCGTATATGTGTCGTATCTATGCACCCTGAAACATAATACGAGTAATACTCTTTGTACATACAAAAGTTACCCTTACTAACTTTTAAGTAATATTTTAAAATAATGTTAATTACCAACGATCCCTGGGAATCTTTTCTTTCTTAAATAATAGTCTGGCGTTATGTTCTGCTGATTTTCGTCTGGACAACAAATTACTGTCTCAGCCAAACTGCTAATAAAAAAAGTTACCCTGTAAATAATATGGTGCACAGTCCACAACGACAAATCAAATCGATCTCCTAGGTCTCTATATGAGCAAACTTCGTGGCCGGGAAACCATAAAAATACCGCAATATGTTTATCAGCCGATTTTACATTATAGTGGTCGGCAATTACATTGTAATGTTTCGACTGACTATATTTATCAACAATAAATTTGAATAGTGTTTTTTCAATCCGAAAGTGTCTTTTAAATTCCGTTCCAGAATACTGGGGCACAACTTCTTCTAAATAATTTCTTAATACAATTTCTTTTTAAATTCTCTTTAATTAGAAACTGCAATTCTTCATCCCTACTGTCACTACTGCTTCCTTCGTCAATTTCCGAATTGTCACTATCATCACTGTTAATTTCATTAATTATTATACTTATTTGCTGTTTTAATATTTCTTCCGCATTCATTTTTGTAATAGAAATTTTAAAAAAAAAGTGCAAAAGTGAAATGTCAAAACCAAGCTAACTATGAACTTAGCGAATTTACACTCACTACACCAGTTGCCCTATTTCAAACCCTGGTGTAATTCGTGCAGTATAAATTACACTACACTAGTATACCAAACAGTTGTTTTTATCTACACTAAATAATACCAAACGCATTTTCACTACAAAATGCAATAAAGTGTACACTAGTGCAGGCTACCAAAGACACCTACTATAAAATTATGGTTGCTGTTAAATTGTTGTTTCTATCCAAATTATTGCTTGCTATAAACATCACTGAATTGAATAACTTATTGAAAATGTCTAATTTAAAGAAATATAAAACTTGTTTTGTACCACTCTGTGATAGGAATACAAAAATAAATCCGGAAAAAAATGTTCTTCAAGATTTTGAACGTCGAAATCAATGAAACAACCACCAATATTTTTTCCTACTAAATTTTAATAACTCTAACACTTTTGACATATCGCGCGTTTTCTGTCTCAACCTCGTATATCAAAAACTACATGTTTTAGGACACACAAAAATTATATTAAATACTGTATTTATACATATACTTATCTATATATATTTATATATATAGGTAGCCAACATCAATGGGTGTAATTAGCATAAATCTTAAATTCATAGTGATGAAGATAAAGATTTAAATACGTTTTGTTTGTGTGTCCAAAAATTAGGATTTTTCAGATACGAGGTTGAGACAGAAAACGCGCGATATATTACCTTTATTATGTCACAGACATCGCAATCTTTTGTAGTGCTGTTTTTAACCAAATGATATTTTTTAGAATTTTTCAAGCTTTAATTAATTTATTATTCATTATAATTTTTAAAAAATTTTCGCATCGATTAACAATATTACTTATGATATAGATTTGAAATAAAACAAAAAAAATTATATTTATTTTTTATTCAAAAACCCAATTGGAATGAAATTTGGTCGTGTACCTAATATGAAAAAATATCCCAATTTTACTGGTTCCGTAAATTTTTTTGTGGCCATTAATATTTAAGAACATTCGGTTTTCAGTTTGAACTCTCCAACTGTACCTGAAGCTACACAAATTACATTTACAAGCCTCGGTAAATATTATAACTACTATTTTCTGATTTTAATAAAAAAAAGTAATAATGGAAAATAGTTTCTTGCACTCGCTTCAAAAATTTTAATTTCATAGTTGAAATATGAAGGTTTGTAAATATTTACCACATAGCGCACATAAAATATAATATTCTTTCTATTTTTTCACTTCCATATCGTCACTTTGGTGGATAATATTTTTTTACAAGAAAAAAAAAACTAAGCCATGTTATACCTTCTGCATACACATACAACCATTATACAAGAAGCTTTTCATTATACACTTTGAACAAGCAGTGAGCGTCACCAGCATTTTTTTTTAATTTTAGTTTTATTTGACAAAAGAATTACAACTACAACTAACATCTACAACTACGATTAATATTATATAGAGCTGCATAACTACGAGGCGAATAACACCGAAACAAGGAACTAGAACACTCTACTCCAACTATTCAACACATTCAATGCTGTCGAAATTAAATCCAGTTCAATATAGAATTATCTGTAAAAATGATATTTGACATAGTGTTTGATTCGCTGTAGATCAGGTTGCCCTACAGTCAGACCTAAATATTAATATTATATTCAGGATCGTATAATTTATAGGAACTTGAACTTATCAAACATTTTCAAATAATATATTTTCATATATTTGATAGATTTGAGCGTTACTTTATGGTATTCCATTTTAAAATAAAAAGACAATTTTTTTACTTTACTAATACCACTTTATTTAAAGTCTTAATTGTCTGTGACATGTTTCGGTCCGTATGGCCATTGACGAGCAGTTCACAGACAATTAAGACTAAATAAAGTGGTATTAGTAACCCGGCGGTTACACACGTCAGTTCTACAAGCTGTCAGTGGTTGACCCTGAGCTATTAAATTACTGACTAGAGTCGTTTGCATTCGGTCAACTGACCGGCCAGTTCATTTGTCTTGTGATTAGTGACAGGGGACGTTCAAATAAAATCTTCAATTGCACTATTGTTGAAGAATGAAGTCGTTATTTTAGTAAAAAGAAATATTAAGATACTGATATAAATTTATTTATTCACTAAAATATTTTTTTTTAAATGATTTAATTTTTTATTTTCGAATTTTCTAAAATTTTTAAAAGTAACACAGACTTTATTTCTGTATCTCGAGACATTTCTAAAAGTTGCAACAAAAATATATACATATTATATAAAAAAAAAAATTTTATTTATATAACTCAAAATTAACAAGAATTAATACAATTTGTTCTTTTTCACATGAATATAACATAACCTATCTTTTTGGTCACAACAGTTGTGTTCAGTAAGCAATCTTAACACTTTTCGTCATTTTCCGCCATTCTATTTTAATAAAATAACAGCTACTGACTTGTCAGTATTGACAAGATTGTTGGTTAGTCAGTACTGACCAGTCAGTAAAAATGACGCGACAGTAGGTGTTTACACGCTTCTGTGCTTGTGTCAGTGTCAGTGCTACTGACGCGTGTAAACCCCGGGTAAAGTAAAAAAAAATGTCTTTTTATTCTAATTTATTTTCAATTATTGTAACGACAAGGGAGCACTTAAAACCCTCAAAATTACATTTCTGGATTTTCTCAGCATGTTATAACTAGAATGTCCATAATCTGACGAAGTCAAATCGGTACGAACGCAAGAGAAAAGCTTTTATACATGATATGTAATTCTGCATTGGATTATTCGTCACATTTTTACCTGTATGCGACCACGAACTCATGGTGATATAAAAGATTGTTTCTGTAAAGAATTAATCACATTATTTTGCTTCGAAAGCTTAAAATTTTAAATCCTTTGATTTTCCATTGTCTTTGTGAGCAGAATTTTTTAATAAGTTAAGATTTTTTATTAAGAAACTCACAAAATTTATGGAAAGTGGGGGAAAAAAGAATATGGTGTGATTTCAATTGTATGAATATTTTTAATTTTTTTAAATTTTTGGGTTAACCAAATTTTTTTTGTCAAGGATTAATTGAGTATTTATTTTTCAAGGTCATGAGATTTGCAATCGAAGGCAACAGGGTTGTCTTTATTTTATTTTTATTTTTTTTTTTTTGGTGTATAAATTGCAGAACGGAAAAAGTGTTCCGCGATGGAAAAATATGGCATAGTTAGAATTAATTATAAAGATGATTTGTTGGCATCCATTAATTACGTGAGCTTAAAATGGGGGGAGGGGTCCGATGAAATCTCATTAAATCTCTTTTGAACTGGGCGGGGGAGCATAATTGACAATCTCACGTCAACTCTCAAAAAATATAAATTATTTTATAGATAATAAAAAAAAATTCATTTTTCCTCCTTAAAAAAATCTCATTGCTATTATTAAAATCGTTTATTTTAAGAGTAATAAAAGGAAAAAACAGAGTTTAAAATAAAATAAAATTTATGCCAAATCTCACATAAGGGCGAGGGGGGATTTAACTAATTCTCATTAAATCTCATCTAAGGGGGGGGGGGGGTGGCAGTCTAAATTGAATATGAAACAGCTCATGTAATTATTGGATGTCCCCTAAGGAGACATAAAAATAGAATTGCTGTGGCACATTTTCTATAGACTAAACCCTGCTTAGAATTTATTTTTAGAAATTCTTTATTCGTGGAGCTTAAATGGGATGTATTCAAAATTATCACATAGTTTAAGAATCATTGATTGCTGAGACCTGTATTATGGTATACTGAAAGAAATATTTTACTGAAATGAATATACAATCATGTAAACGTAATTTTTCTGGATCTGTATTGACTTCACGCATACTAACTATGTGCAAGTAGAATTATCATGAACTAACATCAATATTTAATCAACTGATAAATTAATTTTTATCATTTTAATTTTAGCTTTTGAGATCTCGTGATTTAACCTCACATTCACAAAAATTCATCAGATAAACTGCAAACTTTCCGAATTCGTGTCGTTTAATTTCTAAAAACTGAATTTTGCAGATAGCACATTATTTCACTGACTTGCAGTTGATATAGTGAAATATACAGCTGTACTAAATTGCACTCTAAATCTCGGTAAAAATATATTTCGTATGCATTTTATTTTGCCTGGTATTACATCTCCATGCATTTAAAAACAAAATCATTTACTAATATAAACACGAATTTTTCTTTTTTTCCGTTCTATGTTGTATACTTATCATTAATGTACGAATATATATGCACAACACTGTGCCGGACTCTCGAGAAAAATCTAGCGTAATATCAACGACTAAATGGGTGGAAGTAAAAAATAGGTCGGATAAAGTAGAAATGTTTGTTTCAGATAATATTTTGCTAAATTATGAATTTTCTTCTGTTTTCTGTTTTAATGATCCGATCTGTAAATTTTAAAATTTTTAAATTATTGAAATTTGTTTTGTGTTTTAAATCTAAAAACTAAAATCTAAGTTTCATTCGTCTCTTTATTATGGTTCGTTGATTATAATTTTTATAGAAGAAACGTCACTGACGATTCACAAAATATTAATAAATTGTGAAAGTTATTTCTATAAAAATTCACAGAATACACGTTCACAAACTCGGAGCGAGAATTTTTTTTTTGATGTTTGTTGTAAATGTTGTGTTAATTATAGTATTGACGAGGAAAATATATACACAGAAAGATATTAAATATTTCAGCAGCTTTTAATAATTTCTACACTATTTTTTTTTTTATTGTTGCTTTTAAAAATACATTTTATTTGTACCAACTTACATTTTTAATGTATATACACAATTCCACAAAGCTTTTAAACACACAGAAACATATACCTACATATAATTAAAAATAAAAATAAAAATATCTTGGTTCAACGTTTGATCAAAAGTGTACAAAATTTGAATAGAGACGTCTACGAACTAAAATTTTTTGTAGTTTTTAATGAAACAATTCACAGTTATAACACGTTGGCAAACTTGTTGAATTACGAAGGAACCCAACTGGATTAATTATTTTTAGGATTTCCTAGTACAACAAAGAGATCCTTATAAGTTCGTCATGTCTCTCATTGCGTTTGGTGGTCTACTCCCACTTGACTACTTTGAAGTAATCAGTGACGGATGGCCCGGATGGCATTTCTTTCTTTTTTTTTTCATTGACTTAAATCATGTACCTATTTGTATTAATATCTCTAGAATGATATTCAAGAGGCAATTTACGGAAAAAAGAATTCGCTAATAAAACTTTCTTTTCTGGCGTTTCAAAGTGATGTAACGCTTTAACAGAAAAAGGTTAAGATGACCATATTATTAGCAAACTGATGGCTAATTTTAACATTAAATAAAAATAAAATATTTTATCTCGTCAATTGTGAAAAATTTTAGTCACTGACTACAAAATCTTGACTTAATACGTGTTTAACACGCACTTGGAGGCTTTTTTATTTATGAATATAGGTGCTATTCTCTATATCATCGTGTACAGAAGTCTAATAGCTTCTTTGAAAATGCTTATAATCCACTGTGTGTTAAAAATTTAAATTCCAATTTACAGAAACCCAAGCGAAAACGTTATGTTAATTTCTAATAAAAAATTTATCTAATAGATATAATATTTACATAGCCCCTATATCTTCAATAATATTGCACAAAATCATGTTCTACAATATTATGGATCATTTCTAGGTTATATTGAACAGTTGTAAAATATATTGTATTGATTAAAAATAGTTTGAAATAAATGTATTATGCAATGAGTGAATATTGTAACGTCTATCTATGGATATTATTGTGCAGTATCATTTTACTTACTTACAACTTTCAATTTGTTTATTGTTTTGTTGTATCACCTATATCAATATTTGTTTCAATCAATTTGAATTATTAATTTGCAAAAATAATTTGTTATTATACTAGTATTACTTCGCAGCATCCCTATCATTTTGAATTAAATCACAACTAAATTATTGTACTTACAATTCCTGTACATGCCTTAAATTATTGTACATGCAATTAATTCTTAATTAAAGGAATTTAAATCTGTTTAGTTTAAAATTAAAACAGATAAATTAAACTTATTTGTTAGAAATAAATGCACCACAAGTGCATATGTTTTGATGCACATTCAAAAATAGATTTAAGCCGGAATTAGTTTACACTTTTTATTAATAAAATAGATCTTGAAGTGCATGTTTATACTTATGCACATACATATGAAATTTTAATTGTAAGTTTTGCCAACTTGATAACATTCACATTAAACATGCACTGCATTCTTACGTACACATCTAATTAATATGTTTCATTTGTAATCTGTGCGTATAATTCTGTGTATTGTATGTTGCAGGGATATTGCTAAAACAGTTATATTGTAATAAATTTAATAACTCTATATGCAAATTAGAAAAAGCAAGGTATTTATTGTCAGTTGATATTTCTTATAAAACTACCAACAAATCCAATTTCCATCAAGTTTATTATCACAATATAATTAACAGTCTTTTCAAAAAAACATTATCCTTTAAAGTTTGACTAAATGTGCCCAGCAAATTAAAGTAACAGTTAAATTTGCTCACATTTTGTACACGATGTTATATAGCGCAATCATGATCACAATAAGTGGTGTCTACTGTATTAGGTTTTATGGTTCTACATAATTATACTCACTTTTGAATTCATTATTTTGTAATTTCACATGTTTAGTTTGAATTTTAATAATAGGTATTTTCTTTGGTGGTATTTTTAAGGTTGCGAGTTACATATTACGCACGAGCAAAAAAGTTACGTAAGAACTGCACAGCGGCAAGTGTGTAGTATACCTTACAATCGAATTACGCATTGTATTCTATCTATGACTAATATGAAATTCAAAAAATTTCGCCTCTGAACCAACCTACATTATACAGCAAATAAGCAATTTCATAGTAGCTGTAGGTAAATCCTAATACAAACTTATAATTTTCTTTAATATGTATTTCTTAGAAAAAGTAAGACGCAATTTGATACCATACATACCGTTAGTACACTAGAAATAAGTTCAGAAGATTTGCTTAGACCTTATAATAGGCCTTATACGTTGTTCACACCTAAGTAAGTAGAAACTGTACAATTTCTATTTGCTTTGTTTAATTACGGAGTCATTATCTTCTATTTTAATCAAATAAATTTAATATTTCTTATTTTATTCCTCCAAAAATAATCTATTTAATTTGTTAAACGTATGTTTTCTCAATATTCCACAAAAAACTACAGATACCTACAGATAATTTGTGCGAATTTCCGAATGGAAAATGTAACTATTACAGCAGGTGCCACGGTAAAATTTGCACCCGGGACTATGATAAAAACGCCGTGAGCAGCGGGGCCCCATCACGGTAGTCGAATTTTCCCCTTCATCTTCGGTATTGAGTGTCTACAAGCGAAATATTATTGAAAGTCTACAAGCGATTTGTAATTTTGGTGGTTTCAAAACTGATGATGAGTGTCCGGTTGATCGGGGCTTTAAAAAAAGGTTTTAAATATTTAAGGGTTGTATCTTAGTAAATTTCAATTTTGTGCCGATAGCAGTTAACAGGGAAAAAGCCAACACAATTCGTACGAGGGCATTTCTATCCATGCTTATCCGCCAATTGCCTTTGTGTTTTATTTTTAAATATTAAAAAAGGAACTTAAATAGTAAACTGGAAGGCTTTTATGAAGATATTTTTTCTTGCCAAAAAAATCCAAAATTTCTATTTTATAAATAATGAAAATCCAAAATTCCTAATTTATAAATAAACAGTGACTTTATTAATAACATTTTCAAATTACTTAATATGTATGTATTTCATTTGTTAAAAAAATTGTATTCACTTTTTTTTAAATTTTTTAAAATTACTATTCGCCTACTTGTATTTAGAATAAAAGTAATGCATTTAAAACACATTTAACAGTAGCATTCAATTCCGATGTAAAAATGGAAGAAGTGGGTGGAAAAGTAATGTGGACTCACTAAAAGGTACTAGCTGGATACTAACTGAATACACGTACAAAATTTCAGCCCTCTAGGTTTCCTTAGAGAGTCTCTAGACGTGTTAGAAAACAAGCAAAAAAATTAAGGAAATATTGGCGTAAAAATCGTGGGGGTAAGGGTTAAAAGTTGAAACCCCCAAAAAACAGTGTCTGGCTATTAGCTTAACCTGTACACAAAATTTCAGCCCTCTAGGTTTATTTGGGGAGATTTTGACCCGAACGAAACTGTTAAAAAACAAGAAAAATCATGTTCATTTGGGTATAAAAATGGTGGCGGTAGGGTTTGGAAGTTGAGACTCCCAAAAGGCACCCCCTTGATACTAACTCAATCCGAATACAAAATTTCAGCCCTCTAGGTTTATTTGGGTGACCTGTGCGAGTGGTACAAACTTCGAAAACGTCGAAAATGCATGAAATTGTAGCTTAAAAATGAGGGGGGTGGGGGTAAAATATTAAAACCTCCAAAAAACCCAACCTAGGTACGAACTTTATCAACACACCAAATTTCAACCCTCTACGTTAATTCTGGGGGGCTGGGGGCCTGTTAGATCCAGCGAAAATCGTTTTTCCCGCCTCTACTCCCACCAAATCATGCTAGGAAGCTGAATTTTGGATATGTTGTAGATAATTGACAGAAACATTATTTAAAACCGCTTTGGAAAAGTTTTATTGCTTTTCCGCCCCCCACCACCCCCTTAAAGGTCGGGTCAGAAAAAAAATTTGCCCAAAATTTGACCCCACTTTGATAGTATGAGGTGCCTCGAAATTGAGCCCCATTTAGCAAATTTCATCTCTTAACTTCCATAGGGGGGCCCTACACAAATTAAAAGGTGGCGGGAATATATATATATATATATATATATATATATATATATATATATATATATATATATATATATCAGACATTTTTTTTTCTACATATTCGTGTTCTACGGGTCCGAAAACGGATAGTGCCCCTACTCTCGCCTCTCGCAGCTCTTATCGTATAGACTGTATAAGTCTAATTTTTCGGAGAAAATTCGACTAAAAAATTTTTGGGATGTATAGAATCCAAAAATGATACTAAAATTTGTCTTATTAAATGTATAACCTGTAGCTTACGGAAGATTCATTTCAAATCTATGTTCTATACAAGAAACCGAGAACTTAAAAGTAGTGCGTTGAATCATGTTAGATATACATATATTTTTAGTCGAATTTTCTCCGAAAAATTAGACTTATACAGTCTATACGATAAGAGCTGCGAGAGGCGAGACCAGGGGCGCTATCCGTTTTCGGACCCGTAGAACACGATTATGTAAAAAAAAAAGATGTCTGATATATATATATATATATATATATATATATATATATATATATATATATATATATATATATATATATATATATATATATATATATATTTTCCCGCAACCTTTTAATATGTGTAGGGCCCCCCTATGGAAGTTAAGAGATGAAATTTGGTAAGTAGGGCTTATTCCGATGCACAACAATACTATCAAAGTGGGGTCAAATTTTGGGCAAATTTTTTTTCGGACCCGACCTTTAAGGGGATGGTGGGGGGCGGAAAAGCAATAAAACTTTTCCAAACCAGTTTTAAATAATGTTTCGGTCAATTATCTACAACATATCCAAAATTCAGCTTCCTAGGATGATATGGTGGGAGTAGAGGGGGGAAAAACGATTTTCGCTGGATCTAACAGGCCCCCAGCCCCCCAGAATTAACGTAGAGGGTTGAAATTTGGTGTGTTGATAAAGTTCGTACCTAGGTTGTGCTTTTTGGAGGTTTTAATATTTTACCCCCACCCCCCTCATTTTTAAGCTACAATTTCATGCATTTTCGACGTTTTCGAAGTTTGTACCACTCGCACAGGTCACCCGAATAAACCTAGAGGGCTGAAATTTTGTATTCGGATTGAGTTAGTACCAAGGGGGTGCCTTTTGGGGGTCTCGACTTTTAACCCCTACCCCCACCATTTTTATACCCAAAAGAACATGATTTTTCTTGTTTTTTAACAGTTTCGTTCGGGTCAAAATCTCCCCAAATAAACCTAGAGGGCTGAAATTTGGTGTACAGGTTAAGCTAATAGCCAGACACTGTTTTTTGGAGGTTTCAACTTTTAACCCTTACCCCCACGATTTTTACGCCAATATTTCCTTAATTTTTTTGCTTGTTTTCTAACACGTCTAGAGACTCCATAAGGAAACCTAGAGGGCTGAAATTTTGTACGTGTATTCAGTTAGTATCCAGCTAGTATCTTGTAGGGAGTCCGCACCACTTTTCCCCCCACTTCTCCCATTTTTACATCGGAATTGAATGCTATTGTTAAATGTGTTTTAAAAGCATTATGTTTATTCTAAATACAAGTAGGCGAATAGTAATTTTAAAAAATTTAAAAAAAAGTGAACTTACTTTTATGACAAATGAAATACATACATATTAAGTAATTTGCAAATGTTATTAAAGTCACTGTTTATTTATTTATTTAATTATTATTTAGGAATTTTGGATTTTTATTATTTATAAAATAGAAATTTTGGATTTTTTTGGAAAGAAAAATTATCTTCATAAAAGCCTTCCAGTTTACTATTTAAGTTCCTTTTTTAATATTTAAAAGTAAAACACAAAGGCAATTGGCGGATAAGCATGGATAGAAATGCCCTCGTACGAATTGTGTTGGCTTTTTCTCTGTTAACTTCTATCGGCACAAAATTGAAATTTACTGAGATTCAGCCCTTAAAAACTTAAAATCTTTTTATAAAGCCCCGATCAACCGGACACTCATTATCAGTTTTGAAACCACCAAAATTACAAATCGCTTGTGGACTTTCAATTATATTTCGCTTGTAGACACTCAATACCGAAGAAATAATTTTTTATTTTTTATTTTTTTTATTTTTTATTTTTTTTTTTGAAAGAAAAAATATCTTTATAAAGGCCTTCCAGTTTACTATTTAAGGTCCTTTTTTAATATTTAAAACTAAAACATAAAGGCAATTAGCGGATAAACATGGGCAGGAATGCCCTCGAACGAATTGTGTTGGTTTTTGTTCTGCTACCTGTTTTCGGCACAAAATTGAAATTTACTGAGATGCAGCCCTTAAATACTTAAAACCTTTTTTTAAAGCCTCGATCAGCCGAACACTCATCACCAGTTTTGAAACCAACAAAATGACAATTCGGTTGTAGACTTTCAATCACATTTCGCTTGTAAACATTCAATACCGAAGATGAAGGGGAAAATTCGACTACCGTGATGGGGCCCCGCTGCTCACGGCGTTTTTTTATTATTCATGCGGGAGAAGTACTAACTTGGCGCACACATTTCTGTACGCAAAATAGCTGTTTGCCCACTGGACTTTTACCACATACTTTTTTGCGTACGGAAAGTAACTTTCCACACGCAAATTGACAATAAAACTCGCAAAATTTAATCAAAACACGCCTCTTGATTTTTCATTTAATAAATATTTAATAATTATTTCTATAGAAACCACCAACAAAGTAATTTAAACAATAATTCAGAAAAAAAAAGACGAACACTTAAAAATATTATTTTAAAAAGTAATAAAAATGTCAACAATAGTAATAATACCCCTGTCGCAGCACCTGCATAACATAGCGAATTTCCATTTATAAAAATCCGTTTTTCTGTGATTTTTCACCCTTCTAAGTGATTTTTCGTCTTCTTTCTAATGGTGTAAATAAATATCGCAACAATTTTTTAACTTGAGACAATATTGGCAAAAAACTAATTTTTGTCACTAAAAATTACCAAAAAAAACCATGTTCAAGGCATCCGACATGGCTGGCTAACAAACTTGTCCAACGGTGTGGGACTAAATATAAATATAATACATAAATTTTAGTGAATATTATCTTCTGTTTGTAGGGATCTCAAAACAAATTTCTGCCATAGTCTCGGGCTCAAGTCGCATCATGAGAGTATGGCTGTAGTAGCTAAATTCCATTCTGGAAATTCGCTAAAACCACCCGTAAAACCTATAAGCCTAGCAAGTACTTAATACATTGATATTTTTTGTATATATCAACATCTAAAAACATTTCAGTTCCTTTTTGAAAATCTTGCCAGAACTTAAACAATTTTTTTTATTGTTAAAATCGAAACGTTATTTTGAAGACGGTTAAAATTACTATATTTTACATCAAAATGTCAACACAATCACCCCCTAGTTAATTACCCCTAGACTTGATGCTAGAAAATTGAGAAAAAACAGGTCATATAGATTTTTTTAATTTAGATTTTATTTGTAATGATTGAGTTACGAAATTCAAAAGGACATTTTAAAAATGTGTGTATTCGCTATGAACTTTTGTCTGGAGGGAACCAAGCTCCTCAAAATCGGCTCCAGTGCTCAAGATGGACAGAACATATCAGTTTATCAGGACGGCATTTGTACATAATTTTAATATTTTCTTTAAGAAATAGTATTTTGTTCTAAATACTTGTTTGATTTTTTCAAGGCGAGTATTTATTACGATTCCTATTTACCAGCTCTACAAAATCAAAAAAATCATTTGTAACACTACTATCAAACGTTATTTTATTTTGAAATTTTCAAAAAAAAAAAAAAAATTAAAGTTACCTCTTATATGCTTTTTTGGGTTAATTATTGAAAAATATTGTATTTTCCGACATTTTTGAGGTAAAATGAGCAGATTTTATTAAACAAATTTCTGCTTTTTTAATATATTTTCGCCTTAAAATATTTAATATTTTCAAAAATGTACGATAGAATTTGTCAAAATTTAAAATTATTTGTTTTGTTGGCAAAAAAAAAAAAAAAAAAAAAAATGAATGTGCAAATTTATTTACGTGTAAAAGGCTGTTTATACATTATAACAGTAGTTTATAACAGTATTGCAATTTGGATAAAAAATTACGTAAAAATATTATTGTTTGAATATGATTTAACGTAATTTTTATGCGATTGAAGCAAACTTTTATTAATTTTAGTAAAGTGTAAACATAATCTAAATTCTGACCGTATCACATAAAACAAATTTTCTTGGTAATTTTTCTATAAAAAAATGGAATAGATAGATCGTAAAGATTTACTCAACTGAGAGAAATAGAATATAACTGAATCGTTAAATTAGATTAAAAAAATCATGACACGTCACTTATAAAGCCGTTTTTATTTTAATGTAGCATCGCAAAAAAATGAGAAATAGAAAGAAAGACTGTGAGTGCGAGTGTAATAAAAAATGATTTCTTCCAACATATTTTCTAGCTTTTCTCAAAAAGTAATTAATTTATAGCAATGGTGTAAAAACATTTTTTACGCATATTGTCTTTTACTTTGGCGTGGTGTAAAAAAAAAAATTGAAAAATTGCTTAATTCTGACAAAAAACTCATTTTGTTGACAAAAAATGCCCGATAAACCTACGAAAGTTGATGAAACTTTTAAGTCCAATTTTGAATAAATTCGTTGGTGAGACACATCCAGTGCCACAAACCTTAAAGAAATCAGTTTTTTGCCTAAATTTGTACAAAATTGGAAAGTTGTTTAAAATTTCAAAGAGCGAAAAAATTATATAAAATATGTACGATTTTGAACCATTATCTTATATAAGCGGATTTTCGAAAAAATGTAGCTTTTTTAATCGGAAATTCGCTATGTTCTGCAGAATGCTATAACAGAAATATTTTAAAAAATAAGACAAAGAATAAATTCATAAGCTTTACATCAAGATAAAGACCCAAAAAATTATCTTTTCAATGAGACATACCACGTACATATGTACATATTTATAAAACTTCCCCCTGTATGTTGACATGTCTGTTTGTGCATACAAATGTAAGTACTACATGCACGTTATTTATGTTCAGGGTACTTACTGTAAGTACTGAGTAAGTTTATTTACAAAATATTCAAAACTGTCAGATATGTCTGCATGTCTGTCACTTACATATTAATGTCGACATCCACAATACGCTGTACGCGCCACGCCATGCTTTGGTATAGTTATTCATCCATAATAAGTTCTTGCGTTACTATAATATAATATTATATGTATAGCACTAATTAAGAGCTATTAATTTATGACAGTACAGAAATTATATGTATTATTTTATAATTTTATAAATAAATATAGAGTAAAAGGTACTATATATAGTGCGTTTAAATGTAGACCATACACTTCACCGTCAAAAATTTTATAGCTAACTGAATTTTACCTGCTTATTCATCTATTACAGGAAAATAATCTGCAGTGTAGCATTCAGTTATCAATGTTTCCGCCATGATTAAAAATGATAAACTTAATTACTTTTATCTTTCCGACTTTTAATATACCATTTTTGAAAACAGATAAAAAGTTAACTTCATGTTTCTGTTTGTAATTTCACTTTTGTATATTTTATAATCAAGCTCTAGCTATACTAACAAGAAAGATAAGTTTTCTATTTTTTTCTGCATGATTTAAAACAAAAAAGTTTTAAAAACATATATTAATAAGAATGTTATGGATTATTATAATAATGCTTCTTATTATAATAACACAGACCTACAAATTTGAATTTTTTTTCCCTTTTTTTACTTCAGTACTGTTTTATTAGGTTTTGGAACCTCCTGATGACAAATTTGAAATCGGTTTGTCTCTATCATATCAGAGTTTTTCACAATACGTACTTATAAAAATCATGTAAAAATCAGAAGTAAAAAAGTAATTGAGTAGCTAGTATTATTTTTATTTATCGAATAGTTTATGCCAAGATGAACGTTTTAAAATAATACAGAGGATTGTGGAACTTTTTCTTTTTTTCTACTCAAAGTTTTCGTTGAACAATTTTCTTTTGTGAGCCCGGTTTGAATCATCATGCTTCATCATCTAGCAATAATTGGCCACAGTGTTAATATTTTACTTTTCTTGGAAAATAAATTCTTGGCACCTTTCAATTCCTTTATATCCTGGAGAAATCTTTCTTAATGTTCTTTACTAATTGCTCCTAAATTTTCCGGAAAGTAACTTAAATGTGAATGAAGGAAATGTACTAAGAGACTCATGAGGCAACCTAATCTCTGAAAATTTTGGAGCATGTTATTTATAATATTTTCATAATTGGAACTTTTGTGATTTCTTAAGAAGCTTTTAATAACTTTTATCAACGATACCCATGCTGTTAATTTTACAGGAGTCCATTTTCAATTGAAATTTTCACCTTACATTTGTTTTCGTATATCGGGTCCAACAAAAATACCTATCAATCGAAAAAATAATGAAAAAAAAAATTTATTTACTCAAAATTCTGACGTGATGGAATTTTTTGACTATTTTTCCCGTAATTAGCACACAAAAATCTAGCAGAAACACTACTTGAACTTCAGAAAGGAGATTCGTTGTAGGTCTGTGTAATCCATAACATTTACTGTTTTAAATTCCATCGAATATGTTTTGCCTACTGCTCCGTGACCGTCCGTTGTATCTGCAACGTGACCGAAAGCGTAAGAGTTAAGAGAAGATCATACAAACCAAATTTCAGTAAGTAACAATATTTTTAAAAACAAAAATATCAATACATTATTACTATTATGTATTTTTACATTTTTCACACAGAAAGGAATTTCATAGATAACAGGAATACGCATATTAATAAACCACATATAGGTACTTATAAAAATTTAAACTGATGTCAATAAATACAAAACCACAAAAATGTATTTAGGGTTGACCGGGGTAATTGTGAATGGATTTTGATGAATTGAGATAAAAGCGTTGTTTTAAGTATTTTTTATTTTATATATCACATTATGGTTGATTTATTTTTAATTCTACATTATTCAGGATGCACCACACAAATTTTGAGCAAATTCGTATTAAAAACAAAAATTTTATAAGCCATTCACATTTCCCCGGTGCGGTTTTGCAAATCTTATGAATTTCGGGGTAAATGTAAGGCCCGATTTACATTATCACTCCACTCTAACTCCGATATCACTACGCTCCCGATTCGATATAATCTTGTTGTGTTCACATTACAGTGCTGATATGGCTGATATCATGCTGGTACCCATTCGTTCTCTATTCACATTATAATGCCACTCTGGGTACACTCCCAGTTCGGTCTGAGTTCGATACAAATATCTTTTCATAACAACTGAATGCAAGCGGAGTGGAGTGGAATCAAAAAAGTGTTTACACTATAGGTACAAGCCATAACAAGTCTGATATAGCTCCAATAAAATATTACCTGAGTGGTATTGATATTGGAGTGGCATTGAAACGGGAGCGAACCGCGACTGATACCGGACCGATATCAGAGCGATGATGTGAATACACTCATTGTTTATTGTGTAAGAATATTTTATCGAACCTGGAGCGGAGTGATATCGGAGTGAGAACAGAGCGTTAATGTAAATCGGACCTAAATGCCATCAGAAAAATTATTTAGAATGGATTACAAGAGGAGTGAGGTACATCAGAGTAAAAACCAACTCAAATTCTTCATATTTACCCCACTTTCAAATTTTTCATCATACTTTAGCGGTCACATTTTCTCTTTGTTTAATGCAAGTTACGTAAACCTCAAATTTGTACAAAAAATCAAGGTTAAATAAAAATAACAAAAATTGTAAGAACAAATTTGTTACAAGCTAAAAATGATATTTTGATGATATTTTGTCATTTTATTAAATAAAAAATAAAAAAACTACATGATTTTCTCACTTGAAGACGATCACATCATCACATGAACAAGATCACTTCTTTAGAAGTACCTTTATCCATTTCTTACCTTTTAAAAAAAGGAAAATATACTTAAAAAAATTTGTTTTTGAGGATTGGTCGAAGTAAGATACACAAAATTTTACATGGGTTTTTTCAAAATAAAAAAAAAGATACTAATACTTGGAGAATTGTTATGAAATTTTAATAGCATATTAAGAAAGGACAGAAAAACATACTAAGATTTGATTTTTAACAAAATTGATGTTATTTAGAAATTATAGGCGCCGTTTACAATTGCCCCAATTCACATTTACCCCGGTCAACCCTACCCAGTTTAATTTCATTACGGAAATTCATACTGATAAAGAAATATCATTTTTATAATTTCACTACACAACGACACAAGTGCAGGAATATCTCCATCACTGCAAATAGTATACGACTTTTAAAAAATTCCCATCAAAACCGGGTCTTACCATCGAAGGCCCTCCAAAATCTGCACAAAATGGTGTCGCAGACTGGAAGTAACACCAATTTGGCATTACAAACCGGAAATAAATAATTAGATGACGTCATAGTCATTAGTCATGTATTAACTCTTGCTTGCCCCTGAATTTAGGCAATTGCACATGCACCCTCAATCGTCCAAATACCTACTGCTGTGAAAAGTTTAGATCTCGTTTCTGACTGATGGTGATTTTGAGATGAAGACATTGGTTCCAAATATTTTTTTTTAGGCCTGGCGAAAGTTAGTTGTAAATAGTTCTATCCAGTATGTAGGATTTCTTTTAACAGTTATAAAAATGTACATGTTACCGATAAAATCAAATTATTTAAACTGAACTGTACTTAATATTTCTCTATATTTTTAAAGTTTTTAATTATGTCAAAAACAACGAAAAAAAAACATATTAAGGGATTTTATTACATTATTTAAAATATATTTCATCATAACAACCGGATGTTGATACAAATTAGAAGACAACATATTTATCGATGATCGTTAGTCCCATTCTAAATACGACTAATTAATTGCCTTTCAACATTTACTTATACGAACGGAACTTACAATGATAAATCATTAATTTTCATTTCACAATTTTTGAAAACAAAAAACTAGCCATTGTTTAAAAAGAATAACTATGTTATAGATATAGTACAGAAGGTACCGGCGCATGAGTACCGAAAACTATTTCACCTCAATTTTTTTATGCGATCCTGTTGACATTGCCCTCCTGATGATATAAATACATGTTGCCAGGGGGCAACCCGGGGCCATATTGTTTAAACCGAAATTTTTTATACAATTACAAGGAATTGTTATTTTTCAACCGGACAAATTTTTTTTTTATTTTCTTTATTGAAATACAATTAAAAAAGGTCCTATGACTTTTTTGGACAAAATTAATAGTTTTCGAGATATGAATTTTTAAAGGTTCGAAAAATCCCAAATTTTGGTATTTTTGACCCATAAAAATATATATTTAAAAAAAAAATATAAATACTATTTTTTTTTTAATTCTTTATACAATAGTTAATAATATCCTTAATAGAGATTTAAAAAAATTTTGTTGTTTATACCTGTTTTTTAATTGTTAATTTCGCGCGCTCACAAGTATGCGTCGCTTACCTTTAAGTATTTTTTCAACCGGATAATTTTTTTATATTCTTTATTGAAATACAAATAAAAAAGGTCCTATGACTTTTCATGATAAAGTTAATATTTTTAGAGATATGAATTTTTAAAGGTTCAAAAAGTCTCAAATTTTTAAAAATTCATATCTCTAAAAATATTAACTTTATCATGAAAAGTCATAGGACCTTTTTTATTTGTATTTCAATAAAGAAATTTATGTTTGTTATTGCCATATTTTTCAATCACCAATACTCTCCATTTGAACAGCATAAAAACGCATGTAAGACTACTACTAGATCTAAATATATGTGTCGACATTTTTTCTGTATAGCTAATTTTAATTCAGATATAATTTTGTTATAGATGAACACTTGGATAATAAAATATTCCACTAATTTAATCAACACATCCAAAAATAAAACTGGAAGTCGCAAATCCACCCAAAAACAAATTAATGACAAATTTTACAATAAAAAACAAAACTGAAATAAATTACAAACTGAACTTTTTTTATATTTGAAAATAAATTCTAAATATTCTGAATGAAATATTTATGTACAAATGTATAGGATCCACATATATCCGCGTCGTACATACCAAAATAAAGATTTTAATTCAACAAATTTTTTTTTTTGGCTGAATCAAATTTTCAATTCAAGTAAAGTATTTGTAAATTGTTAATTATCTTTTATATATAGATTTTTACCCATCAAGAATGAAAAGATGTATAAAGTTAATTTTTCATTCACTAAAATTAAACCAAAAGTTTACAATAATGCATTCTTTTGTTCAAAGCCATGCGTGAATTAATGTTTATAAGCGTGGTTGAGATATGTTTGGTAACAAACTATTTGGATACATATGTTGCATACTTCAATTTTTGTATACAAGGTGAGGCAATTAATAAAGGTTATATAATAACCTTTGTAGACAAAAATATTGAAATTTTAACACTAGATTAAAATAATCATGAAGAATTTGGTAAAATATATAGAGGCTACTTTAAAAAATATGGATCACATTTGACTTTTTCGCCATTAACTCTAACAGTGAATCTCGCTCAATCTATCAATTAGCCAAAGCGCCATGTTTGCACGCAAAAAATGTTGGAAATACTGAATAATCACTATGTACAAAACTTTCTAATCCGCGCCAAAACGAAGGACATCGAAGACTCCTTTGTGATATAATCAGTTAACCATCATTGAAACTAAACTATCCAGATCTTGTAATCTTAGAATTTATATTATAGTCTAACAGTTTAACTTGCATTTACCTACATTTAATTATTGTTAATATTCTTCATCTCGACAAAGGCATCTAGGTCACATCCACATTTCTAATGTTTCTATTAATTTTCGCATGAATTTTAGAATTGTTCACGATTTACCTGAGAATAATATCACCAGATAAGCCAGGAATAAAATTTCAAAATCAGAATTTTAATTTTTTTAAAATGGTTTTATAAACACGTAAATGGTTATGAAGAATTATGACGAAATGATTAACTGTTAGACTATTGTGACAGCTAATACACTTTATATGGAATTTGCAATTTTTTTTTTATTTATCAGTTTTCTATGTATGTGGGTACTTGTAGCTCTGCTTTACAATGGAATCCAAATTTGTGAATTTTTTACTTATTGAATTGTGTCACAATTGACACCAAAACTTATATTTATGCTTTCCTTAGATTTAATTATTGAATTTTATTATTGTCTAATTATCTAGCCGATCCTTTTTTTAATGCTCCTTAATTGGTTTATCGATATTTCGCAAAAAGTTTTCCCTAGATCTACCTTAGTTCATTAAAAATATACCTTGAATATAGATATCGTGTCTGACAAAATTTTAATAGCAATATGGAATCACATAGATGTAGCTCGTTCACACCTAAAAGTAGAGTATTACGTAGATTGCATAAGTAGGACAAAAAATGCAATATTGTAGTAGGGAAAAAGCGTCCATAATGTATGTATGAATAATGTATTAAAACATTTTACATAATCTATTCAAAATTATAAGTACGGCGTATAAAACTGAAGTTACAGTCGGCTGAAATAAATTTTCATTCCAACACTAATTCAGGTTGAATATCGATATATAATTTTCAATCTCACTCGGTAATTGAAAAGTTGGCAAAAACCAAAAATATTTTAGAATGTAACAAATGTATGTATATAAAACGAGAAAAAAACGGCAGGAAAAAGAATTGAAATTAAAGATAAAATCACATATCATTACAATCAACTAAAATATGCTTATTTTAGTTTTATAAATAAAACAAACACAAAATTTTAATCCATGTACTACATCTATACCGGCATACTATATAAATACCGTAAAACCCCCTAACTTTACTTACTGAACCTAACTTCAGCATACACACTTTGTGTTTAACAAAATTAAAATTTCTTGACTTATAATGCCTATAGTATTTTCTTAGTGACACAGCTATTTTTAATAAACTACTGGTGTTATAAAATTTTCTGACGTTGCTAGTCGCTATTTTTTAAATCATTAGCTTTTTTAAGTGTGCAAACTTTTGGTGATATTTTTTCAGAAGGTAAAACTTGGACAGGTAATTTTATTAAAAAAAAATTTATTAATATAAAAAATTACATAATTTCATAAGTATTTAGAAATAATTTTCAGCTTGATTTATTCGCGAATTATCGAATAATTTGTTTAAGAAATGGTTACTATAACTTTGGTAAAGCTAGGTTTCGTTAACAATTTCTAACTTTAGCAACGGACGCCTTGTACAAACGGTAAAAATATTTGCATTTTAACGTTAATATATAGTAATTATCATTACGGTAGACCACTAGTGTGAGATTTTGAAAAAAATTGGGAATTTTTTTTGCATGTTTTGATAGTGCATACCTTTAAAAATAACAGGGTAAAATTTCAAGTCTATATCTCAAATAGTTTTTGAGTTACAGTCATCTGAGGATCGGATTCTGACGTTCATTGTTAATTTTGAGGTATTGAGAAATGTATGAAGGTTGATAGTTCGGTAGTTTTTGGATGTGGCTGCCAGTCACATGTTGTGGAGCAGCTAGACCCTGGCACATTTAAACGACTCATTTAGTTTTACTATGATCGTTATACTGAGTACATCGTCAACAATTTTTGTAAAAATTCTGAGCGATTAAAAGTAAAAGGTAAGGTAAAGAAAAACTACATTTTTCAAATTTGCTGCAATAACTTGAAGAAAAATCATCCAATCGATTTGATTCTTATTGCAACTTCTTTTATATATGTATGTTTCTTCGTGCCATGAACCTCCCGTTTTCCGATCGAATAAAAAATGTAATTTTTACAGGCCAAAAATCATCAAATTTTCGCGCAAAATTTGAAACTTTTTTTAAAAACTCCGCCATTTAGTTAAATTTCAACTTTTTTTATTGAGGTTCATGGCACGGACAATACATTCTTGTTTAATGGGCTTTTAGGTTTTTTTGATTTCAGGCACTGTGAAGGTCGCTATCACTGCAGCAGGGGAGGGGACTTTTTTTTGGAGACTTGAGAGATCGCGGATAACTCACTGAATTTTCAATTTTTTGGTACAAAGATTTTATCATGAATTTATTATATATCAACGAATATATCCTTAAAATATTAAAACATTCCATAAAGTAGTTTTCTTTAAAAAAGTTTCCGAAAATCATCTTTTTTCAGGCGGTCACACTAGTAGTCCCCCTTAACATTAATGTATAGTAATTTTTATCTTAAAACTGACGTGTTAAAGGATATTTTTTATATATTTCATTTGTAAGTATTTTCGAAATTTTTCTTTTTGCTGTTTCTATAATAATATATAGGTACTACATTGTTAATTTTTATTTTTATTTTATTTGATGAGGCCTGATGAGGGGGATTTTTTAAAAGCCCGAAACGTACGTCGCATTGAATAAAAATTATTTTTAAAATTACAACTGGTGACTATTTTCCAAAAATCCTCTCTTTAGTATACAACATCACCAAAAATCCTTTATAAATATACGAGTATAGTAATTGAAACAGCTGTCAAAAATTTAAAATCTGTTACGTTTCATTGTTAGACATTAAATGAAATTAACAACAAATTGTCAACAATAGTGGAATATTTAACAATTTGACACTATCTTCCATATTTCGCTGAAAAACATAGGCTGGTAAAGTTAGGAATTCGTTGAGATTTTAGTCTATTACCTACTGTTTTCTTTTTAATTTTTTAGTAGTAATTTAAGTTTCTGGAAAATTTATTTATGAGTCAAATTATAGTTTTTTATCTGTTGATTTTATTAAAACAGTTAAATATAACTAAATTAAGTTCGTTTTCGTCTTCATTTTATTCGAATCGAAAATTCTTGTAAAGTTAGGTGTGTTTACGGTACATTTATGTATGTAGTAACAGACGATGCGATCAGTACGATGACGTTAGATGTGCCTCACATACATAATATGTAGATGGTGCAGCAATGTGTTTTATTATGTTTATAATTAAACATAATAAAATAACTGGCAATGAACGCGCCATTAGCATTCTATGAACCAACCAACTCTGCTAGCATCCATCTACAATACATAGAAATGAACTAAGCTGATTGTGTTGTATGCACTATGCAATTCCACCACTATGACAAATTAAATAACAATAAGAAATATACAGATAACAATGAATGTTTGTACATAGAAATAATTGCAATTTACCGTAATGTAAATTGTCACAAAACTTACCGTTAAAACAAACTAAAGTATGCACCAATAATAAACTAATTATAAAATAAAATCAGAAATGTGTTTAAAAGGAGTAGATTAAAGTTTCTTGGTTACATAGATACATGGTACCAATAGTTCATTAGCAGCACTCACTGTGATCACTAGAGTCGAGATTCTTATGGGCAACAACAGGACCGTATTTGTTTTTGTAAGATATGATATGATATAACCATAACTTATTGTTAGTTATCATAGCGTGGAGAATAGTTGGGCAAAGTCAGAGACGAGTTAATAAAAAATCAATAAAATGTTTGCAAAATTTTTACAAAAATATATATAATAAACAAAAATAGGTTTTTAATGAAAAAATTTATTCACCTGATAAATAGCTGTAAAATAATTAAGAAAATACTCGAAATTAATATAAATTGACCAAATAAAAATACAGCAATCCCCCCGAGGAACACGATTAATTGGTTCCGTGTTCTTTGAAACCGTGTTGATCGAGACTTCAAAAGATAAGCATTTTTTATTACAAGTGTGAAAATAAAAAAAATATAAAAAATTTTAAAGAAATAACGCAACGAAATTTGAATTACATACTTACATACACATTTGTATGCAATGCGTATTTATTTCGATTAAAATAGAATGGAATTGAGCATTCATTAGCTCTGAAGTCGGTCTATCATAAAAATTTACTGAAAACCTAGATCCTAAGTATGTCGTAACCGGTGCATGGTAGCTCAAAAATAACGAAATATTTGAAGGTTTAAGCCAAACAAGTTGTGGATATTACAAACATGTTGCGACTGTTAAAACCTACTTTTCGTTATCGAAAATTATCGATAACGAACTACTTATCATAAATTCGTTATAATTGTTTAACTTAAGCTCTATTAGTCCCTCTGATTTGGTCACCAATAGAATATTTTCCAGAAAATTAATTTTCGATACTTTTCGTAAACGTAAACTTTTGATCGTAAATTTGTCGTAAACGGTGCGTCGTAGCGAAAAAATAACGAAATTTTTGAAGGCTTAAGCGAAGCAAGTTATGGGGATTCCGAACATATTGGGACTGTCGAAATCTACTTTTCGTTATCGAAAATTATCGATGTCGGAAAAAACGACATTTTCAGAATTTAGATATGTAAATTTTCACATATTCGCTATCATTTCTACTATAAAATTCTCAAAAATTTTAGTAGTTTTTATTTCCAGCATTTTTCTTTTTTAATGACTGATTCAATTTTTATTCGTGTAAATCGAATCAACATTTGATATACATATTCGCGTACATTGAGGACTGATGAAACTTTATATCAAATATATAATATGTACTTGAAAATCGTGTTGTTTGAAACCGTGTAATTCGGGGGAAGGGTACCCGTGTTCTTTGAGACCCGTGTTCTTCGAGTACCGTGTTCTTCGGGGGATGCCTGTATTTGCAAACACACTAAATAAAAAATAATATACACTAATTGTTGAAATTATTTTTTTTTAAATAATTTTTTTTTACGTATAGATTTTTAAACCGATAACTAAGAGAAATATGTATTTATAGTCAGCCTAGACGTGTTCTATGGTCTAGACATACAGACGTCTCTAATTAAAACAAAAATCACATACAAATTAAAAAAAAATATTTAATACCGAAAAGTTGTTAACCCATATGACGATTTTGCTTCGAAAAAATAATATGTACTCCATTTATTGTACCCAGCTATTTTAATATCAATGGTAGGTACGGTATTTAAATATTCACAACTTCTGTTTTAATTCATTCATACCTAGGATGTCGTCAAAAATTATTTTTTGTATGTTTGAATGAAATGGGCGACTAGATCATGTAAATCATGTAAGTCACTTTATGTAAGTGTAGTTGTGTATCTGTGTACGACAATTAAAAATTTAAAAAATTGTAAGCAAGGTAGGCCACATTAAATTTTAAAAAGTTAAAGAGAGATAAAGCGTTTGTTTTTCTTCTCAGACTTAAAGGAATGCCGATGATGGGTTTGACACATTTTGACAGGTAATATTTTATTTTGTATATACACGCTTAGCTAGCTAAACAAACAAATACTGCAAAACTTTAATGCAATAAAATTTGGGACCCTTTTTTCTTTTTGATATAAATCTCACATAATAAAATTTTTAAAAAAATTTTTCGCTTCTTTATGTTGAATTTTAAAAAAATTGTAGGATTCTGTAGTTTTTGGTTTCGATTTGCAAAATTTTCCAAACATTCGATGCCAATTTATTGATTTTTTATTAATTCGTCTCTGACTTTGCCAAACTTTTCTCAACTCTAATTATCACCAGTGATTTTATTGTTATTGTAATTTAAAGAGAGATAAATATGTAGTAGTTTTTTTGAACTGTCAAAACTCAGTTTGTTCATTTGGAAATTTAAAGCTTTGTAGTCAGTTGTGGATGGCTTTCCACCAGAAAATCATATTTTTGTCGACATTTTGTTTACACGTTTTTTCATGTGAACTTATAAACAAGTTATAACCGTCAAAATAAATTGTTAGTCAAATGACAAATGATTTAAGTATTTTACAATTTTTACAATTTTCTACAATTTTTTACGGTTTTTACAGTTTTTTACGTATTTTACAATTTTTTACATAAAAATGTAAAAGCTGGTTTTTTACATCACATGGCACAACTCTGTTTACAATTTATCTTCACAATTCCAGATGAATATCGGCATAATTCCTTAAGAAGACGACTGCAGACACATACTTACCAAATCCTAGCCCCGTCACTACTTCCTCTATCCTCCACCCATATCATAACGCTAAAGTACAAAAATAACGATGTGAGTGGCGTCTGTTACAGACAAGAATGTCTAAAGAACAGACGTTAAACCCCATTATCATATTATTATTATTATTAAGAGCTAAATCCCAAAATCTTTCCCAAAAATCCTACTTTTTAGTTGTTATTTACAAATATAAAAAAATTTGTCCTCGATTAATCTGTTCTAATTATTAATGTCGATAGATCTTTAATCGCATTTTTGTTTGTTACGATGATACCGACATGAAACTATAATCATTCACCTCTCAATGGTACATTGACAATAATAATTGTATCGTATGAATGAAATTTGTTATTTTCAACATTACCAAACGTGTACAAATACACGATACAAGCACATACCATCAAAAAAAGATAATTCACGTTAAAATTGAACTTTTTATATTATTTACATTTTAGTGCTCTACAATCTACAAACACACAGCATATAGAACCGAGTAATTCACAGTAATATTATAGTAGTTAACTATAGTTATCAAAAAGATTTTGTCTCAGAAATTCTTTTTCTTATGAAATATCAAGTAATTAGGTTAAGGTCTGAAGTCTCCATAGTATTATGCAATAAGATATCCAGAAATATATTTGGTTTTTCTACTTCAATCTCCAAATTATTTTAAACGATAATATTTTTATTCTAATTTTTTAAACAATTGTGACTGAATTTATATGATAAAATGTTTTTTTTTTTCTTTTTTTTTTTAAATAAAATATTGTTACAGTGAATTATTTTTAAATTTTTATAAATTTCATATTTTTAAAATTTTTGAGTTGCATTTCTTGATTAGCTTTTCAGACTTCTAAACTTTATGAGTTTTATATAAGATTGATCTTGCATGTTTTGCTATTTTTATAGCGTTTATTTATGTACACTGTATGATTCATGGAACCATTTCGGATTCATACGGATTACTTAATGTAACGAATAAAGGAATTCATACATGTAAGAAAAGTAGTACGTTAAATAATGATACATAATAAACTTTTGCAGCAGGTGTAAATATAATATGTATTGTTTGTCATTATACTATGCAACAATATTGTAAGTATACCTGTCACTATTTTTTAACGCACTACTTTCTCATAATCATAAGTTTTTTGTTCGTTCCATAGAGCCTGGCTCCGAAACGTTTTGATGAATTTGATGGTATGTATATTATGTATCATATAATTTTCAATATTGGCTTTAAAATATTTTTTAAATTTTTTACCTCATTATTTTGTGACAACATTATGTTTTAAAATCTTTAACTTCGTCCTTATTTTTTGATTTTTTTTTATTCCCAGTTTTGACAAACATGACTTGGTCATCGAAACCGGTCGATTGATATTCACAGTTGACTTATATTGTGTTGTCAATTGTTTACAATTTTTTTTAGTTATCTTTAACTGTTCTGTTGAATAATTACAATTTAATTATAATAAGATTTATAGGTATCAAAAAATTTCTCGCGATCAGTTTATAAACCATTTTTACTGTCTACAAGAATTTCTAGCAAGATTAATAGCTAGAAAAATTCGAAATTATCTTAAAATTTCCATAAATCTACTAGCTGACCCGGCCACGCGTTGCTGTGGCTCAGTAGTTATTGAATTAATTTTTTCTTATCATTTTGATACAATCAAATCAATATTTACTAATAAAGCTGAAAATAGTTTAGCCAATTTTAAATCATATGGGATTGAGAACAGGCGCGAGAATAAAGTGCTTTGCTTCTCTTCGCTTGCTAAACAGTTCAAAATTCTATAAAAGGTTAATTCCATGTAATGCTTCGCTCCGCTCGTCATACGACTCGAAAGTAACCATTAATACATCTAATTTTCACACCCTGAGATTTTTCCATAGATTCCCATATTGATGGTTTTAGATACATTGCACAATTATAACACAATACACAATATAATAATAATAGTATATTGTACAATTAGTGGGAGAAATGGCTTATTTCTCACGTATTTTACACTATATTTTTTCTACGGAAACATTTTTTTCGTAAAATTTACATTAATATTTATTTAAATAAATAGTAAAAATTTTTATTAATTTATGTCAGTTGTAAAAGATGTTCAAATTTTTGCCAGTGCATACTTTGAAACTATGGAAACAAAAATCAATGACAAACATACGTATCGTCCGATTAATATGTTTAGACAATTACGTAATAAATAAACTCAACCCTTCAGAGTGACATCATATGAATTTTACACCAATAATTGAATACAAAATTATTAACACTCCTTAAAAAATTTCTTCTCTATTCAATATTACGAGTTAGAAAAAGATAATATAACAATTTAATCCAACCTAATTAAACCAAAACAATTGAAGTATGAATGATAATTATATGAATTATTTACTAAGAGGCGACTAACGTTGTTACCTATTTTTAATTACACTCCAGAAGAAGACGTAATTATAATGAGTTGTCTGCCAAAAGTTGCTCTTAATAAATGACATGCGCATCTAGGTATTGGTATAAATAATATATCTTAAAAGTACACTGTTAAAATATTTTCAATTTCTTTTTTGTACTGCTGTATTTATTTACAATTTTGATATAATCAACTTTATTTATTATCTTTATTTTAAATAAGATTTTGTAAGTCAGTGTCAATTTTGAGGATCAATCATTAGTTATTTTAACGGAAGTAATTCCCTAAAAATGTCTAGAATTGTGTTGCAGGCCCAACAAGAGGTGGTAGTCGGGGTTGCAGCATCGGAAAAGGACTTTTGCTTTATGAGCGGACTCATAGCTATCGGTAGGGAGCCCGGGAGAATATAAAAGGAGCTTTTTTTGCTCGTCCACGACCTTGATTGTGAGCGTGACTTTGTGGAAATTCAGCTCATAATAGCAAATAAATTACTTTGCGAAAATTTTACTTTATTAATATAAATTATTAGTGTACTTTCGTCTCATGTAATCATTTTCTTCCATAGTGCTGGGAACAACTGCATGAGTTAAAAAGGCGCTTACCTAGTGTGGACTCAAATACACTCAGTAGAATTTCATAAAATAATTTTTGTTTTATTCAAAAATCTTTCCTTCACACTTCACACAGGCTTAGGACTGCCAGTTCAATTAAATACTATCAAAATCAAATTTTATTAGTACTTAATATTTATTACTGGCGTGTTTAAAAGATTTCAAGACGGACAGACAGACAAAATTAAATTAATACTAACTAGCTGCGACCCGCGGTGTCATTCGCATAAAATTATCTGAATTATAGGTAAAATTTATAGGTCAATTCAATCATATATTTCAAAATTCTGTGCAAAATCAATTATTTATAGCACTTGACCTTGCTCGCCCAATGACTCTAAAATAACTATCTTGATATTTTATTAGCATGGGTAATTTCCGCACCGTAAGAATTTAATATGGGTACCTATACCAGCAGTTTTAGAATTGTTTCTATTTTAGGCCCTTCAAGGCACCAAGGCCCCGGAAAATCATTTTAACGTCACTTTCATCTTTCGCAGATCTTGGCACAATACAAAATTTTATACAGTAATGGATCTATACTGTGGTGAATTTAGTTCAGTAAATAAAAATACTTAATTATATAATTTAAAAATTTAATTGAGCAATTAGAATAAAATTTCAACATATTTAAGGAACAAAGTTACAATTTTCTACTGAAAAGTATTTTGAAATAGCTATTACTTACTCAACTAAGTTATGATGTTAATAAGTGTGCTATGACTAACTTTAGTATTATAATAATTATATTATTCAGTTTTTTGTGTCCACAGTCTTTTTGATGTTATAAAATGATGTTTAGAAAAATGTTATACTTTTATTTTAATATCTAATATTATGTAAAATTTCTAAAAAGTATCCAGATAATTTACAATGATGGCACATACCATGTCGGTGCATATCATAAATGGTCCTTATAATATCATTTTTTACAACTGAATCGCAGTCGGTAGTTTTGGGACGCATTCATTTTTTGCGTTCCTTAGTCTCAGCTGGTTTTTTGCCACTTGAACTGCTCTTGTAATTGAAGATATACTTAAATCTAATGCTGAAGCTACTCTCTAAAACCGCGCAATATTGTATTTAATTAAAATGTTAAAATTAATCATGAGTGTCACTTAATAAATTAATATATTTGCAAAAATTTTATATTTA
Source organism: Brachynemurus nebulosus (assembly GCA_035578155.1). Lineage (NCBI taxonomy): Eukaryota > Metazoa > Arthropoda > Insecta > Neuroptera > Myrmeleontidae > Brachynemurus > Brachynemurus nebulosus. Next base: position 43,723,240 of record JAPWDM010000001.1, on the reverse strand, counting down.
CCTCTTGTACGGCAGTTAAAGGAATCAAAGGACCACCATTTTGCAATTCTAAAGTAAAATAGTTTATCAATTTTAAAATCACGGAATTCATTTCCTCATAAATGACTTTAGATTTCGGCATTTTCGAAAACGAGATAATATTCGCTAGATAGCAATCACTAGATAACAAAACTCTTCAACAAAAATTTGAACAGTGTACTTGATATATACTCTTCTTGTTAGCGTAAACAATCACACCACTGGAAGATTTCAAATGTTTCGAAGCATAGTACAGTAAGGCTCACACAAATAGTTCAAAATTATAACTATTTAATTGCAAATAAATTAACCAAATGTTTCAATCGTAGTTAAACTTTTTTTTATCAATAACAGCTTATATTAATTTGTTTTCTGACCCACAGCCCGCTATTGCCAGGGATATAAATAATTATGACTACATAAAGGTTAATTATTAAACATGATAGGTACATTTAAAACACCTAATTTTCGTCAGGTTACTATATTTATTTGAGAGTTAAAAAAATTTAATAAAATTTAATAAAATAGGGTAAAAGCCCCGTTTGTGGAACGCGATCCAATAGAAAAACAGTTTTGACATTTATATCTTAATGAAGTTATTTCTGAAAGAAACGTCTGATAACAAAAATTATTATTAATAGAATGATTGTTTTTCAATTTAAATTCATCTCACATTTAATGTTTCTTTACTTAATTAAAGAAATACATATATAAATTAAACAGTTTTTGCTAAATGTGTCTCTTTTGCGTTTGATCAATGCTTATTTATAGAAACACATGCCTTATAAATTTCAACATTTTCCAGTTAATTTTCGAAGTTAGCGCAATAAAACTATACAAATAATTTTTATTAGTCCAGTTAAGAGATTATAAGAGCTAAATCATCTTTTTATTCGGTTTAAATGTAATTTATATATATGTGTATTTCTTTGAGTACACATATAACCTGTGTATTTAACTAAAATCATGTACGTAAAATAACTAAAAATTTATATTATAAATAGTTTTAATTTCTTTTTGAGTCTAAAATATTTACTTACTGCTTTAAAATCGTAAAATTTTTAATATTTTTTTTATTTCGGAGCGTATCGTCAATTGATAAATAAAAAAATATTGATTTAAAGTTGCAAAATTTTATTAATAATGAAAAATTGTCGCCATTTTGATAAGTTAGTTTAGAAGGTTTAGAATTGATTAGAACTTTACCAAAATACATAGATGGCGAAACAAAATATAGTATTTTTCTGTGGTATTTTGGTATATTCTGTGGTTTTGGTCGTTTATTTTATCGAATATTTAAACCATTCTATATTTTTTAATTTGACATTCTATTTACTACTAGATGTCACTCTATGTCATAGAGTGAAAAGATGGCAAAAGATGTGTCTGATGTATCTCATGTTCGTACATACGTGTTCTTTTTTAGGTGTCAATGTGCTGATTTTTTAAACGGTGTTAATATTTTCTGTCCGTTTTTTTATAGATGTCAACAAATTATAAAACAAAACATTAATAAATCAAAATTTTTGGGTTATATTTTCTTAAAAACATATTCATTGGATTAAAAAAACTTGGTTTCATGCTTATTAAGAAAAAAAAATGGGTGTTTAATTCATTTATTAATTTTTGTAAGCAAGTTTGATGAAATACCTAAAAATAGTGTTCCACAATCGGGGCTTTTACCCTATAACAAAATGGAATTTTGAGATAATCTTTTTATAATACTAAAACTTGACTTCGCTTGGTATAAAATTGTTTGGAAATTTATATCTTTATTTTATGTTTTTGAAAATATCTTTTCGTATTAGAGGTATACATTTCCAATACAAATGTAACTCCCCATGCAGGTGATTTTAGTGGATCGTATCATCATTCTAGAATTTGAATTAACCCATTTCTTTAAACTTTAAATAATTTATTTAGCTATCTTCTACTAAAAGTATTCATTCAAAAAATTGACAATCAAAAAACATTATTAAAGTTAAAAAAGACAAAATATTAATTGGCAAACCGGATTAAAAACAGCAGGTGGGTCAGATCTGGCCCGCGGACCGTAGTTTTCTGACGTCTGACGGGTTAGCAAAATAATGTGCTATTAGAGCTTCTACTAACAAAAATGAATAGCAATTAAAAAAAAGTCTGAAATTTAATTTCGTAAATAACAGTTAATCTGACCGTAATTCTTTAAGGACATAAAGTTTAATTACTATATAATTATAATAGTATTATAGTAACCCATATATTAAAACCCAGATATTAAAAGCCCACAAACTTAAATATGGCATGTTCATATTATTCTAGTGGTTTTGACAAAGAGACTAATTATTTATAAATTTTATAATACGCGAAAGGTTAAACTTATGATTAAACAGATGCGTATGATATAATAAGACCAATAAAACGCGCAAAATATTAAATTTATATCCAAAAAACCTTTAAAAAACAATCAATAAATTCCAAGTACATAATATATTTATTACTTATAGTGAAAACAACGACAACTGAAAATAACTCATTCACATTAATTTATGTATCAGACAAGCTCGTAATATAACTATCTCTCACAAGATCTACTATCTAATATATTGAAATAGGATAGTAGAAATTATAATAACTTTTATATATGTTACAAAATTTTATTTTTGAAATGAGTAATTTTCAGTTCTTATAAATAAGATTATATTTAAAATGCAGTGCATTACTAATCTATATACACAATACACATATCATAAAATTGTAACGAGACCGTATCTGTACATGGAATGTTTTTGGAAAATTGTAGGTACTGATACTGTAGATAGTTGGCGATTTAGATACCAATATATTATATATACTATACTAAACATATAATATATATTTCTCACTGATTTTATAACAACGCTTCACGCAAACGACGTCCCGAGTACAGCTAGTAATAATTTTTCAATACCTTGTTTTGATGTAATGTTCTTATTTTAAAACTATTTATTTTTTGAGCTTATTATACTTTTTCATTTGAGCTGGTAGTGTACTGCTAAATATATTATATTTTAAATTTTTATTTTATTATTTTATTCAAATGTTTTAATGAACTTCCAAATGAAAAATTCAGCTACTACTGCCACTGTCATGGGAAGACTTGAGCTCGGGACTATAATAGAAATTTATTTTGAGGTCACCAGAAAATGATGCCGATTCGCCAAAATTTATATATATATATATATATATATATATATATATATATATATATATATATATATATATATATATATATATATATATATATATATATATATATATATATAGGTGTTTCATTAATTAATTGGAAATATTTAAATTGAGGATTCCTGGGCTCAGAATATGAAGATTCAACCCCAATCACTTAGATAAAATTGCTCTTTACTAAGCTACGAGTGTTTTATTTAAAAATTTAATAACTATTTTTTCCCAGTACTTTAAAACTATTTGACGTATCTCTATCATACTTGGTAGGATGTGTAGGTACCGTAAACCATACTAAACTATGTTAAATAAGATTTTCTAACTACTGTCACAAATAAGGTTAACTCCTCCTATATTCTACGCCACTGGCGGAATTGTCATTTCAGCACAATTATTCGATTCATTAATACTTTCTGTATAAACAATATATCAACATTTTATTAATGTTTAAATACAATTTGTATAGAACATCGACTGGCAATTGAGCTTTTTCATAAATACAAAATAAGAATACCTATACAGTATCAAGTAAGGCCGGGCATACACGTTACGGTAACAGGCAACGAGCTCACACACGTTACAGTATACCAGAGAGGTATACCTGTACAGGTAAACTGCACAGATTTTATTCATGATTACTCATGACGCTTACTATGAAAGCGTATAAACAATTGAAATCAAAATTGTGTAGGTGTTGTTTGACTCACATACACGCTGCGGTATACATACCTGCGCAGGTAGAAGATACTGATTTTCAATTACCACTGCAGTTTACCTGTACAGGTATACCTCTCCGGTATACCGTAACGTGTATGCCGGGCCTAACAATTTTAGCTTAATGATTTAACAATTATGTACTTCTTGTGCTATCAAGAAGTGTTAAATAATATTTAATAATATATCTCTAGTGAAAAAGATAACATCAATAACAAATATTCAGTAATTTAAAGGAAGACGTTGTAACAGAATAAATTCTTATTTATAATTTTTTAAGTTTCTCGCTCTATGGGTTATTCTCCCAGGGCAAAATGTAGAAAAAAATATTATTCATTTGTTCTTTGGATTCAATGTTTAATAGTTTTAGATGATTGTTATTTTGAGTAATATCTTACAATGTGTATTTGGCTATGTAGTGAATTCGGTATAATTGGACAGGGACACTCTGTCAAGAAGTGATACAAATTGTCTGCTTTATGTGTTACAAATATATGCTTGCATAATATCTTAATATTTATCATTTTACTGAAACTTGACGGCTATTGGGTCAGTGACGGTTACTGGTGCTCTTACCTTATATATATATATATATATATATATATATATATATATATATATATATATATATATATATATATATATATATATATATATATATATATATATATATATGTTTATATATATACATATATATATTATATATATACATATATATATATATATATATATATATATATATATATATATATATATATATACATATATATATATATGTATATATATAATATATATATATATATATATATATATATATATATATATATATAGGACATTCTTTCTGAACGGGACACCCTGCTTTCAAAAATTGGTGTTGCTTAAAATAGATCTGCAATATCTCAAATTAAAGGTTATGGACTCTATTTTTCAAATATGCGTGGCAAAATTCTCCTCACACAACAGTGATTTCAATATGGCGGCTGGAGAATATACAAGCGTTTTTTATGGTGACCTGGTGAGATATGGTGTAGTAGCTGAATTTTCCTGGCAGAAATTCATCAAACATTTGAATTGCAATAAGTAAACTGATTTCTAAAACTATTTAAAAGTACACTATTAGGTCAAGTTAAAAAGTACGATAAGCTAAAAAAGTAGGCATTTTTAAAATAAAATATGAGTGAGTTGTTATTGATAGAAAAAGTTTAGGTATAAGATTGAAAAGTTTGGTTGATTTGTTTGTCATTAAATAGCTATAATTTATAACTATTTAAACCATTTGCACGGTAAAATCTAATTACTAGTTTACCATTACGTTGAGCCTTACTGTACAAAATTAAACACATTTGAAAATCTTATTAAGAGTAACATTTGACAGACAACTCATTATAATTACGTCTTCTTCTGGAGTGTGGTTACAAATAGGTAACGACGTAAGTCGCCTCTTTATATTATTATCATTAATATTTCAGTTGTTTTTGTTTAATTAGGTTGGATTATATATTATATTATCTTTTTCTAACTCGTAATGTTAAATCGAGAAGGAGTATTTTTAAGGAGTATTAAAAATTTTGTATTCAGTTATTGGTTTAAAATCTATATGACGTCATTTTGAAGGGTTGAACTAATTTGTGACGTAATTGTCTAATATAAAATTTCAGGTCTATGTATATTTTCAGATTTATCGTCGGATTAATATGTTTAGACAATTACGTAATAAATAAACTCAACCTTTCAGAGTGACATCATATGAATTTCACACCAATAATTGAATACAAAATTATTAACACTCCTTAAAAAATTTCTTCTCTATTCAATATTACGAGTTAGAAAAAGATAATATAATAATTTAATCCAAGCTAATTAAACAAAAACAATTGAAGTATGAATGATAATTATATAAATTATTTACTAAGACGCGACTTACGTTGTTACCTATTTTTAATTACACTCCAGAAGAAGACGTAATTATAATGAGTTGTCTGTCAAAAGTTACTCTTAATAAGTTTTTCAAATTTTTTAAATTTTTACAGTAAGGCTCAACGTAATGGTAGACGATTAATTAGATTTTACCGTGCAAATGGTTTAAATGGTTATAAATTATAGCTATTTAGTAACAAACAAATCAACCAAACTTTTCAATCTTATACCTAAAATTTTTCTATCAGTAACAACTCACTCATATTTTATTTTACAAATGCTTATTTTTTTAGCTTATGGTACTTTTTTACTTGACCTAGTCGTGTACTTTTAAACAGTTTAAAAATTAGTGTATTCTCTAGAATTCAACTATTTTAAAGAATGAATAAAGGACAATTCATCTATTACACCATACCTCACCAGGTCATTGGAAATAGAAAATAATGCCGACTCGCCAAACATATATCGCTGCTCTAGTATTGGTCTGTTCTATATCCACTTTTTCTACTTTTGAGATATTGCGGTTTGAAAGTTTAAAAATTCATATCTTATTTATTTTACATTTTATTACCAAATAGAAAATAATTTTTTACTTGTAAATAAGTTAGTTGTCATACAATTCAATTTCATAGAAATCTGACCTCGAATTTCGGAGTAAAATGATAATTAATATTCTCATGATTGCAAAAATTGAACTATAGGTCCATATTCCCATAGTATTGTTTTGTACTTTCAGTTTATAATTCTTGGTTTGTACTATAAGCGTGGATATAGAACAAAACAAGATTATTTTTTCCGTCTGTTAGATATAGGAATGGGAAAATTGTAATACATAAAATGACTTTAGCTTAAAAAAATTTTATTCTGTGTTTGATTTAAGGCAGTTGGTCGATAAAACGATTTTTTTAAAGGATTTTAACGAAACTTCTCTAGATATTTATTTACTTTAATACCCATAATACAAGCCCTTACCGAAAAAAAATTGACCACCCCAATTTTGATAAAGACGATTTCAAAGTTTTGTAATTTTAACACGGGCTCTTATGGGAAAACTCTATTATTTTTTTTTTTTTGAATAAAATGAGAACGTCTCAAAGGAATTTGATAAAAATTTAATATATTATAAAATACAGTTACAAACCATATTTAATAAGCAATAAAAATTATTCACCACGCCGTTTTTAAATATAATTTATAAACATCATTTTACAACGTTTTTACAACGCTTTTTCAATAATGTTTTTATATTGCTACAACATAAGTGCGCGGAAATTAAAAAACAAACAAGTGGTATACAAATATAATCACTGAAGAATATTAATACATTATTAAATTTTTGATAAAAGAAAATTTTTATTTTGAGATATACTTTTGTACCTGACTATCTCAGAGCAACTACGTTAACAAAATTTAAAGAAAATTAACACAAACTTATTTTCTATGTGTGGAAGTAAATTGAAACATAGGCAAGAACATTTTGGGAAATATCGCGTTAAGAATTGTATAAAAATTAATTCTAGAAACCGATTACTATTTTAATGTGACGTTTTTAAAAAGATGTTCAAAAAAACGAGTTTCTACTGGTAGCATATAATTGAACATTGATTTATCTCTAATTGTCTCTAGAATCTAGATACCTCTGACTTCGTTTCGATTTCTGTTAGTTTTTCAAGAAGTAAAGAAGTAAAGTTATCAATTTATCTACTTAATAAATTTCTAATACTGACTGACTGACTGACTGACAGACAACGCACAGCCTAAACCGTTGGGTTTAGAAGAATGAAATTTTGCACAAGAGTTCCCTGTGTAACGTAGATGAGCACTAAGAAAGGATTTTTGAAAATTCGCCCCAAAAGTGGGTTAAATAGGGAATGAAAATTTTTATAAAAATTCGTCATTTTTGAAGTTAGATATATAAAAATATGTTACTATGACTATTCAAATAAATAATATTTTATACATTGACTGACATATAACGCACAGCCTAAACTGTTGGGTTTAGATGGACGAAATTTACCACAGAAGATATGGTGTTTAGGCTTCAATTTATAAATAAAAGTAAGTTGTGTAAACGTTTCTGGAAATTCATTCCCTAAGGGGTCAAAACAGGAAATAAAAGCTCGTAAGGGAAGTTCGTCATTTTTGAAATTAGAAACGTAGAAATTGGTATCTAGGGTTTTGAAAAATATTGAAAGTGAGCAATAAGTACCTAATAAAAAGATGTTGCCGATAGGAAATCCTATCGGGTATACGGCTAGTCATTTAATAGATTCGGTCATCCGAATTTGGATAGGAATACGATTTTTCCGTTTATATTCATCATTTAAGCGTATATAAGCATTGGTTTATCTCGTTTTACACATATTAAAGTTTAATTATCGAAAACTTCATATAATCAAAATTTTTGTACAAATTTGCAATTTTATGAAAATAAAAAAAAAACCCTTAGATGTTACTTGGATAATTTCAATTTTTTGTTTTCATCTTTTATTAAATTAAGATTTCTGAATAAACTTAGATTTCTAAATAAATTAAGACTTTTAGGTAAACTAGTTAACTGTTCAATTTTACATGTAAAATTTAAAATATAATTAATGTATTGAACTTTGCTATGGCAACTTTTAGAGAATTTATGAGAATTTGTTTTTAATTTGTGGATGACTTTCCATAAACATTTTTAATGCCTTCATCATTACTTTATACGCAAGTTTTAACACAATAGAAGATTGCATTGTAAGAAATTATAATACAGTAATTAACGTAAGTTATGATGGCTTGCAATCATTACAATATCTTAATGAAAAAATAAAACATATCTACATTATTCATGCAATATAAGAGACCTTTTTATGGGATATGGAACACACCAATACTAAAATTTTTTAAAATCTAAAATTTAAGTATAGGTTTGTTCTATGTGCCACAAAAAATGTGAGTTAGTACAATCCAATAATAAATTTTTGTAAAATCGGTGGAGATAGTACAAAATAATACTAGAAAAAACATATTTATAAACGTAATATTGGTATTTTGAAACTAGAAATTGGTAGAGAAAAAATTGCTGAGTTCAAAAATGTATCAAACTCAATTTTTTTGAAAAGTGGAGATAGAACAAATCAATACTAGAGCAGCGATATATATATATATATATATATATATATATATATATATATATATATATATATATATATATATATATATATATACATATACATATATATATATATATACATATATATATATACATATATATATATATATATATATATATACATACATATATATATATATATATATATATATATATATATATATATATATATATATATATATATATATATATATATATGCTGTAGACTCTTGTTAATTCAAACCTGCGATAATTCGAAACTCTCTCTAATTCAAAAGTATCACGTGTTCCCTACAAAATCACTTTATATTTCGAACTAAAACAATACATTTTTATTCACTTGGTAAAGACGGTTCTACACGATGCTACGAACACCACCTTGGACGTTCGATGGTTCATCGCATCGTGTGGCCGTTGTTCGAACCTACGAGTGTCCAATGTCGAGCGTCAAACATTCGCATTTGGCCATGTCCCGCTCGATGTCGGTATTCTTGCACCGAGTCAAAGGGATGCTTCGAACGTTTGAAGGTCAATGTTGGTTGCGTTGGTTGGTTCGACTCGGCAGCTGCACGACTCGTTCATGTGAAGAGAGACAACATCAGTGTATAACATTAGAGATAACATCAGACAGATAACAACCTCGTCCACTAAGTACCAACACATCATCATTCGTATTGGATCAAACATTCGATTCACCGTGTAGCAGATACATTCGTCGCACCAACTATCGAACTTAATTGCCTCAAACGTTCGATCGAACGTTGGAAGGAACGTTCGTAGCATCGTGTAGAACCCGCTTAATTCGAACGAAAAAATCATTACTACGTAACAAAACGACGCGTTAATTCGAACTCATCGGCATCAAACACTCGACAATTCAAAGTTGCAGAGAGAAAGAGACAGAAAGATTGTAAGTACATTTTGAGACAATTTCGAATTTAAATGTATTGTTTTAGTTCGAAACATAAAGTGATTTTGTAGGGAACTCGTGATACCTATAATTATAATGTGCGTGTGACTCTGTATTTATCGATATTTAGTAAGAGAAATGATAATGCGATTGTCAAAAATCATGTATTTTTCTCTGTTCTCTGTTACCAAGATTATTCTCCCAGCATACTAATATTATTAATTTATAATTAATTTTATGCACGGCAAACTATATATTTATGTGCCTGTGCAAAACCTTTGAATACGGTACTTGACTGTATTCAAAATTTGTTTTAAATGTTGAATAATTTTATGTATTGTCCTTAAATGTATTCAATTTTAGTAGTGACAAATAAAAATACTCTTTAGTTACTTAAAAATTCGATTTCGAAAATTATAAATTTTTAGCCTTCATTAAAATGGTTAAAAATGCAGTGATATTTGAAAATGAGGTCATGTTTTAATAGCAGATCTTATTACTCTAGTTACGGTTTGTCTATGACAAATTGCATTTTCATTGTGACATTTTTACAATTCTAATTGACCAAGAGAAGTTGTTTTTCTTTGTAATTTATTTTGAACTTTTTGGTTTGCAATTAATTTTGCCCTCAAAAAAGATTGATGGAAGGAATACATCGTCACTTAATACGTAAAATATCCTTATCAACTTGTTTTAAATATTATGTTAAAAATGCTTTTATTTTTGCTACAATTTTGTAGTAACAGACTAAATTTTACTGTAATCATAAACGCAATCAGTTAAATTTTGAATAATTTAATGCAATAAAACCTATATATATATATATATATATATATATATATATATATATATATATATATATATATATATATATATATATGCCTCAAATTTAAAATAACGAACTCACATGGAGCAAATTTAAAATGGTACGCATGCTCAATTTTTTTAAATAACTTTTTAATTAATTATGCTTTATCAGGCGACCCTAGTAACATTTTACCGTTATATTTAGACACTACAAACGATAATCTTTCTATTGTTACCAAAAAAAATTACATTCAGGATTGCTTCCGGCTAACTTCAGTACAAAATTTTGATTGTTAATTACAAATAAACTAAAGGGCTACAAACGAAAATAAATATACTACAAACATCTACAAACGGCCTACAATCGATTGAAGTTATTAAATTTTGACTACAAAAAAACTTCCGGCCAGCGTCATGATGCCAACTGTACCCTTGAGTTGATCCAAAACAAGGGTTCAGTTTGGTTAACGATTCATTCATGATAATGAATTATTTTCTTGAATGGTTAATAATACTGTTTAAAAACAAAATTACTTAATTGATTAATTTTAACTTTTAATTTTAATATAATGACTTGTTCCTTGTTTGGGAATGAAATTAGTGACATAAATTATATACCTATGTTTCAATATATAATTTTAGGATATTTTTAACATGTGATATTTTCCAAAAAATTTTTTGCATAATAATCGTCCTTGAAAAAGACATCAACCATGTCGAAATATATCGGACAAAAATAAATAAACGTTTTCTATGGGATTCTGGGAATTTGTTTTATTCTCCTTAAATCCTGTTCATCAATCGTTGGGTCAACGGTCAAAAAATAATTAAGATTACAACGTGTACCCAAAAATATTCTTCATCAACTTAATTTTTAAATTTACATAGCGCCTTTATTTTTAATTAAAGTAAAAATAAAATAGTTGTGTTACAAAAAGAACATTCTATTAAACTTATTCCTAATGATAAAAAACTCGTTAAGTGCGTGTTTTTGACACGCACTAAGTAATGTCACCTCAGTGAAAGTGTTAATTTATGATTTTTTGTTAACTCTATAGTTGTTAACTCTACAGCCCTCTTGCGTTTATTCAATATGGATGTACAACTCTATAATTATTCAATATGGATATACAACTCTATAATAATGTTTCCCCCACTATGATCACACAACGATATTAATATGTCATCCTTCGATGACATAAAAATCATAACTTTAACATTTTAATAGGAAAAAAAAAATTTTTTCTCTAGCTTGCAAAAACGTACTCTTACAAGCACTTGCTTGTAAGAGTACGCATAAGTTATTTTAAGAGTACGCATTAACAATTTTCCCAAATAAATTTTTAAAATGAATGCTTTTCCCTTAATTTTATACATTTTAGGAATTTTGTTGGGAGTAACACTTATCATATCCATATTATATATTTGAGAAGCATCGAAGTAATACTTCGAATAAAGTGTTTCTAAATTGTGAAAAAGTCAATATACTTGTGTCTGACTGAAGTTCATCATCCTCGCTAGTGAATATTTTCCTGGTTGACGAAAAATTAAATTATGTCTTTTACAAAAATCTACCACCCATGCTTTTCCTGCTATTTTTCATCTTATCATTAAACCTATGTGGTATATTATTTGATACAGCATATCCAGATGCAGTCTATTTTAACCTTGCTATAACGTTATTCTATAAAACATAATATTTAATTCGCGAATATGTTCAGCCAGTTGTTGCTTCATAATTTCTCTAAATGTTCTTTTGTATCTCCCAAGGGAGGATGGAGCGTTTCTAAGTTTAAGTCTCTTTCTAAGAGTGCATTCCACTATATCCAGTTTTCTTGTTATAGCTCTTTTGTTTTTGTATTTTTTATTTTTTCTTGGATATTTTTCAAAATACTTTCTGTAAATATCAGTTTCCTATTGAATTTTCGTTGATAACTTATCTTTCAAAAACCCGTTTAAAAATAAATAGAAATTTTAATAGAAACGTGCGTACTCTTACCAACTTTTAGGGTGTGTACTGCTCTTATAAGAATCTGTTTTTGTCAGTTAAACGTTAACAATTAAAAATTAATTGTATCTTTGAGTTTATAGATGAAGTTCAAATAAAAATAAAGTGTTTTAGAATCTATAAGAGCAGTTATCTTACCTTTTGAATGAAGTAAAGACAAAATACACTCTATCAAAAAATGGCAATTTTTATAACATTTGTTTGATTTGAGGTACCTTAATTGCTTTTACAAAATAACTAAATAAAAATTGGGGTGAAGTGAATAATATTTGGTCAACTATAAATAGGTATCGTGTTAATCTCTATAAACTATTAAATTCGATATTCACGGTATTCGTAGACAAGATAAGAACCTATTTAAATTCTGCGTACCCTTACATGCCTGCGTACTCTTACCTGCCTTTACCCTATATTGTTATTAAAACATCTAATTTGCAAAAAAGAAATATTAAGGTCAATAATTGAGATAAAAACCATCCTATATTTTAAGTTGGACCAAATTACAGATAATATATATATATATATATATATATATATATATATATATATATATATATATATATATATATATATATATAGATATCGATATAGATATACATATATGTAATATTAATATATAAACAAGAAGGTAACAGGCAGTTAGTGCACAAAACAAATAAAGCCGGAATGAAATATTTTTTATTAAATATTTTTTTATTAAGAAATAAGATCAAAGTACCCAAAATGTATGTCTTTTTCTTCACATTATAATGATAAATTATATCAAGAATATTAAAAAATGAAAACTCACGAAAAAAAGCCTTAAATAATAAATAATAACATAATTACAGAGACGTAATTTAAAAAATGACAAATTTTATGAAATAAATTCTTTTTTTGAGGTACCAAAAAACAAGTTTACAGAAAAATTATGGAGTTAATTTTATTATTATTACTTGAGATGTCAGTAAATAACACAAATAAAAGATGTCTAACTTTAATTTTATATCATATTTTAAGTGCAATAACACCATATTTGAAAAAACATTTAGCCAAAACTCATAAATTGTTCTTTCAATTACTAATAATTAAGGTTCGAAGTATCGGACTCTGGTATCGATATTGAGTACTATTACTAATATCGAACCACTGGTATCGATACCCAAAAAGTATCGCTATAAAAGTATCGATACTACTCGGTATCGAATAATTTCTGTGAATTTTTTTTTAAATTTAATGAATATAAAATTAACACAAATTTCAGTTACCAAAAGATTAGAAGAAGATTAGAAGGTAAGAAATACAAAACAAAGAATTGATAGCATACAAAAAGATGGAGTACACATGGCACACATTATCTTTTTTGAAGCAAATCGCCACATTGGTTAACACCTTTCCTAACTTATAAAGTGTCAGTGGTAATAAATATTTTTTTTAATTTGTATACGATTTTTGTTGTAATTTGAGACTATTTATTAGCAAATATTCTAACAATATTTATAACAACAAATATAATATCTGAAAATATAGAAAAACGTTAAATTCAACTTTGCTTGCTGCCATATTGGTAAACACTTTAACCCTTTTTTGGCTTCATTTTCATACACATTGAATATATACCTGTAACTACCTCTATCTATTCAATACTCACTGTCAGAGGAAACAAATTATACACTACATACACGATATACACCATACAAGGCATACATGTACGTGTTCTGTGGTAAATATACATATACATATTGCCCATATTGCTTAAAATAACTGAAACGTTTGTAAATTTTGTAAATTAGAATAATAAGTAGCAGCAAGAGGGTTGGTACTCGATACTGAGTAGTTAATTGAGTACTATACTCAAAGTATCGTATTAAAGCATTGAGTACTCAAGTATCGGGTATCGACTGTCAAGTATCGATATACCTACTCAGTATCGAAAGTATCGTTCGAACCCTACTAATAATGCAATATGGGATTCATCAATTAACCTCTTTTATCTATTATTTGCCATATAAACGAAAACCTAATCAGTTACACAAGACTTCAGAAAATCATTTAATGATTTTCGCTGATGCGCTTTAATTGAAATCAGAGCAATAATATTAATATTTTGATATAAAACGATATTAAACAGGCGTTACACTTCCATATGGCTGCCATATACCAATTTTTTTTGTCTTAATATCTACATACGTATTAAAAAAAAAATTTCCATCGTGCACTATAAAAAACATTTATGTCATCCTATTTATAAAATTAATATACACATATTTGAAGATTTTTTTATGGTATAATGAAATACACATTTGAATTTTTTTTATATTTATTTATTTGAAAATTTTATATGAAAGCAATATAAGTACATCATCATACATGTGTAATATTAAATACAACATATTTTTATATTTCGGCAATAAAAATTTGGAGTAAGTAAATTGAAGTAAATGGATATTCGAAGAATATTATAAAAATTTCAATTTACTTCTAAAATATCATAAATTGAAAATACTCGTACAGTCAATAAACGATGAAATTAGATACACAAAACTAGACTAGGTTTCAGAACTTCTCAGTTTTGGATGACTGGACATTTTCAAAAACAGTATCAGTAGAGTATAAAACATTTCAGTATAGTGAATTCGATGCGAGACAAATTTTAAATTTTATCTAATTGTGAAAAGGAGGGGAAAGATTCTGATGGTAATTATAAAATTGTGAAAATTTTATAATTATGAAAATTGTTGTTTGTGAAAATTTTATCCTTGACATTAGTGGCGGATTTACTCTAAGTGCCGCTCTAGACTCCGTGAAAAATGCCGCCCCTGCTTTATCTCAGAAAGCTAAAAAAAATTTCTCAATAACTTTTTAACATTTTTTCCTACAAAATTTTACCGCCATTTTGTCTCAAATTTGCTGCCCCTAAAACCTACCGCCCTAGGTTCCAGCCTACTCAGCCTACTGGTAAATCTACACTGTTTGACATATTATAGTATGTAGTTACATATGTGATATGCTTATTACATACATACTCGGGGCCAGATCTAGGAGACAGCGGGGGCATGTGCCCTCTGCAATCTTTTAGGGGCGGCAAAAACCTAAGTAGTGTCTCACAAGTACTCGATAATATTTGAAATTAAAATTGTAACTGTTTCTCGAATCAAAGACAGTACTAATACACCTAGGTGATTGAATGGGTGTCCGGCTCGGCCGCTTACCGAGCATGGGATCGTTGGTGTAGAGGTTAGCACGTCTGGCTAGTTACCAGAAGATCCTGTGTTCGATTCCCGGCCGATCCGGATAATTTTTTTAATTACTTTGTGATTTTTAATTTACATGTGGTTTTTGGTCATACTATACCAAAGAAATCGAGTGCTTAAAGTTTTAGTTTAGCTGAACGATTAGTGAACATATCAATACTGCGTGTGTTGAAATGCAAACAAAAGTTTGTCATACGTAGTAGTGTCTCACAAGTACTCGATAATATTTGAAATTAAAATTGTAACTGTTTCTCGAATCAAAGAGAGTACTAATACACATAGGTGATTGAATGGGTGTCCGGCTCGGCCGCTTACCGAGCATGTGATCGTTGGTGTAGAGGTTAGCACGTCTGGCTAGTTACCAGAAGATCCTGGGTTCGATTCCCGGCCGATCCGGATAATTTTTTCAACCACTTTGTGATTTTTAATTCCTTTTCCAGGGAAAAATTTTTTTGCCGCGGAAGGCGCCCACAGGAAAATTTCTCCCCCCCTCCTAATAACTCTAGGTCCGACCCTGTAAATACTGCTAATACATTGATAATATTTTCTAGTTGTTAATAAAATTAACCACAAGAAAATTTGTGACCTTGTTAAATTGCATCATAACCGGATTGTCTAGTCAAAAACCGGGTAGATGTTAATCCTGAATCTAGCCTCCGAACATGAGCAAACCACATACATATGTACGAAATTTAAAAAGTCCTCTTATTCAATGTCCGTTGCATCGGGATTTCAATTTAGGTTTATAATTGCTAGTGATCGCAGTTTTTGGAAATATATTTATATCCTATAGCTATAGAGAACCTTCAAAATATACATACTTATTAAAAACTAGCCGTATAGGTACCCAATGGGATTTCCAATCGGCAACATCTTTTTATTAGGTAATCACTGCTCACTTTCGATGTTTTTCAAAAGCCTAAATACCAATTTCCACGTTTCTAATTTCAAAAATGACGAACTTTCTATACGAACTTTCATTTCCTGTTTTAACCCCTTAGGGAATGAATTTCCAGAAACGTTTACACAACTGACTTTTATTTATAAATAGAAGCCTAAAGATCAATCTTCATACATATCTTTTGTGCTAAATTTCGTCCTTCTAAACCCAACAGTTTAGGCTGTGCGTTGTCTGCCAATCAGTGTATAAAATATTATTTATTTGAATAGTCATGGTAACATATTTTTATATATCTAACTTCAAAAATGTCGAATTTCCATAAAAATTTTCATTCCTTATTTAACCCACTTAGGGGACGAATTTTCAGAAATCCTTTCTTAGTGGGCACCTACGTTACATAGAGTACTCCTGTGCAAAATTTCATTCTTCTAGGTAAACCCAACGGTTTAGGCTGTGCATTGTCTGTCAGTCAGCCAGTCAGTCAGTGTTAGAAATTTATTAAGTAGATTATCAGAGTAAATTAATATACTATCCCCGTATTCTCACCATGCATTTTATTCTATTTTAGAAGAAAGGATACATGAGGTAGTTGGAATAACTCTGGATGTTTTTAAGAATCAGAAACATTTAAAAACTACATCTTTATTAAAAGACAAACAAAATTTGTTAAACTAATACACACATTGAAAAATCTTATGTGTTTAATATTGCGTAGCTTAACATGTTAAGCGTCTAAAAATATTTAGGTACTGATATTTAATTAGGAATTTTTTTATCGTGGAGATTATTATTCTGTCTTTGGATTAAAGTAGAATATGCTTAAAGTATCTATAAAATTATAGATATAAGACGATTATAAAACGAAACACATACATAATCACTACTTAGCAAACAACTATTCTTTAAGAAAAATTTGTTCGAAAAATATTGCTTCTAGGTAAAACAGAAAAAAAAAATGAAAAAAAAAACTAATAAAAATCATCTATTTTTTATTAGAAGTATGTTTTTTTTCTTTTTTCTATTCTCTAATCATTCTCTAATCATGATTTATAAATCAGTCTTACTTACCTATATTAGTAAGATAGGTAAATATGTGTTATTAAAATATAAAATACTCTTCGACTAATTTTTTATCAATAATAATATATGTACATATTGACAAGTAGTACCTATATAATACAAAGTAAAATAGACACACATCAAGAAAAAGTGAGAATCATTCCCTTGAAATAAATAGTTTAAATTTTTAATTTAGCATATAGTCTTTTTCCCTAATTTATAATTATTTTTATTTCCTTTACTTTTGTACAGTGTTCAATCACATTTTACTCGTAGAATTTTTTTATGGAGGAGATTATAATATTCTTTTCTTAGGTTACAGAAAGTCGAGAACTTTTACAGAAAGTTGAGAAAAAATGATTCACATATGGTAGGTAACTTTTCTGCTAATTTAATATAGTACTAGATAACACTGAATGCAATAGGTACGAAACAAACACAGTAAAATTTTAATCTTATTTTTTATAAGAACAGAAAATGACTAATTTCAACAATAAAATTTTATCACATATAAAAGTTATTATAATTTCTACTTTCTTTTTTCAATATATATTAGATAGTAGATCTTGTGAGAGATAGCTATATTACGAGCTTGTCTGATACATAAATTTATGTGAATGAGTCATTTTCAGTTATCGATGTTTTACACTGAACCTTTTTATTTTCAATGCTCTAAAACACAAAAATGAGGAAAAATCATCGATAGTTCCTAAAAAAATGTAATTAAACATTGTGTAGAAGTAAGAAAAAGTAAATAAAAATTTAAAACTTAAAAAAATAAAAACAAAAAAGGCAGAATTTGAACCAAGAATCTCTAGAGATCAAGAAACTATTGTGGGAAGTACCTACAGATATATATGGTACATGCTATTATTTTCGTAGCTTTTCAGGCATTGAATTTTTAAATTAAATCACGGTGGCCTAAATTATTTATTACTACAGCACTTAGGGGGATCTACTTTACAATATAATTATATGTATTAAGGGGAGAGTTTACGCCAGAAATGGCTAATAAACTAATTTTTTTCGAATCTCGTTTTTTGTTTTTATTTCGCTCTGTGGTTCTTTACAAACACGGTGATATATAAAACATGGCCAAAAATTTTTTTTTTTCGAGTAGAAAAATATTTATTTGTGAGCCGCTGTACAGCCAAGTTGCTGCTCCTTTGCAGATAACGCTCGCCCCGCCTCGCGATTTGATCAGTAATATTTAGTTTTGGTGTGTACACGAGTTATAGTATGCACTGAGATAGTGTTCTTTTATTTGTATGCCTTTGTAGACGTTTTAAATAAACAGTGAGTAAACGGCTTCTTTTGTTATTATTTTTGTTTTTTACCGTTTCCCGAAACTTATGTTTTTCCCGACTAGGAAAATCATATCTCAAGTTCTAGAAAAGATAGAGATTTATTTTTTTTTTTATTTTGTCCATAAACATATTGCGCATAAAGTGGAGTATGCTTTTTCCATTTGAAAAATTGTAACTATTTTTAAACATTTTTTTTTAATAAAGAATTGGGTTTTATAATTTTTAGAACTTTGGGATTACAATTGTATAGTTAATTTTTAAAATTACCTGAAACCCATACTCAGCTTTATGGACAGGTCCTTTAGGAATAAAATAATGAAAAAATATTCAAAAATATTCATTACTTTTTGAGATATGACGTTCCTTGTAAATGCTTAAATCTTGTGAAAAAGGGCCCCCTCCCCCCACAGGGAAGAGTAATGAATGTTTCAAAAACAAAATTTTCTATTTGAAACCATCCCTAATTTGAAAAAAATTTCAACAAGGAAAATAATCATAAATAAAAAAGTTGCTTTTTTATTTGAACTTCTCCCTTAAATTTTCTCAAATCTGTGATTCCCAAGTTTGATACTTCCCTTATTAGTTCCGGCAACATTAAACTGGGATTTTAAGTCACATAGAAAATAGTTGCTAAATTAACAAAGGCGTACAAAATCGGATTGTGGTACTGCTGCTACTGAAAAGTGTTTCTCAATTTTTTTCAGCGAGTGTAATTTATTTCACCAAAATTGTCGTTGATATATTATTGGATCACTGTGTTACAATTTTTTTACGTACATAGGTATGTAGCTTGTACACCACACATTCGCCGTGTTCCTTCTTGGTTCTTATCATACACGAACGACCGAAGAAATTGTACGAGCACATCATAATACGGTGTCATTCATTCTCATTGTAAATGTCTTTATGATAAAATTCTGGTTTCGTCTCTTTGGGTACATGTGCGTCTCGCCGTACATGCGTCTGTCTACCCATCCTTGTCTTATTCAAATGACAAGCTAAGACGAACAATCATTAATCAAAATCTTATCAAATTTCTTCATATGGTAAGACTAACATATGTACGTATGCGCCCAAACTTACATGTATATAAATCTAATACAATTGTACATAACCCGGCTTTTGTTATTGAGTGAATACTGATTCCATTAATATCATTAAAACAAGCGTGATAAGAAAGAACTTTGCCTATCAATTTTGAGGGAAACTACAAGAGAGATTATTTAATTTTTCTGTAACGTAGGAGTCAATAAATGAGTCATGGAAACTCGTTTCCTTGTTGAAACTTAAGTTAAAAAATCTTTCATTTCTTATATCACGAGTTACGACTACCGATTTTACCAGTTGTCTCCAAATGAGTAGTTTTCCGCACAAATTTTCGAGCGCATGATAATAATAATATCAAAGTATCTAATTTTTAATTTCAAATGTTATCGAGTGCCGATGAAACATTATTAATGTATGACGGACTTTTGTCCGTATTTTAAACATACACGAATATTCATATGTTCACTTAATGTCCAGCTTTGGCTGATACTTGAACACTCGATGTACCTTGGCAAATGGCCAATTCATTATGTTAAAATTACCACCGACCGTGGTAATTGGTAAGGCGCTTGACTAGTAACCAAGAGATCCGGGTTCGAGTCCCAGCCGATCCAGTTTTGATAATTTTTCAAACACTATGTGAATTTTAATTAACATAATGAATTGACCATTTGCCAAGGTACATTGAGTGTTCAAGTATCAGCCAAAGCTGGACATTAAGTGAACATATGAATATTCGTGTATGTTTAAAATACGGACAAAAGTCCGCCATACATTAATAATGTTTCACAGGCACTCGATAACATTTGAAATTAAAAAGTCTAACTGCTTCTCGGATTAAAGAGAGGATGTGTTTGATTGATTGTCGGAATTGGAGTGGCACTCGAACGAACGGTCAGTGGCCTAATTGATAAGGCGCTTGGCTAGTAACCAAGAGATCCGAGTTCGAGTCCCAGCCGATCCAGTTTTGATAATTTTTCAAACACTATATGAATTTTAATTAAAGTATCTAATGTAAATTTTCTGATACGCACTCTAGTTTTTTCTCAAACAATTCAAAAAAGATCCAGAGACACGAAACAGGACCAATTTTTAAACTAATATTATAATTGAAATTAACTAAAATTTTTGACGTAATCAACAAATGAAGCACGTCTAGACATACAACCTTAAATTGTTATAGTTACTCTAATATAAAAATTGCAAAAAGGAAAAATACGCTGCCAATGGGGTATGGCACACAGCTTCTTCGTACTCGTAAAAGCACCTTGGTAATTTAATGCCCAATATATCTTTGTATAAATTTAATATAGGTATATAAATTAATAAAAATAAATAAACAAAACGATTAATAAAAAACTGGGACTAGCAGTAAATAAGATATTGACATTTAATTGGATTTCATGGTAGCGCCGTGGATACTATTACTCCGAATGCAATGAAATTTGTAGGGGATCATCTAGGAACCAGACCGCATAATTTCTGACATTTTCATAAAAAGAGTTGAATAGTTCAGAAGTTATGCCACTTGGTGCAATTTAGTATATTAATGGAATGACATGGTACCAGCGTAGCTACCGTTACTCCGATTTCAATTCAATTCATAGGGGCCCATCTAGGAACCAAACTGCATAATTTCTGAAAATTCCATTAAAAACAATTGAATAGTTCAGAAGTTATGCCACTTGATGCAAACTGGCGACACACAGACGGGCGGACGGACGGACAGACACCAAACCAAAATTGTTCAGGAAACTCTAAAACGTAAAATATGCGTAAAAAATTTTAATTTGGAGGGAAAAATTTTTTTTGTCAAAAGTGATCACAATGTTTCCGCTACTTTAGTAGTTTTGGAAGGAAAATATAATTTTTAGTGTCAAATATGAGTTACTG
Source organism: Brachynemurus nebulosus (assembly GCA_035578155.1). Taxonomy (NCBI): domain Eukaryota; kingdom Metazoa; phylum Arthropoda; class Insecta; order Neuroptera; family Myrmeleontidae; genus Brachynemurus; species Brachynemurus nebulosus. The sequence continues at coordinate 43,701,095 of JAPWDM010000001.1, read as the reverse complement.
TTCGCAACTCTGTGTTTTGATTGACTGCCAGTCGCCAGTCTCGTCTCAGTTAGCAAGGAGTCTGCTGAGGTTAGGTTACCTTTAGTGACTGACTGAATATTTTAACAGTGACTGTCCACGGAAGATGAATTGGAGGATGCAACAGCAGCAACCATGTTCAAAATATTGTATAAAAGCAAGCTGGAAGAGATATATGTATCCAGATACACATGTTACTTTAAAAATCTTTGTAACACTTCCAGTGTCTGTAGCAACTGGAGAAAGAGGTTTGAGCGAACGGAAGCTTATAAAAACTTAGCTGAGAAATGCTATGAAACAGTAAAGATTTACTAACTTGAGTATGATTTCCATTGAATATCACAGGCTTCTTCGATTTCTTCTGGTCATGTAGTTAACACATTTGCAGCAAAGAAGGCTAGAAAAAAAAGAGTTTAATTAATGTGTTGAATTAGTATGCTCGAACTTTATTGTTCTTTTCCATTGCACTTTAAAACTGTATAATTATGCACTCTAATTATAAAAAACGCCGTGAGCAGCGGTGCTCCATCACGGAAGTCGAATTTTTCCCTTCATCTTCGGTATTGAATGTCTACAAGCGAAATATGATTGAAAGTCTACAAACGATTTGTCATTTTGGTGGTTTCAAAACTGATAATGAGTGTCCGACTGATCGGGGCTTTAAAAAAAAGGTTTAAATTTTTAAGGGCTGAATCTCAGTAAATTTCAATTTTGAGACGATAGCAGTTAGCATGAAAAAAGCCAATACGATAGGTAGATGGCCCTAGGTAGATGTAATTAAAAACCCATAATGACTAATGAAAGTTAGAGTTCATTATTTAAGAACTCGGAAATAGAATGAATGAAGTATTAACAAGAAGTCAGAATGAAATATTAACAATTTGTTAAGATTCTAATAATATGTATTTGAGTATGAATGTTAAATTAATTTGAACGTTTCATTAATTTGTACACTAAAAATATTTTATTGAATAAAATACATAGGCAGACAAACACTCACCTATTTATAATTTTAAATGTACCAATAAACGTGGCCTGTCACATTCAGATGCTTTTCTGTGTGTAGTCCTTTGTATTTATATCTACACGCATATAATAATCTACAGAATCGTTGCCACATATAGATATGCCGAATTTTATATTATTATATCTATGTATATCTGTTTGCTATCTGTACTTATTAGTATTATTATTACTATTATTGCTATAAACATCGTTGTGTTCTTCCCCCAAAATAATGCCTGTTTATTATTTTCATACACTTGTTAAACACATTCATAACACACCGCGTTGGATAAATTAATAATTGCCTCTTATAGGAAACGGGTATACTGGTTTGCAAGATTTAATTCCATGCTACGAGGCTTTTAGATATTAGAGAAGATACTGTATTAACATTCAGAGTTTTCTCGTATTGAAGGTAAGATATATTGAAGAAACTACTCAAAAAGAACTGAACTGACTTAGAAAAACTGACATCTTCATCGTACATAATGATGTGTTTCCTTACTATAAATCTGTGTTTTCCAACCTTTTTCATGGCGCGACCCGACGCGCGCTATTTCTAACTTGTATTTTTTTATGTTATAAATATCGAATCCGTTCATCATTATTGATTATTTTCAGTTAGGTATCAATTAAGTATATGTAAGTATGTAAGTAAGGACTTCAAACAGGCATATTTTCATATCGATATCGAAGTTGACGACTTATAGTAGCTTCTGAACGCGCGCATAACTTGTGTGAGCGAGACATAGTACAACGTGATGAGCGCTGCGGAGAGCATCAGGCAAGTAAAGAGTGACACGCGCACGCGTGACGGTCGTCGTCGTCTAACAATTTCGAACCCAATCGCTTTGAATTTTTTGAATTATGAACTCACCTTAGTTTTTAAATTTATTGAATTGACTTGTTGTTTGTTTACTAGATGCTCACTGTCTTTTATTGTCTTATATCCAAAATTCTGTACTCATTATAATTATTGAAAATGGATGAGTTTCCGGAATGACATGGACAACCGTCGGCTTCAAGCTGCAATGAGAGTAATGAAACAAAACCAACGAAAAAGCGTCTATATGACGACAATCATTTACAATTCGGATTTACTGTCATTGAAAATAAGCCGCAGTTATTTGTTTTGAAACTTTATCACGCGAACGTATGAAATTATCACATTAATGTAACCTTTAATTAATTTTTTCTTTAGAAAATATTATATGTTTAACTAGAGTGGTTTTATTTTTAAAGTAGCTGCAACCCCCTTAAAAAAGTCTCGCGACCCCCCAGGGGGTCGCCACCCACAAGTTGAAAAACACTGCTATAGATGAATACAACTTCATCTTTTACAGACAACTAGCCAGACGGATATTACTGTAAGAGATTGTTATGCGCTTGCGTTGTTTTATGAAATCATGATACTTAATGTACTCAAAACCGGGAATTTGGAAGTAACTGAAAGCAAATTTTGAAGCAAAAACCCTAATTTGTGGGATAGTTTTTGGCTTTTAATTGAAACGGAAATTTTATTCCCAGTCTTTCAGTTTCATTTAATTTAACATATCGTATTTCATTCGTGTACAAGGAAGCAAAAATTTTCATGTAAAATGGATACTCTCCTTTTCAAGAAACTATTGTCTACCAGTCAACCATTTCTTTTTCTTGACTTCTTTTCGAGTTTTTACAACGGTGGTGGAAGCACTGGGAAATAATTTAAAGACTGCAAAAGTTCTGGTTAATAAAACTAAAAATTCGTTCAGTCATCAATCATATCTAGCACTTGAACTATTTCTAGCCTAAATGAATTTTATAGGTATAGTACACGAAACAGCCATAAATATATCTCTATTAATTTGACTAAAGTTGTAATACGATATTAATACCAATATCACACGTTTAAGAAAATCCCTAAATATTCCCTATATTATATCTATTGTTAATATCGTTTAATTTTAACCAAATACGTTATATGGTATAACCGAATCCGGCTTTAGATAGTTTCTTCAAAAAGATAATAGGGATGGATTTGTTTATTTCAATATGTTTAAGACAATTTGATTTTGATTGTGTTGCGTGATTTTGTTTTATGTTCAACTACGTTCACCACAGCACACGCTTCGCAATTATGTATACTTCAAACAGTACAAGTTTTGACAATAATTATCATTTAAAATTCTGTTTGCTAGTGTATCTGTTTACAGTCATTATCTTAAAAGGATAGAGAACATAATATTTGACTTTCACGAAATACAATAGAAAACAAACCAATCGATACCGGTACAGAAAAGAGATTTAACGGAAAACTGAAAGTTTCAAAAAAATTCTGTATTATTCAGCTGAGCTTTTTAGCGACGCAACATACCTATTCTTTCTCTTCAGTCAACATAAAAACTATTAAACATGGGATCGTTGCTTTCTTACTTTTCACAACAAAATCGTAGAAAAACACGAGTCGACTTTCGGCTTTTACACCATCATCAGGTGAAAAACATAACTAAAAATTGTTCTTTTAGGCGAAAACTGTTTATAATATAAATTGAAGTAAATAATGTATTGGTGGGGGATGTTAGAGATAGAGGCAGATATAATCACATCAAACAAATGTAAGGAGAACTCCCAAGTGACCAATTATTGATAAAACTAAAATTTTTTTGTATTATTTGTAAAGGTACCTACAGCGAATTTTATTTTAAAACGGTTAGGTGCAATAAAAACAATACTCTTTATGAAAATTACGCGGTACTAAAACTTTTTATAACTAAGGCCCTCCGCACACTGATCGACTGTTTTGCAACTCGAGTTTCAAACCAGTTGCTCAATATTTACATGTACAACCGGTTTGCAATCGATTGATATTGTTTGTCCACGCACCAGTGCGACTGATTGTGGATCAGTTAACAGTTTTATAAAGAGTAGTACCATGATGGAAAAATTTTTAGTACCGATTACTGAAACTATAGTTTTGACAACATGTCAAATTTTAGTTCAGATGAATAAGATTTAGTTGATTATTATCAATACCGCAGACTTCGAAGAGCTGTACAAAGAAAATATTGAAAAGAAGGTTATAATTATATAGCACTTCATGTCTTTTCATCTCTTCAACAAATTCAGTGTTCATTGCTTGGTCACTCATTTCAAATTAAATACTAAAAAAAGTTAAAAATATTCACAAAAAGCCCTTTAAAATTTTAAAACTATGCAACCATGCAACTGACGCATGCGACCAGTTGGAAATTGATTGAAAATCGGTTCCGTTTCAGTCGAGTCATGCGCGGTTCTTCATTCATATACACGTCAAAGGTCGCCGAACCGTTTCATGCTCAACTAGTTTGAAATTTTAGTTGCAAAACAATCGACCCGTGTGCGGAGGGCCTGAGACTTAAACAATTGGCATGTTTTATAATATTGCTACTGAAAACGTAAAAATATTATTATACCTGGTTTTTATTAAAAGAAATAATCAGCTTATACATATATACATAACTTGATAAAAATCACAGCAATAAATTTATTTAGCTACAAAATGACAAAATTTTAGTATCTATTTGAACGGAAAGCAAATACGAAATAATTAAAACAACTCATTTAATGTGGCAGAAAAGCAGTTTTACTGTCTTCGTTGGTTTCATTGCCTTATTGGTTGGAAGCCTTGTTATTGAAATGCCAAAACTTTAACAGTAAAATTGTTTCTGTTCTGCCTTATTAAATAATATAGTATTGATAAAATTATAAAAAATCAATTTTCCCCCCTTGTAAGTTAAATTAAAATGGAAAAGTAAACAAATTAAAAATTGTAATTTTATCTCTCAATACTTATAGTATGTATTTAAATAATCACTGAAAAAATCTTTTTAATACAGTTACCATGCAGTAGGTACCTACACCTGATGTAAATATAAAATTTTCCACCACTTTCCTTTTTTGCAAAGTAATCTAAAAACTAATTTATCCAAGAAAATTAATTTTAGCTTTATAGAGTTGTGTGTGTATGTGTTGCATATAAAATAAAACCTAACATGTTTTGTATAAAACAGAATCGACGTCTAATTTTTGTAAGATGTACAGGAAATATTAATTTTCTTCTCGGCTTTTTCCAGTTACGTTTTATTTGAGTTGAGCTAACTGCGAAATTCTGAATTTTATCTTCAGGTTGTAAAAGGAAACTTTGGTTATAAATATTTTCATTGTCACACCTGAAGTTGTTTAACTGGGAATTATCTGTTGCTTAACTGTTCTTAGTTGCTACAGTTGCTTGACTGTTCTTGGTTGAAAATGGAAATCATAATCTGAAAGCTTACACTTTCCGAGTCTACTACCTGGCCGTGTATCTTCTGCATATACTTTATTACATTTATTTTAAAATCTTAAACATTGTTACAGAATTGCTATCACCTAACAAAGTATCTTTACAACAACTTTATATTTGTATCTACTGCGTGACTTGCTACTTAAGCAGCAGTACAAAAACTAAAGCATACATTTTATCGTGCTACTGGTGAAAACGTTTGAAGTCTTGAATTCTTGAATTAGTTCTTCAGCCAAACATGTGCGATACCCGGAGATGGTATTTTTGGCATTCTTCGTAAAAAAATTTTTGTCAAAATTTTCCCTAATTCAAGAGATTTGCACCATTTTCCTACACCATTGGAAAGAGAATAAAAATCGTATAAAAAGGTTTTTGAACCGTTATTCTATGTAAGCTGGTTTCTGAGAAAAACTAATTTTTGTAAACGAAAATTTGCTGTTATAGAAGATGCTTCGGCAGGGGTATTTTATTATAAAGAGTCTTATTCGCTTATGCCACTCATCTTTATGTAGCAGTTTATGTATATTCTAAATACATTGATGCCGTTTAGTTGACAATTGGGTTTTTGAATAAAAAATAAATATCCTTTTCTTGTTTTATTTCAAATCTATATCATAAATAATAATGATAATCGATACGAAAAAATTTTTTAACATAATATATTATATAATAAATAATAAATTTGAAAAATTTGAAAAATTTTAAAAAATACCAATTGGTTAAAAACAGCACTACAAAAGATCGCGATGTTTGTGACGTCTTAAAGGTAATATGTCAAAAGTGTCAGAAGTATTAAAATCTAGTAGGAAAAATGGGGTGCCGGAAAAATTACTGGTGGTTGTTTCATTGATTTCGACGTTCAAAATCTTGAGGGACATTTTTTCTGAATATATTTTTGTATTGCTATCACAAAGTGGTACAAAACAAACTGGATATTTCTTTAAATTAGACATTTTCAATAAGTTATTCAATATAGTGATGTTTATAGCAAGCAATAATAATTTGTATAGAAACAACAATTTCACAGCAACAATAATTTCGTAGTGTACCCAATTTCAAATACAATTGGGCATGCGTCATCTTTAAAGAATTAAATAGTTCTTTTACTCGAAACAAATCAATCTTCTGTTCTTTTCTAAAAACAAATTGCAAATTTAAAATTTGCGCAAGTGCAATAATGAAAGAAATAAAGCCAAGTTATTTAAATTCATAAGTGGTGAATCATGATTTAGTTTAAGTGAAATGGGTTATAATAATAATTTCATAGCGACAATAATCTAATTGAAAATAAAAAGACACTGATGTACCTATATTTAGGCCATATAACCTTTATTACGTCACATAAGCACTCGGGAACTATCGGCTCGTTATCGGTTCTAAGTTTAAAAAATTATTTTTAATTTAATATAACTTCTTAATTATTATGTTTAAAAAAAAAATAAAAAGAGTTTTCTTATAAAACTTATATATGATCTTTCCATTTATGACAAAAAAAATTTTTCTTCAAAAACCTAATTACAAAAAATGTGTGCATTTTTTGAATTTTAAAATATGTAACAAGTCTCAAAAACAATTCTGTTAGATAAGTATTATTTGTTGGTAACGTCGATAGCCTTTTATTCAATGTCGAATACCGTATAACGTTACACCCTGATCTAATCCGGGAAAAAATTGTAATAAAATTTAAATTTTAATTAAAAAATAATGTCAACGAGCACTTCTCTAAATGCAATGTCAACAATTGACGGTGGGAGAACACCGGACCAAATACATATGTAGCCCCGGTGCCTATATTATTATATATGCTTGCATCTCTCTCTACCTACCTATATGTGCAGATTATAATTCGTATGAAGAAAACAGAGGTGCATTAATATAATATTCAGATTTTGAATTTATTAGTTTCATTATATAAGTAGAAATTTCTACTAAATCTTTTTAGTATTCTCTTTGGAGTATTTTTGAATCACACATCTATGAACAACTCTAAAAGAGCGACTCTTTATAATTCATATTATGCGCTGTGCGGCTCTTTTAAAAAAGAGTCATTTAGCCCATTTAGTCAGGACTCTATTCATGACACCTGTCATTGTGGCGTAGTAATGTCCAATAATCCCTTCGGGGATATTGGTGAGCGGAATTAGTTAGCACACACTCACCCATTATTTCCGCTCCATCAACCAGTAGTGGATCCTAAATATTCCTAACAGAGATGGCCTGTGCTGGACCCATATTTTACTTTGAGGAGAACGTGGATTGAGGTATTCCATTAATGGTTTGGATTTATTTTGGTAAAATCAAAGCCATATGGAGGAAGAAACTTTCCACAAAAAATATAATTCTTGTCTGGATTGGGGTAGCTAGTAAGTGAATATTGCGGAAAGGAACCGCTGGAGGAATTAGGAGAATGGAGTTGATAGGAATCGACTTAGGGCGACGTAAACCCGAAAAATAAATCAACTTACCAGATCTCCGTGGTGATGAATCCATAAACTAATTTTGGACGGGAACTTTATTGAAGATTAACACTGCAAGTCCGGCAGTTCAAAAATTCCAAAATAAAAAAAAATTCTCCCGGAAGTGTTCTTCTATGCCCAACCGAAGTTAGGATTCGTATATTTAAAAACGAATAAAAATAAAATAAATAAAAAATCAAAAATTAGTTTTCTCTCCAAATTTTATTTTAAATTCCTAATATTCCGGTGTTTTCTTTCGCATTAGTTTCACAAAAATTATTTACATAAGATGTTTTAATTTGACGACAATTTGTGTTACAATAAAGTTTTGTTTAAACAGGACGAAAATCAAAGTCGAATTCATTGTCGAATTCATATCGAGTTCGACAATAGATGTTTTGTTACGACGACCGAATTTCCAAAAGATGTTGTCAGCCCGATGGCTGAATTAAAAGAGAGCGATTGAAAAGAATCGAACTTTTTATTTTCGTTTTGTTGTTTTTTGTAAAATTCTAGATGTTTCTGTACAAATAATTATGTAATTGAAAATATATTTTTTTGTAAACAAGTTCTTAATTAAATAATTGAAATTTTAAAATGTGTAATTATTTATCCTGGGCGAAAACCATTTGTTTCTCCATAGGGGTTGATTTACTTTTCAACAGATGGCACCCTGTGTCTGATTTTTATTGACTTTACAATTTTATTAAAAATCTATAATTTCTAGCCCTTTATAACTAATCGTAGGATTCTTAATTGGTCAAAGTCCCATGAAAAGCAGGATATTATATTTTTAATGTTCCTCTTGTTAATCCATACACGCAACGCAGATAGCACAACACAGTTATGAAATACAGTAACAGTTTATGAGAAGATAAAGAACTTTTTGGTCTACTGAAGTATTTTCAACATGTAAATAGTTTTTAATCTTATGTATGTATCTGAAAATACTTTAGAACTTTTTATTATACACCCCTGACACGAATTGTACTTTTTAGTTATACTTGTATGTATAATGTATATGCATATGAGTTGAATTGCAAATTTTTTTTTTATTCCATAATATTAGTACATTATTAAAAATTACATTGGACAAAAGTAATATAAATTAATATAAAATATTTCTATGTAATATATTTCAATTTTAAATTTTTATTTATTTATATGAATTTTTGAGGGCAATACAAACTCATATTTTATAACTCATAAATCGATTCTACTTACACGGGTAGGTACTATTCAATTTTAAATTGAAAGCTTTTTTGAAAATTCTAAAAAAATAAAAATTGTTATTTCAAATACTTTATCTACAAAAATTGCTTATATACCGCACAAAATACTATCTAAGTTATGGGCAAGTCCATATTAAATCAACCAATAAAAACATGATTTTAAACATCAATGTTCTTAAAATGCATGATATTTGGTGAATAGTTACTTCAAATCAATGTGGCCAAAAATACCAAGTTTATATTTTTTTGAGTATTCGTATTTGAATTATAACAATTTTTAAAATCCAAAAACCGCAAATTTTAAGAGCGCTTTGGAATATTTAAACACATGTAGCTCAAAAACTATTTGCCCTAGAAAGTTGAAGCTGGTACCATTAACTTCAAAATTAAAAGGGCTTTAATTTGACATATAACGTGATAATACAATTCAAATTTAACCCTTTGTCCACAATCCGAAAAACTGTTTTTTATCAAAAACCCAAAATCGGAATTTTTAATTTTTTTGAAAAAAATATATGTTATACCTAACCTCTTAAGTAAGTTGTATACAAAGTTTCATGATGGCGTTCCAATGGTAACACACTGAAATAATTTTTAATCTGAATTAAGATGTGTGGAAATCTGGTACATTTAGTACAACAAGGACGGACCTATCGATTTTGATGAAATTTGAATAAGTTGTAGAACACTAAAAAATAAGCGATACGTATTTTTTTTATTTGCGGAAAAACGGTTTGAAGGGGTGAAATCCGTCTTCAAAAATTGGGGTAAAATTTAATTTTTCAAATATTCCGAAAACGGTAGGAGATAGGAAGAGATAGAGTAAAAGTTTAAATTGATGATGTTGCTCTTTTATGAAGAGCTATCTATTTATTCAAATTACACCAACAGAGGTAGTTGGGGATTAAAATTAGGGGGTTAGTTTTGCGAAAGGGGGTTAAAAATTAAATATATTAAAATTTTGTTTGCAGATTTCAAATATACGTAAAAAAGTCTAATCGACCTGTTTTTGTTCAATTTTCTAATATTAAATCTAGGAGTAATTAACTAGGGGGTGACTGTGTCGACATAATCGTACTATTTGAGTTTTTATGGAAAATAGTTTAAAACAATTAAAATAATATAGGAATGAAGTTTTCGAATTCAACCTTACGATCAACCTACAATTTGGTACTCAAAAGGTACGATTATGTCAACACAGTCACCCCCTAATTAACCACTAGATTTAATATTAGAAAATTGAACAAAAACGTGGATTAGATTTTTTTACGTACATTTGAAATCTGTTATAATTAGAAAAATAATGGTAATAAAAAGATAAATATTTATATTGGTTATCTTCACATATAGCTATGCGAAATTTTGTAAGTAAAAAATTACGCACGACTGTGTGTAAAGAAACGCAACTCACTACACTTTTGTTAATCATTAGTATACTAAAATCTGTACAAGATTTTTACCTAAAAACAGAAAATCATTATTTATTTTTCTTATTAAATTTCAAACTGGACATGATTTTAATGTATTGTATTCCTATTTATATTATTTATTGCGAATTTCATGTTAGCCGTAGATATAGTACGTAGCTCGGTTTGAAGACGTATTACACATTCGCGCAATTATGTTAATTGCATAACTTTTTCACTCGTGTGTAATATGCAACTTACAACCACAATTACGTAATATAGGTACTATTATATTCGTTAAAGCCTTTTATCGACTAGTTTTTGGCTTTACGAATAGCTTGGTAGATACTGTATGTTTTAATTAATAACGGAATGTTTTAATTTCGCGAAATGAATGAGAAAAAACGAATAGTTTCTAGTGATTATTGTAGTTAATAATTTATAGTTTTAAGGCAGTTGTGTTGATCATTAGCGACTATTAGTATATGTATAATATTAATTTTCTTGTAATAATTGAATTCATTTATTAAACTACGTAATTAGCCACCTCATTATTATTTATACAAATTCTATTTGTATTTTATATAATGCCAGTGGACGATAGGGACGACAAAGACAGTGGCGAACGACTAGTATTTTCAGCTGTTTCATAGATAAACTAAACTGATGTTCATTTGAAATTAAGAAGAGAAGTTGCAGGAAATTTTCAACAGTAGAGCCAGCTATTGAATTCGAACAGCTACTATTAAAGTTAGCAAAGATACGAAATTATTAGCTGCAGTTTTAATGACCTACTAAATCAATTCGTAGAATATTCTAGTAGCAATATCTATAGTTAACTTACAGAAAACATCGAATCATTATTGAATGAATAGTGGTGATTTGCAGAACCGTTATTTATGTTTGCAAAAATAAAATTTATTACAGTGGGAAATATTTTTTTTTGACAAAATTATGGGCCTCGGAGTAAACAAATATTTCTAAAAAAATGTTTCAAAAATGTAAAATATAGTTGACGAGGAACAAAAAAAAACAATGAGAACAAAAAATGAAACACACTTTTCACTTTTGCTCGGACCATCTTTTTGAACCCGAACCCTCAGGCTACAGTCCTAGCTACTCTTTTTCCCGCCCCAGCCCTGGTGATATATTATTTATTTTCATGTACTCTATTTGTTGAAAATAAATAAAACTCTGGTTAGATCCTCAATGTGGTAAATAGTTCAGTTTCTGGCAATTTGAAGGTTTTGGGTTAACACTTTCCTTATAGTTTGGGAACTTATTTATACTTGCTTCATTCAATTCAAAACAATACAGACGATTTGATATTTAGACTCGGATTAGTTACTTATTGCCATCAGAATTTCACAGATGCTCAATTATTACTTAATTAGGTACTTTTATTGCATTAAATTTATTGCCAATACCTACCTCATATAGACATAAAATTTTCCAACTCACTTATTACATTACTTTTTCATATCACAAGTCACTTTACTTCTAGCAAATAATTTTTACTATTAATATTTCTTCTTTGTCTTTCTTGAAACAAGCAGACTACTCTACATAAGTTTTTCTAATAAAGCTGTACATTATTGAGAATTTTATTATCGTAAACGTGAAAAAGTTGCAATAAAATTGCACAAATAAATACACAAGATTGAAGAAAATTATTGGCTGTCGTCATACCAGGCGAGACAATTTCGACCCTTCGCACAAAAGACTTCAATATATATCAACCGTACACATAATAATATAAAATTATATATACTTGTTTGTTACTGTAGCTTAATATAGTTAGACCCTACTGACACCATCAATATAGAGTATAGACAGTATAAAAGCACCAAAGTACAGGATGTTCAAATCTATACGTCGAATAAGTAACATTCTCTATTGTCTGAAAGTAAAAGAAAATAAAAAGTCTGTGAGCAGCTTAGAAAGATTGACAATTTTTTTTTATATCCTCAATGGAAAAAACTTGTTTCTTCCAAGAAAATATTTACTTCTAGTCATTAGTAAAAAGGCATAGGGAAGTTTACTTCTGCGAATGTATACCCTATCATTTTTGATATTTATGAAATACAATCGAATGCAAATTTCATTTGAAATATGATTTTTAACTAATAACCAAAATTGGAAAATTTAAAATCAGTTCAATATTAAAGTATTTTATCCCAGCAGTACAGCAGAAAAAAAGGCGAAAATATATCGCCACGGTGTTCATGCTGGAAAATGGAAGGACAAGCAAAAAATAAGTTACATTAGTTCAGAATTTCCTAATAAAATGCAAGAAGTTATGACCATACGCGGCGATATTTTCGTGAAGCCCACAGCCATCATGAACTACAACAAAAACATGTCCGGTATTGATATACAAGATCAGATGTGAAGTTATTATTCATGTGAAAGGAAAATTCGATGATGGTATGTGGAAATTTTTATTCATACTCTTAATGATGAGTTTGATAAATGCTCGGACACTAGATACATAATAGATATTCGAACGAAAACAATATGACGCTATACGATTTAAGAGAGAAGATTATTGAGTCTTATTTACCAGAAATAACATGTGATACATAGAGGAGGAGTGGGGATAAAAACAACAGAGATTGAGTTAAATTGAAAAAGTCAAACTGATCAAATAGTGAGCGCGCTGTTTAGAAAGGTTTGTAGAAACCTTAGAGTAATAGAGACAACATATCTATCCCTACACTACTGGAACCAGTGTAACATGTAAGAGATAGACAATATGTTGTATACACACACTGGGTTTACATTGTATTAGTGCGATTTTGTGTATTTGTGTGAGTAATGCAGATAGTAGGGGCGGTCACGTGGTTCAGTTATTGCATACATAGCTATGAGAGCATACGCATGTACTAGGGGATGTAACAATACCAACAACAATCAAGTCCATTATCGTGTGGTTGATCTTCAATCATCGACTGCTACTTAGTGATGAGCAAATGCAAGACCAAGACCAAGACTTGGCAGTCTTGGTCTTGGTCTTGTTCTTGCATTAAGAATCCTGGTCTTGGTCTTGCTAGAGCAGTTTGAGTCTTGGTCTTGGTCTTGGTCTTGCAAAATGCAGTCTTGGTCTTGGTCTTGGTCTTGGTATTGCTAAAGAATCTTGCACTTTCTTGCATTTTTTTATTAGCGAATTTTTTCCTTCTAAAATCAGAATTTCCTCTCTTTACGGTATTAATTATACTTTTAAACTATTTAAATAATTTAGCAAGAGTCTTGCTTCTTTCTTGCTATAGTCTTGGTCTTGCTTACTTGAGTCTTGGTATTGGTCTTGCAGCCGTACTTATAGTCTTGGTCTTGGTCTTGGTCTTGCAAAATGCAGTCTTGGTCTTGGTCTTGCAAGACCAAGACAAGACTGCAAGACCAAGACTAATTTTGCTCATCACTACTGCTACTGACAAACTGACAACTAAGAAGCCTAATGAGCACAGAAGTACACACTCATGATTTCAGAAAAGAGATAGTTGCGGGTCTCTGTCCTCTGTGGTAGAAACTGTTATAAAAATAATACCCCTGTCGCAGCATCCTGCATAACATAGCGAATTTCCGTTTATAAAAATTAGTTTTTCTCGGAAACTAGTTGACATAGAACAATAGTTTAAAGAGCTTTTTTATGTAATTTTTCCTTCTCTTTTAATTGGTGTAAAAAAATTTGGCAAAAATTTTTGAATAAGTGGAAATTTCGGCAAAAAACTAATTTCTTGCAAGAACAAAAACCATGTTCCTGGCATCCGACGTATCTGGCTGAAGAACTCATCCAAGGGTTTGGGACTTCCAATGTTTTCACCGAATTTCGTAACTGTTGAATACTTCGTTCGAGAGTTATCGCGCGGACACATATATACATATGTATATGTATACGCGGACACGTATATATATATATATATATATATATATATATATATATATATATATATATATATATATATATATATATATGTATTAGTGAATATTATTTTCGGTTTCTAGGAACCCCAAAACAAATTTCTGCCATAGTCCCGGGCTCAATTCTCAATTCGCGTCATGACAGTGACTGTAATAGCTGAATTCCATTCTGGAAATTCGCTAGAGTTAACCTCACTACCGAAAGTAAACAATGTCCAGAAAATCCTCCACTGTTTTCTGACTGTTTTTTTGACTCGCATGACTGCATTTCTAAATATGGTCTATTTCAGTTAAATTTAACCATGCTTCGTAACTTTGAATTTAAATAATTTCCGTTTTCTTGACTTTATCTCTTTTATTGTTGCATTTATGTAAATTTTAAATTTGCAGTTTATTTTTGGAAAAGAATAGAAGATCGATTTGTTTCGAATATAAGAATTATTTAATTTTTTAACGAAAACTCATGATCAGTTTTATCTGAAAAGAAGTATACCTACGTAGTGTTACCTTCCCTTATTCCATTTTTATTTATTTATTTATTTATTTATTTTTTTGTAATTATTACAGTTGCTTGTTGGTGACAGTTTATTACAGTTGACAGTTGGTAAATATAATTTTTTCTCATAAATTATATACCACGCGATGTCGCATTTTCGGCCATATGGACAATATTTGCTTTATATATGGCCAGTCACGCGATATTGCGTGACAAATATAAGAACCTATTTATTTAACAAAAAAATTATATAGGTACAATAATAACTTAGTTTCGACACAAAAAAGTTAAAATTAAAGAATAAATATTTCGCCATCTCACAAAGTCTATATTTTTAGCTTGGCAATGAACATGTTAAATACTACGAATGCTATACAAAAATCATACCCATAAAAAATAAGCAAAAAATATTATTATAGTTTTTCCACTGGATAGTTTTATTATCTATCAGACTGTCAGGGCCACATTTGCGAAAACTTTTTTTTAACCAAATAATATACCCGAATAGAAAATTTATATCACACTGTACAAAAGGGCATAATTTTCTATATCAATATTACACACAATAAAATAAGGACTGGTATGCACTTTTACTGACAAATAACACTGATACCGTTAGACATATTTAATTCGGCACGGTACGATATTTGTTTTGATATTAGGGACGACAACAAAATATATACCTATATCTCTGCATACAGTCGTATTCGTATCCCGCTCGCCCAATTTTATCCTTATTTTCTCGTCTATCCTCACCAACAGCAAAAAAAAGTGTACATAAAAAAGCGTTATTAATGTAGCATAAAAATTGTAATTTACAGTTGAAATCGTAACTTTATACCTACACGTTTTGTAAGGAAAAGGGGGATATTGTGTGTTTTAGTTTTTTCTGACTTTGTTTTATTTTTCTTAAGAATTTTGAAGCATACCGAGTGTGTTATCTTAGATGCTCAAATCCAGAAATAAATTTAATACAATGTAAAGTCAAAAAACTTGTGTTCTGATTCTCAAATAAAAAAATGTCAAATGTTATTTTACGGACTATATACATGTGTACCTATATAAGTATATACTAAAACATACTGTTATTTGTAGTGATTTTAAAGATAAAGAAAAACTAATATCGATGTTTGGCCAAATTATCTAAGTTTTAACCTAACAAAATAATGGTCAAAATGTATTTTTAAAACATTATATACGACGCGAGGTTTAAAATTAATATAGATAGATATGTCTTAAACATAATCAACTTAATTTTCAAGCTTTTATTTTTCTTAAGGAAAAGAAGCCGTTAAACGATTCCAACTACAGCTTTTCGGCATCTATTTTTACTTGTAAAATAACTCATTCATGGGTACCTTATAAATAAGATCAAACTATCTGGTTATACTACAATAAACAGGCAGTCTTCGTTATCAAAAATTATCGATATCGAAAATAACGATATTTTCAAAATAGATGATCAAAGGAAAGCAAATAGGTACTCTTACGTAGGATTTATTTTGCAATATAATTATTATTGATCACAGCTAATAACAATAAATTTTTTGAAAAACAATTTAGATATGGTCAAGAATCTAGGGATACATATGTAAAATAAGTTTTATGAAATGCAACACATTTTTTTTATGAACTTACATCAGTGAAAATTAGTCAATGCCAAACAGATATAGCAGGTTCGGTTGCACAAACAAAATCGGCTTTAGATTTCCACCTACAAACTAAGATATATCAAATAAAATATTTAAGAACTGTAACCAATTTTGAGCTTAGAGAAATCTTTTCTCGACATTTTATTTGATACATCTTAGTTGTAGTTGGAAATCTAAAGCTGGTTTTGTTTTTGCAATCGAACCTGCTATGTCTGGTGCCGAGTTTGAGCTTACTGACTTTTTAAAATTTTAGTTAATTTGATTTCATAAAATGATTTCATTTTCAGCTCACAGTGAAATATATATATAATTTTACATATTCAAATGTCATTTTTGAAGTACTTTTAACCAAAACAGCTTGTACATAGAATCGACAGTACTTTCCCTCCACATTCCTATTAAAAATAATTGAAAGATATCTTTATTTGAAATGATAAAGAAACAAAAAAATACGTGCAGACCGAGGGGAAATTTATTACCAAATAATATTGTGTCGTCGGTAATAAACGTAAAAGAAAAAATGAGAACGTACCATACCAAAGAACGTATAGCGGAGCGAACCAGCGCTATAAAAAAAAACACCAAGAGCGCTCGTTGGTGATGCCGCCTTTTTTAACGCACACATAAAATTAAGCAATTTTACGAATTTTTACAAACAAACATTTTATTTATATTAAATCTTCTTTATGACCGCGCTTCACGTGAAATCAAGATGGTCAATAGTCCCTGTACTTGTGTGACAAATCAAGTATGTTTATGATACGACTTTAAATACAGGATGGTTCAAATTAAAATGTAATTTAGATAATAGGAAAGTTTTCTTAAATATACAAACAAACAAAAATTTACAATCTTAAGAGTACCTACTTATTATGGTCAATTTGGTATAATCTCTTATAAAATGAATAAAAATCATAACTCCGGAACCCTATTGTGAAACCAGTTGAGTCTCAGTTACCAAATTTTTATTATATATTTCTAACATAAAGAGGTATAATTTGTATTAGTTTCATAATTTTTCACTGTCTCATAGTCCTTTTTGAGATATTCAACTTTAAATACATTGCCAGAATATGGTTTTGGCCTCACTACTTAGGTTTGTAGTAATTAATACACTAGCGGAAAAAATTAAAGGATCCAAAAAAGTTCCAAATTTTTAGCGATTTTTCGAATGGCTGTATCTTCATGGAAAATGGTCGTATAGGAGTCGTAGCAATTTAAAGCTGGAAGTTTCTAGTTTTGAGATCTTGCGGCGATTTTCAAAGCAACGTGTATCGCTTAATCCTAATAAATACATTGAAAAAAATTTTCGTAATTTTTTCGGTTTTTCTTTTGGATTTGTAAAAAATTTTTCCGACTTAACCACCATATGAACCGGATTACTTGTTCATTCAGCTTTAATTTGATTTCTTTAAACCATTAGATGATCACTTCTCGCTGAGATATCGGACTTTTAGGAAATGGATCATTTCGTCTTTGACCATTGATATCTCAGCAACCAATAATCACACAGAAAATTAAAGATGGGTTTTAAAAACTTGAATAAATTCTCTACAAGGATTAGCCATTGTTTTTTCAAAAAAGCAAAAAAAGAGCTTTTGATGGCTTTTTGGAAAATCAAGCACTGAATTAAAAAGATCAGGCAAACCATTAATGTTAATTGTGCCTTTTACAGTTCAATATACCCACAAAAATCCCACAGAGTTTCAATTTATTCCATCCAGCCATTTTTTTGTTTTATTCGATTAAATTTTTGAAAAAACTAAAGGATTTTTTTGCTCTTAAACTTTAATCGACTAATCTTTAATAAATTGAAAAAAAAAAACTTCCTCAGCTTTTTTACATTTTTATCAATAACGGTATTTAAATTTATAAAAAAAAAAATTTCCTTAGAAAAATTTAAAAAAAAAAATTTTAATTTTTACAAGACAATTTAAAAAAAAAATAGGTGAGTTTTCTTTAAAAATAGGTAAATCGTATCCTCTAAAAATTTAAAGAACTCAAAAAAATTATTGTTTTTTGGCTGTATAGAACCCAGAATGCGTAAATCTTGTTATTTTTGATTTTTGTTCTTAATTTTCTTTTTTACATTTGTTTCTTGAATCAGACTTAAAATTAATTACAATTCATAATTAAAATTTATTGCAACAATCTTTGTTTATTCTATATTAAATAAAACTGATATAAAAGAATATTGAAAATATAAATTATTTCAAAATCAGTAAAATTTCTCCTTGGAAAAATTAATTTTCCTAAATAAAGAAAATGTTAATTAAACTTGATGCTAAAAATATTTTTCTCGTTTCAGTTGGCAATAAATAATATATGTATTTTTGTTTGTTTTGTTGGTTTTTGCAGAATCGTATGTTGCAAACAGTTACAATTATTATAAAATAAAATTTCTTGTAACAATTGAAATATATCTAAGTAAAATAAATAAAATAAAAATGAAAACAAAAAAAAAAAAACATTTCTTTTTTTTTAAATATATCGAAATTGCAGAAAATAAATAATGACATATGACAATCAGATGATGATATCACGACTGACAATTGACTGACTGGTTTGTATTTAATGACAATTCATTGGACAAAAATTATATTGATTTTTTTATTTGAGAATTGTAACGGACAATTAATTTATTGCCCATATAAAGTTATTTCAATATGATTCACCAATGCAATCAAACTAAACTCTGTATCCAAGAATCCATATCGCGAGCCTAGTGTTA
Organism: Brachynemurus nebulosus; assembly: GCA_035578155.1. NCBI lineage: Eukaryota > Metazoa > Arthropoda > Insecta > Neuroptera > Myrmeleontidae > Brachynemurus > Brachynemurus nebulosus. The sequence continues at coordinate 43,681,881 of JAPWDM010000001.1, read as the reverse complement.
CACTGTTCCATGTCGACTTTTTTGAGATTTGTACTTTTTCACATATTTGAGTTCTCCATTTCATTGTCTATCTATATAAATTTAAATTTAATCAAAATTTCTCAAAGAACGGTAGAAATCAACAAAACATCAAAATTCCATCTCCTAAAAGTATAAATAATTTTATGAAAAATTCTGTTTCACATAAAATTTGGATGTTCTAAATTTTTTTTTTCAATTTATTATCGTTTCACATAGTATTTTGATATACTGTAATTTATCTATACCTGTTTCTTTGGAAATTAAAATTAATCCATATTATACATATAAATTACATTTTAAAATATGTCAAAATTTCAAACTCATTATTCTCGAGATTTTAAAAAGTCAACATGGAACAGTGTAACACTAAACTCGCGATATGTATCCATATTTCTACGTTATTCTAACGACATTAAACTATGTTTCATGATGAAGCAATTATATATTTAAATATGGGCACAGTCATCCCTAAAACAACTCACGGCTAGGCTGCATATTTCCAAATTGAACAAAAATATTTCAACTAGATTACTTGAGGTAATTAATTTCCAGATCACTTGATGTACAAATTTAAAAAATTAGCTATTAGTAAAATTACTCTCATCTACCTACAACATATTATTATGTATTTGATTGTTTACTATGAATAATTTAAGTCCAATCACTACTTGGTGCGGCGAATTATGGTAAAGCGAATATAAATTGTTGGTGCTGTACAGCGTTGTATTACAATTAATCAGGTTTAATTTGATTCTATGCAATAATTGTGCTTATAGGCGAATTAATAAAAAGCAACAACGGAAATTTTAACTTTGAAAGTTTTAGAAAAGTTTTACTTTAATTTTGAAGGAAAGTTTTATCTCTTTTTTACTTTTTTACAGCAGACTAAAATTTTATCAAAATTGATAGGCCTTGGAATTTAGTAAAAGTGTCCCGTAAATAATGTCGTTTTGGTTCTATAAAATTATATTTCAAAAATACTTATAAAAAAAATAACAGCTCAGAATTGAATTATTATAAACACCATGGTGAGAGAATCAATTAACAGTAAAAAATCTACTATCATTAGTCACGATTACAACTGATCTAATACAAGATTTAGCGTTATATGTTTGAACCTGTCAATCTCAGTATATTTGCCGGTCGAAATTTCCAGAAATTAAATAACCCTTTGAAATCAGGTTAATAAAACTGTGTCACTTGTGGCATTTGTGTAAAAAGCTTCTTTCGATATTTCAAAGTCAAAACAGAAATAATTTTCTACTAATACTATCATAATGATTGAATTCACTAGTCAATTAATTTTTGAAATACATAACTTGAATGAATATAAATGTCTGTGTATCAGCTAATAAAAATAGGTAATTATGATTAGGTCGATATTCAGTGAATGGATCGGTAGCTTATTAAACGCATCTGAATTTACTTTATCTTTAAAATTCTTATTTCAGTTAGGTACTTAAAAATAACAGCTACTTTCCATAATTTGAACCATGTACATACATAATACAAGAGGACACGAGTAATCAAAGTAATACAAAAGATGTAGGATTGATTTTTTTTATCAGTACAAATATAGTAATAATAACTTTTTATTGTACAAAATGAACAGAAAAATCAAATCCATCTTTAAGATTTCATAAAGTTTTGCAGTTGAACTAGAGACCAACAAAGAAACGAAAAATTAACGTTTCAATAACATTTCACTTACACCAACATAGTGTTCTAAAATAAACCTTGGTCCTGATGTTGCGTATATTTAGGGTTGCCAACCATACTTTCTAATAAAGTATTCTACCACAGTATAAATAAAAGATTATTACCATAGGCAGTAGCGAAACGCACTTTCTATCCTTTTTTGATATAAGTACAAACAATTATGTATGTCCTTTTTTACTTATGTGATTTTAGGTGTTTGTACATGTGAGATTGAGGGTTGATAATAGTCACGTTAAATTATATGAACAACTAAAAGCAAGTTTCTTCAAAATGAATTAAGCAAACGCGAAATTGATGACAGTATTCAACACGAGAATTTAGATTGTCACGACCTATTAGCACCAACCACTGTCGAAATCGGAAATACTAACTGAATTATTATAAAGTATTAATAATTATTTATTATTTAATTTATTTTTATATAAGCATTCAAATTATAATAATACTTACAAATTTGCATCAAACGGCACTCAGAAAAAACATAAATTGAAATTTTGTTATGAATGATTTAAACAAAACTAAGCAGCACAAGAGTTATCACCAGCCATTTTAAGCCACCATAATAATTAAATACATATCAGAAATATCTTTATATGTGACATATCATGTGATTATACTAAACAGAAACTCTCCGATACGTAATTCCCAAACGATTTATTAAATATTAAGATGAATGATTGACCAACATTCTTAATGAATAATACTTAAAGAAATCCAGAAAAATCTACTACACGGAGAGAAAAATCCTATAATTTTTGTAGAGAAAATTTCAGAAAAATTACTATGCTCCCCTATAATCCGTGCGCGATCGACGACCAAAATAAAAAATATGTGCTAGCATGGTAAAATTTAATGTGGTGCTAACACAACTTTTATCACACTCTTATGCATGTATATTATAGTTTAATTCTTGTTGTCGTACTCTTTCATTTGCGCATCTGACTCGCGACCTTATATTGGTTGCACTGTACCTGTAAAAACATGTATACAAAAATGATGGCCAACAATATAATTCTAATACATATACTAAAGATAGGTAAATAACAAAAAGATGAATTAAACGATGACATCATCCTAAGAGAGTGTAAAAGCAACTGACAATAGCTGCATCAAGGTGGCTGGTGCGAGCTGTCTGACAAAGTTTCTTCCACAGTCCACACCTATATGGTTGGCATGTAACCCATGTAACTCGCTGATTGAGGTACATTTCATTAGAGCGATCCCAACACAACCAACCTTCTTTCTGTTTTTTTTCTTTCTATTATTAGCATGTTAGCATGGAAATTTTTTTAATAAACACAATTAAAAATTATTTTTTTGTCGGTAATGGAACTTTTTACTGTGCTGTTTTACAAATTTTACGGAGATAATATTACGAAAAGAACATTCCATCCTTTAAATTTTTTATGATTAATTATAATCTTTATATTTTTACCTTACAGAATTTAATATGTTCGTCCTTTACACGTCGATTGTAGTGCTGAGCACAATAATTTTTATAGGAACTTTCTCTCCGTGTAATAATAACAAAGAATTTTCAGAGAAAAATACTGCTGAAAAACGGCAATATATACTTAAGAATGCGTGTCATAACTTATCAAATATAAAAAAAATGATTCTCTGCTCCCGTAACCCTAGCTTTCATTGAGAGAGTTTTTTCGATAATGAAAGTGAAGTGGCGAGCAGAGAAAAATAGATCCTCCATAAATTTAATAGAATATGAATTATTTATTAATTTAAATCTAAACTTAGATGGTAAAACTAGCTATGAAACGTTCATAGATAACCAAAGATTGTTAGCATGTGCTAGAAACACAAAAAAAAAATGTATAAAAACTTACAGTTAAACACTAAAAACTTAAATTTGGAAAATACTTTCTTTTTTTGCTGACAAATACTTTATTTTTTCTTATACAAAAGATTAGATACTATATTTTTCTCAAAAAAAGTTGGTAACCCTACGTATATTGTCTCTTAGCTTTTACAGAACTTTAAGATTATAGAACACGTTGGCTTGCTAGCAACTATCTACATAGAACCTCCTAACACCTAACCCATTAGTGACCACAATATTACACGTAATACCGTCGAAAAGTCAACTTAATTACAATTTTCTCAATTAAAGACATCTAAATATATAAAATAACAATAAGATGACATCCCCTGAAACTTTGTTTCTCATCCAATGTAAAAATTACCAATAAAAAATCTCCCATAAATCTTCTATAAAAAACTTCTTCATCTTCTATTTTTTAAGTCTTTAAGAAAGGGTCTGTAATGTGCAACGCAGATTACCACAAATTTTTGCATAGATTTTTAAATATGTTAAATTTTAATTTAAAAAACCTTGAAAGGATATATGTATATTTAAAACACTTAATATGAAATAATTGATGAAAATAAATATTAAATTAAAAATCTCAGCACAGAATCGACAGGTATGTTTAAAAATACCCTAGATTGTAGCTTACTCACAGAACAGTACCTTGTAGAGATTATTCCAAAGCAGATGGAGAAAGGTATGTTACATTTAAGACCAAAATAAATTCGTTCTGCGCAGTTCGCCATCTACGTCATAATTACGTCACATATTTTAATTTTTAGAAAAAGACAATATTACAATTATTTATTATTTTTTGCCACTATGAGAAATTTGCCAAACTCGCCATCTACGTCATCACGATCTGCGCGTCGGCATACCTTTCTCCATTTACTTTTGATTATTCCAAGTAATTTGTTGCAAGTATTTCGCTGCTAACTTCGTGGATGCGAGATAAAGATTGAAAACATTTTGTGTGCAAATTTTCCTGTTGAACATAATGAAAATTAAATTCTCTCAATAAAAATAAGATGACACTGGAATTGCTTTTAGGTAATATAACTATTTTTATTTACATAATGTCAGGTTTAAATAATCCAGAATAATAAATTAGTTTAAAAAAAGAATCATTAACCTTTTTATTTCATTTTTTTAAAGCTAACCTTATTTGTCTTACCTTTAATGACGAATTCATTTCAAATTGCCCGCCGATGTTTTTATATACACCAGGACACAGAATATTAGGTATATAACTATAATACGAGCCTTTACTCTTATCCTGAAAAGGATACAAGGATCATCTTGGGATTTAGCATTGATCTTTAGCATTCTCTGCCTAAATGCTACATTAATTTAATTACATGATTGTGATAAATTTCCCATAAGGCATATTGATGTTCTTAAAAGAGGAAACTGTGCAGTAATTACAATCAATGTTCAACCATTATATGTAGCCTTATCATTATTAGTGACAAAGTAAGTATGTACATTGTTGCTGTTGCTAAATTTGCTACATTTTCACATGTTGACGATCGTGGATGCCGCACAACGTCGAGTAAAACCTGACTAACTGTGACATAACGCTGTACCACGTCAACAATTCCATATAAAGCGTATATATCAGTTGTGAAAATAGTATAACTATTGGGCGTTTCGTCATTATAGATTTATGACAATCAACGTGTCAATTTAATATTTATGACAACATTGAAAATACGATACGTATTTTATTAAAACTCTATGGAATGATTACTCATATCAATAATGGTTTTCAAACGTTCCATTAAATATTTATACATTATAATAAATGTTTGTCTCAGACTAGCATAACTGATCAAAAGTCAATCAACTTTTTCCATTCTACTGATCTAAAAAATATATAAAAAATATATATACATCAAACTTATATATAAAAATTATAACTGCCTTCGAGTAATCTTTAATAATTCTTATTATTTGCAGTCCACATTTTTATAAAAAGAAGATGACATACATCTTGTAAAACAAGCTTCTTTTGATCAGTATTACTTTTGTTTTATTAAGAAAATATTTTCCAACAGAAAAATTTCATCGGTTTTAATCATAGAAAAAATGAGGTACCAAAAATGATATAAGGCTTTATAGTATTTGACTGAAACATTTTCTAGAGTAAAAGAACATAAAACAATAATATTATTCAAATACGTACTAATTTTCAATTTAATTTTTTAGACCACGGCGACAAATTTTATTTCCTAATTTTATGTAAAAATTCAAACGCTAATTTACTTAATGCTTTTTTTTTCACTCGCGGTTTCACTCGCATAAAATTATCTTAATTATTGGTCAAATTATTAGATCAATTTTAAATTAGATATTCGGAAATATTGTACAACATCAATTATTTATAATGCCTGTAACAATCTTCATATTTCAATATCATCGCTAATTTTCGCACCTTTATGTACCTAGGTACCCGTATTAATAAGTAGTTTTAGGAGTATTTCCATTTTAGGCCTTGCTTGGGGCACTAAGACCATAGGGAACAATTTTATTATCACAATTAATTTGGGTCTTATTTGATGGGCTTGACGGACAATTCTGACCCCCAGGTTCATTCAAATTGATATTCTAAATTAACCATATTCATATTTCCATAGCATATTTAATTTTCATAAAATATTGTGAAAATTCAACCGTCTAATTTTAATCCTATTAGTGCTGGTGGTTAATTTTGAACTCACTTTACATTTAAATTAGATATTCTAAATTTCTTTATAAAATCAGTTGCTTATAGTACTCCGCTCCGTTCGTCCAATGATTTTAAAATAGATATATTCATATTTTAAGTGTACAGTGGAAACTCGAAATTTTGTTACTCTGGAACCCATCATATTCTATAACAATTCGTCGCTCCTAAAAAAATGTACTTAGTGTAGCTGCTTTTCTAATTAACTTTTGAAATTTAAGTAGAAAAAAATTAAAGTGTGTCGTACCTAGCTGTAAAAATTCTATTAAACAAAGAAATACTCAAAATAAAGGGATATCTTTCTTTAAATAAGTAAAAATACTTAATTAATATTTCTCTTTGTTTTTCAATTTCAGATATATTCCGTAATTCGTCTATTTTTGTAATTCACCAACCCTCCGGTCCCGAGCATGATGAATTTCCGAGCTTCTACTGTATTTAATTTTCATGTCTTGAGACCTTTCCGTAGATACCCATATTGATAACTTTAGAAGCATTTGAATTTCGAACCTTTTTCGAAGTCCGAGTGTTTTGGAGAACATTTCTGAACCGGCATTAATTCGTCCAGCCATTAATTTATTGCGTTTTGCATTATTTCAGAATCCTAGGCAATAATTTTAATCTCACTTAATTTTTTCAAAATATCAATATTGTAAAAGTAATATTTAATCAAGATTCGCCATCTTTTTTAGACTACTTTTCGGTCTCCAGCGCCCTAGGGGGTTCAACTTCACATTCCTTTGTTTCATGACCTTAAAAATGTTTGAGCAAAATTTGGTTAAGATCCACCCATTCTAGAGAGATTTCAGTTTTTAGGATCTCAATACTATTTCTGCAAAATCTAGTAGAGATTCGTCCAGCCGTTTACTTTACAATACTCTATATTAGAACATAGGGTATCACGTATCCACCAGTGAACCAATTTTTGAAAGTTGCTCTGCTCGTCAAACAGCTCCAGCGTAGCTGTATTCTTATTTCAGAAATACAGGTACCTAATTTTAACAGCTTGTAGACAACCATACTTATTTAGATTTTTAGGAGTGGAGTACTTTTGGTCATTTAGTTTTGCGTAATTTTTATTGCTTCAGACTCCTGGGGATCAATTTTAAACTGACGTTTATTTATTCCAAGATTTTAGAAGGGTTTGGGTAACATTTAGTCAAAATTCATCAAACCATTTATTTGAATTTTTTAAAAATAGTATTTTGTACTGTAAATAAGTAATTTCATAGTAGTCATAGGTAAAAATATTATTGGTGGTATCTATAGAAATATTTATTAGTACTTAAAAATTCCAAAAATTATTTTTTTCCAAATACTTAGCAACGATTTAAAACTTGTATGATTTTTTTATAATTCGTCCATCGATTGCTGTATACTGTAATAAAAAATTGATATTTTACGGTTTTTCGTAAATTTCGACGGTTAGACAAAAAGTTTTGCAAAACCCTACAGCTGAGTGTATAAGTATATGAGTGATATTTCTCTTTTATATATATATATATATATATATATATATATATATATATATATATATATATATATATATATATATATACATATATATATATACATATATATATATATATATATATGTATATATATATATATATATATATATATATATATATATATATATATATATATATATATATATATATATATATATATATATATATAGATTAGCTTGAATTGACACTAAACTGTCAAACTGCCAAGGGGACTACACGTATTCAAAAATTCAGAAATTCTGAAACTTGGCCAATACTTACAGAGGGACTATCTACAACCAAAAATACAAAATTTTAATTCTGAATTAAGAAATAATTGAAGGCATGAGTGGATGAAGGTGTTATGTAACATTACAATAGAAGCGTTTAAAGTTTTTAATTACATAATATACTTCCCATGCAATAGCGTGTGTTTATTATAGAATTTGTACAAAACTATTAGGCGTAATGAAACCAAATTGTACATAATATATGATACTTCAGCATATGATATTCCAAAATTTTGCAAAAAATGACTTTTTGAAAAAATGTTACATTACACCTTCATCCACTCACGTCTTCAATTACTAGGGCAAACTAACTTTTGTTATCATATACCTGGATATACTCTGTAAATATAGATATAGGTACAAGTTAATTTTATTAGGAAAATAAATGAAAAAAATAAGAAAAATAAAGTCAAATTGTTGCCCCATCCTGACATTCATTAACTTTTTTCAAAAAGTAATTTAAAAACTCAATACTTTCTGTTTCTCTCTTTGTTTACTGTTATTTATATTAGATAATAACATAGACTTTGTATTTACCTTGCATTGTGTTTTTTATGATGAAATAAAAATTTTTTTTTATGGCCATACTGTATTGGTTTTTTTTTTTTGTGTAATTTTTGTTTTATTCTTTTTTGGCAAGGTGATTTTTAATGACATTTTTATGTATTTAAATTTGAAGTAACAAAAATATGATGATGAAGGATAGATTTTTTTGTCCTAAATTACTTTTCGTCTTTATAGTAAAGCTAACATTAAAATGTCATTTATTTATTTTTGCTTTTTTTATTTGACGCAAAAAGAATTGTAGCAATTCAACAAAATTAAAAACACATATGTACCTCTTTTTTCATTAGTGATTTGCTTTTGATTATGCTACTAAGATGTTACATTGTCAAATCAGATTTTGATCATATTAAGACCGAAATTCAATCATTTACTTCCCACTACTCAGATAAATCATAGGTAGTTCTAAAATATAAAAAATAAAAAATTTACTGTTATGATGTCATTAAGTAGGTACTTACACATAATTTTCTTTAAGAGATGTAATTAAAGCTAAATTCAAGTGGAGGCTTGATTTTAATTACTCTAGATTTACTAATTTATATTCAAAATCTCATGATTTCCTTAGAAATTGCTTTTCGAAGCAAACTAAAGAATTAACTTACACGTCATGGAAACATTTTCAAATAGATATTTAATTTTTATAACGTTGCAAAAATTGTAATACATGCATACACATACGTCAAGAAACTGAATGATGCAATAATAACTTCGAGGTGTGATAAAAAAAATACGGTGAATAATTTTGTTACGAACAAAGTAATAAATTTAAATCAAATTTGAATTGATTTTATTCAAAGTACTTCCCTCGGCTAACAATGTACTTATATCCCAACGTCGATTCCATGATTGGAAGCATTTCTGGAAGGCTTCTTTTGAAATGGCCTCGAGCTGCACTGTCGTGGCTCTCTTAATGAAGGGAATGGTATATCAAAACATATCCCTTTTAGAACAAATTTTATTTTGGAAAAAGCCAGAAGATGCACAGTGCTAAATCTAGAGAATAATCCGGATATCGACAAACAAGAACCTTATTTTGTGCTAAAAACTCGCGGATTGAAAACGAGGTGTAGAATGGCGCATTGTCATGATAAAGTAAAAAACCATTTACCGATTCTTCTGGTCTCTTTCTTCGTACATTGTTTGGAAAACGTTGCAGTAAGTCCTTGTATTATTCGGAGTTTACAGTCTTTCCGCTTGGAACAAACTTGTAACGAACTCGGAACTTTTTTTGAGGTCGAGGCAGATCCTGATCATTCACCGTCTTTAAGCGACCCATTTCCGGTTTTGAATTGCTCATGTCACTTATAAACCATCTTCAAAGTCACCACATTATTGTCATACACTGATTTCAACATTTCATGATCTTTTTGGCATTTTTTGCAATTTAAAACAAAATTTAAAGTTAATACGTTGTTCGATATTCATGATGCGCGACAGACACAGTAAACACGACCTCACTCTTCCCGCTCTGTAAGTCATAACTTGTTCTAACATGGCACCGATTGTCTCAAAGAATCAGACTATAGAATTTATTATTTTAAATTTATATAACGTCAGCAGTTACTGCTATAAGAATTAAATTTTAATCACACCTCGTATGTGATGTGATGATAAAATCCGTTAAAAAATTGAAAATTTGTTTCGGTAATTCTATAGACTTTGTTGATAATAGAATGATTATTGTAAATTAAATATAAGATGTGATAAATGTTGGATGACGGATCGCCCCCGTCGATCCTTGGGTCCGAACTCGCGACCTACAAATAATAGTCAGATCGCTAAAAAATTTCTCTATATTTCTATAACACAAAGTAATATTAAGGGTTTTCGTAGTTTGTATTACAATAAACTAAATTATTATTATGACATACCTACATATTTGCATAGCTAGTGAACGAAATATAAAGGCGAATTTAGATAACAATGTTAAGGAACAAGTTTCATTAAGGGGTTTTGTAGGGCTAGAAGCTAAAATAAGACACATTTTCAATAATTTTTTCTAGAGAAACCTTAGATATAATCGAGCTGAAACCTCTACACATCAGGCATTCTTTTAAATATCAAAAAAATGTTACTTTCCTTTTTGTCGATGACGATGCTTTTTATACGTAGTGTAAAAAAAGCATCTTTTGCAACGCACAGCACATAGCTTTAGTGAGTCGTCAGAAATTAGAAAATCAAACTGGGTTTTAAGTCACTAAACCTAAAATTACATCGGTACAGAAAAAAATAACAAATTTTAAGCTTTTGAGAAAAAAATCGAATAATCCCGTTTTTTTTGGCTGCTTTTGTAAAAAGGGGTTGAAATTTAAAGAAGGTAAATTTTTTTAGGCACAGGTACTAAAAGAAAAAAAAAACAGAAAAAAATGAATTCTTGCTACGGCGCTCTTATACGTTATAATTAATGGAGAACTCCAGAGAATCCAATGAAAGTTTTTACAATTATTTAGTCTACTGTCTCATACGTATTAACGTATGAGATCGGTCCCAAAGTTTCCTCGTAGAGTTCTTCCCGCTCAGCAATCATTTGTTTTTTAGCCATCCTTGCTTTCTTGGATTTTACAGTGAAGTGTTTTTCTGAAATTTTATGTTCATTATTTCTTTGTAACTGTATGCGTGCGTTCAAATGTCTTATTAAAATATTCCCAGCACATCCGAACATTTTAATGAGAATTTTGATCCTTCATTAAAAGCACACACCTGCATTTTACTGCATACATATACAAATAATTCGGTGACCGTTTCATATTTCGTTTCTAAATTCTGTAATTGAGAAGCATAAAACTGTAAGCGCCAAATCGTCAAGTTTATAGGATGTGAATTTTTTATCAAAATTACACTCAAAGGGCCACGCTACTATTCCGTAGTTTGTATACCGTTTGTCGCCAAAATCATACTTCACAGCGAGCCTGCGCACAAGATTATTTTGATAGATTTCATATCTATGAACACCAAATCTACGTCTGTATGTGTGCCATATGTCACATTCAACCCCGCTCAACCTGTGCTAAGTCGGGATGGGTATTGCATTATTACAAGTGGTTCGTCAACAATACTAACAATTAATGTGTGTATTGGAAGAGCAGTTGACCGACTAATGGACTTAAACAATATCTGACACACTCTGGACACACTGCTACCTACAGTTTTTTACACATACGCTGAAGACTTGATTACACTGTTCTTCTTAGAGATTTTTTGAGAAATACTTTATTATAAAATTTCACATCTCAAACAGTTTTAGGTTATTTCAGTTACAGTTTTATAAAGGCGAACACATATTGTAGAATAGTGTAAAAACTTAAAAACCGTACAAAATGGAGTTACAGTGTTATCCTTCTCAGGTACAGAATTTTAACTGCTGATTCTCGGGATATAAAGGAACAAAAATACCGGGGGAAAAAAATCACAATTTTTGTTCTGAAACCCTGAATAACCCCTTAAATATACATACATATACTCAGGTGTAGGTATGAGTCCGCTTAGCCGAAAGCTGAAGATTCTTAAGAATTAAAATAAATAAAATTGAAGGCTACTTTCTTGTTACGTACACATTTTTATTATTATTATTATTATTCAAATAAACAATATACATATATGTGTGTATTTGTTTTTACGCGCACGCTAGTGTATATGTACAAGATCTGCCAACGTAAATAAGGTTTACAAAAATGTACCCAGCTGTGTCTGACAACAAAATCCCTTTACTATATTCTTATTTATTTTATGTATTTGTATATTTTTGTACGTGTACTTTTTCTTTTCTTTGTTTCGGTGGTATCAATGTAGCCCATGTAGGTATGTACTGTAGACGGTATGCATTAAGAATGTGCAAAAATAACTAATGGGACATTGGAAATGTATGTACAAATATATTAGGCCCCTACCGACATGTAAAAGATACTCCAAGTACACCAAAACGCAACGGTATATTTAACTACCGGGTGACATGTTTTATCTACCATTCGCAGTAAATATCAAACGACAATAACAATTTTGTTTAAGTTGTTAAATTATTTCAAACTCGACAATCCTCAAATTTTTAAAAAGTGTTTCTGGTAATTTAAAGTATGGAGAATTCGGTTTAGGTACTTTTAAATCATGTTGTAAGAAATTATATAAGCTTCGCTGGGATCCTGTGAATTCAAAAGCCCCAAAAATAAACTGCCAAACCAATTTAACTTTTTTTTACTGCTATTTTAGAAGGAAAACGGCTGTTATATGGAGTCCATCAAGGTCCTAGGGTTTAAAAGCGTTAAAAATTAACTATCCAACCGATTTTGAAAATTTTTTCGTTCCTAAATCCTTTTTAAAAATTGACTATATTATGCAGGATGCTGGGACAGCGGTATTTATTATTGAATATTCATGTACTTTTTTGAGAACTTCAGCATACTTTAATACTCGATTTTCTTACAAAATAATAAATATGAAGAGTAACTTAAAAATCATATAGTGATTTAAAAGTTACTCAACGAGAACGGCCGGGACTTGGTAACTAGCCAAGCGCCTTACTCAGTAGGCCACCATAAATTCCTTGTTCGATAGCACTCCAGTTTGACAGTGATTCAATCACATTTTTCAATGCGAAAAGCAGTAATTTTAATTTCAGATAATATATAGTCCTGTGAAATATTACTAAGTATGGCGAATTTTTGTTTGTATATGTTTAAACATACACTACTAATCATATTTGATAACATTTCAATCATTATGTGATTTTTAATTAATATAATGATTTAATGATACACATTAAAGTAAATAAAGTGTTCAAGTTTCAGTTGAGCTAAACGTTAAGTTAGCATATGAATACTAGCATATGTTCAAGTACGAAGAAAATTTCTAGGGCTGTGCAAATAGTGCTCGAATCGAATCGAATTGAATAGTGTTATTCGATTCGATTTTAAATCGAATAATTCGACTTTTCGAATATTTCGAAAAATCGAATTATTCGAAAGAAAACGAATAATTTAATTTATTTCGAATAATTCGAAAAATCGAATTATTTCCGTTTATAAATATAAAGGTTTAGATGACTATAATATTGAAATAATGGAAACATTAGGAGTAAAAGTCATCAGGAAAAATAAAATGAAAGATTAATTTAATTTAAAAATTGCGCAACCAATACTTTGCCGAAACATATATAAACCGGCAACTTTTTTCGCACGTTGTCATTTTGTTTGCCAACACTGTAACTTAATTTTATATTTTTTAAAAAAAATTAATTCACAATGTAATTATCGAACAAATAATTTTTTCTTTTATACAACAATGTTTTTAAGTTTTTAATTTTAAATTTTAATTTCATAAAAAATACTTTTTGTGATATTATTTTATAATTTTTTTTTCCATGTAAGTAATTGCATGTTTTTTGACAACTATTTGTTTACCATTAATTTTATAAATATGCACTGTATTTTTATATATTGTTTTTATTTTTATTAAAGGAATACGCCTGAAGACGGAAGCACTAGCTCTTCCGAAACCGGTTGCGCAATTTTTAAATTAAATTAATCTTTCATTTTATTTTTCCTGATGACTTTTACTCCTAATGTTTCCATTATTTCCGTTTATTTTCGTAGGTATATTAAATCGTTTATTTTCGAATAATTCGGAAAATCGAATTATTCGTTTCATTTTTTTCGGATAGCCCGAACTTTTTTTATTTTTCATTTTATTTAAGACTCAAACATACTAGGAACTTTAATAATATAATTTGTGTATATTACTGTATTATATAGTTTGGTTTACAGACCAGACAGAAAAATAATAAAGTATTTTTAACTGGCATTGTGTTCTTTTGTCACATTTTTATGTTTCAACGAATTTTCGAACCGAAAATTCAGCTATTACAGCCACTGTCATGGGAAAACTTAAGTCCGAGACAGTGGCAGAAATTTGCTTTGAGGTCCTTGAAACTCGAAAATGATATTCACTAAAATTTATATAAGTATAATATAATTACATATTGATCCATCGTTACATAACTACATAAGTTTTTGAAACAATAAACTTTTATTACTACTGATTAATTTATCCAGTTATTTAGGCATAATGTAACTTTTCATTTATGTAATTATTGTACTGTATCCGATTTTTTTTTTATATTTAAATTAAATGTTTAAAAATCTCTAAGAATCAAAAGAGAAAACAAAAATCCGAGCTATTCGAAAAAAAGCGAATAATTCGACTTTTCGAATTATTCGTTTTCTTTCGAATAATTCGAATATTTTTCGAATAGTTCGATTTTTCGAATTATTCGAAAAATCGAATTATTCGATTCGATATTCGAATCGAATATTATTATTCGATTCGATGCGAATTATTCCACATTATGAATAATTCGCACAGCCCTAAAAACTTTACGTTACTTATTATTGTTTTACAAAACTCGATAATATTTGAAAATGAAGAGTAACACCCTGTCACTATATTTAATTTATCTCTAATATATACTTTTAAAAATACATATTATTATATCTTATTTAATATCTAAGAACATTTCTTAATATGTATGTGAATAGGATAATTCTGCCTAATTTACAACATTTATTTAAATACAAAATAAAAGTTACGGCTATACGGTTGTTACCTTTGAATAAAATTTAATTCGTATTCTAAAAAGTGGCATTAAACACATTTAAATGAATAAAAATAAAAATGATAAAAGAAATCTATGTATGAATTTCAAGGTATCGTAAAATTACATACAAACTGAAAAAAATGTCGACTGTGTTTAGCGCTTATGAAAACCTCAAACGTTTGTAACGTCTTAGAAGCTGACACCCAACTACTCATTAAACTTTATTAGGTGTGAACTTGAATATCACATACACAAGAAATCTTTTTTTCAAAATTCACTAATATGTTGATTATCATACATACTAGTATTACGTAAGATCCGACCGACACTGATTATATAAAAGTGGTCAAGTGCGTGTAAATCACCTAATACAATGACAGACATAATCATTTTACATAGTTATAAGAATTTCATTGTTGTCCCACGAAATCCTAATATGTGTATATAATATGTACCTACGGTATTATTCTTTTTTAATTTAAAAATGTATTGAAAAATACAGTCCTTCATTCCATCAAAATAAAAGTGCGTTTTATGCAGCTTCGTCAAATAGAGATGCCTATTATAAAACGCATTTTTCAGAGTCCCGTGTTTTTTAGGATATTGACACTAGCTTCTAACATTATTGTAAATTTATGGAAAAAATGTTCTAGTTTTAGTGTCAGAATTAAAAATCTGATTTTACTTAAACTTCTGGTACAAATTCTCGTTGTTGGCACAAGATCTTATCAAAATTATCATATTTGATATTTAATCGAAGAAAAGAGTTTCTAATATGACACAGTTAAAGTGAGATACTGTTCACATTAGGAAACTTGAAGAAAACAATCTAATTTACTATTAATAAATTAAACACTCTACATTGCAAAAAAATTAATTTCATTGTTAAAACTCTTATGACATGTTTCAGTCAATATGATCATTATCAAACAAGTGAAGATTAAATTCAAATACATGCCTCTTTATATTAAAATTTAACCTATAAGTGGTAGTACTGGATGATGGGAAAATAGTAAGCATAAAAGTAGTGGGAGCAGTCAAAAAGAAAACAAAGTAATAAGTACAGTTGTATACAAAATTATAAAACATAGAATTGTAAATATCGGTATAATAATTTAAAAGTAATTCCGAATTATAAATTTCTATTGCCTCTAAAATGGCTAGTCTGGGTTCTTTATTTACTTCGTGTAAATCTGTAACGTTTCCGTCGGATATGTGTTCTGGTGTCGACTAAAAATGTCTGGCAAAAAAGAGTCAGATATATTGCTTCAGTAGGATCTGAAGTGTTCGGCTCTGCGGGTTTTACCGACCTCAAAGTCGACTTCAATGTTTCAAGGACTTTCTACTCCCAAAAAGTGTGTCTAGCTGAAACAGAAAAACACGTTTTTAATATTTTTCACTGCCTAATAAGTATGTTAACTTTCACTCAAATCGGTGAGTATAAGTTGGCTAGTGCTACTTATAAGAGGAAGCACTTATTTTTCTGTCGCATATATTTTTTTAGCACGTCAAAACTAAGAAGTTCGTCTAGAGAAGCTCTACTGATCTAAGAAAGGCCATGCACCCAACTTTTTTTTACTGACCCGGAGCCTTCCAGGCTCATGCTAGAAAAAATTACTCGAACTACTTCTATGATTACTCGCTACTCCTATAATATAATTATACACATTTAAAAGAATAAGGCGATTACAAAACTTAGTAGTCCTTGAAATTTCGACCATAGTTGAATCTGGTAAAATATTAATTATTGCAATAATGCCATAAACCACACACACATAAATAAATATTATTAGGTCATTTTACAAAAAATTTGCTATTTTCATTTCATTTTGCATCTGCTGTTCTTACATTAATAATTCTTACGCAACATACAACTTTAATGCTAGACTTACTTCAATCGATTTTTTAAGCTTTATTTATTGAATGTACACATATTTTACTTTAGTACACTGTATTAATTTACTTTAATGTGCGTGCCAAACATTTGTGTGCAAAAAATCATTTACGTTGAGATTGTAAGATTACTGGCTTACTTGCACACACATACGTGTTTTATGTCTTTAATAATATTTTATTCATAAAATTGTTACATATGGTCTAATTATATCTACATGCGTTTGTTAATGATATTTGACATTTAGCAATTCAAGAAAAGGATACGAAATTAAATTTATAGCATGTACAATTGTAGGTACGTTTAACGGTCGGATGCAAAACCGCACAAAGACATTTGCAATATGTATGCAATATATTTGCAATTTAAAATTATTCTCCTTTTTAAATGACTAAAATTATAAAAAGAGAACATTCCATTAATAATGAGAAAAATTAGCCTTGGTCTTGCAGTCTTGTCTTAGTCTTGCATTTTTTGCAAATCCAAGACCAAAACTATGTATACCAAGAGCAAGACCAAGATCAAGACTATAAGTATGGCTGCAAGACCAATACCAAGACTCAAGTGAGCAAGACCAAGACAATAGCAAGAAAAAAGCAAGACTCTTGCTAAATTATTTAAATAGTTTAGAAGTATAATTAATACCGTAAAGAGAGAAAATTCTGATTTTAGAAGGAAAAAATTCGCTAATAAAAAATGCAAGAAAGTGCAAGATTCTTTAGCAATACCAAGACCAAGACCAATATCAAGACTGCATTTTACAAGACCAAGACCAAGACCAAGACTCAAACTGCTCTAGCAAGACTAAGACCAAGATTCTTAATGCAAGAACAAGACCAAGACCAAGTCTTGGTCTTGGTCTTGCATTTGCTCATCACTACATTCCATAACACTGAAACTGATAAAATATGCTACTGTATTTGACTAATTGTTCCTAGTGCCATATCAGTTCAAATGTATACTGATACCTGAAGGTGTTAAGACTTTATGCCACCGTTTAAGAACTTATTTTCGTGCCTTTATTATAACATAAGCCCTTAAAACATTTAAGATAAAAACTGTATCCCATTCCCATTCCATAATACCAATATTTTGATGTTTGTGCTTTACTAAAAACCAACTTTTATTATTTTCTTAGCTTCGTGTTGCCCGCAAAATTCAACAATTTAGAAAATTAAATCAAATTAAAAATGAATTTTTAAACTTATTGTTTTGTACCGATAACGCGCTAGCAGTTCCCGAAATCACGAGAGCGCATTAGTGACGTTATAATGTTTATAATGCGTGAACGTACATTATTATTTGTATTATTTTTAATTTTATTGTTGCTATACAATTATTGCTTGCTATAAATATTTTTGTAATAACTTGTGGCTAATTAAAAGAGTTATCGGGCTTGTTTTACACCCTAAATGTGATAATAATACAGAGATGTTGGAAAAATATCTACGGCAGATATATTGTCAGAACTAGCTTTTGCTTTTGCTATAATTAATTCAATAACCACCTAATTTTTCGTACCAAATTTTAATAATTTTGACAATATGTACCTACATACGAGCTGTCCACAATATTTAAGTAAAAACATATGAACATAATGACGTCACAGACATCGCGATCCTTTGTGGTGCTGTATATAATTAAATGTTTTCTTTTTTTTTTAATTTTGTTAATTTTAATTAGTTTCTTATTCATTGTAGGGTAAAAGCACCTATACTCGAACGCAGTTCAATACTCGAACAGTTTTGATATTTTATAAATTAATGAAGTCATTTCTGAAAGAAACCGATAAATATCAAAACTGTTCGTGAATTGAATCGCGTTCGAGTATACTAGCTTTTAAGTTACATCATTTTTAATTTTTTTTTCGCATCTATTATCAATATTATTTATAATATACATATACATAGTATTGAAATAAATGATAATTTTTTTCTGATTCAAAACCCAATTTATATGCGGTACCGATTACCGAATGTTTTTAAAAAAATTTTCACAATACGTTTAAAGGTTAGTCGATCTGCTAATGTCACTTTCAGTATAGCATACAGTTTCCTGATTCACGCCAATCTTTTAAAAAATCTACAAATATTTAGTTGGATCTGGATGAAAAAATAGAAGTATACTATGTGAAGTAGGTTCATATTTAAGCTTTCTTTAAAAATATCGCGAGACTAAAATTCCGTGTTGGTTTTTTTAGATCCAAAAAAGACGTTTGTCTTTAACAGAAGATATGGTAGTTTAGAAACAAATTACACTGATAATAGCCGCTATTAAAACTAATATGAAAATTTGCGAAGATGTGTAAGTAGTCGTTTTCTAAAATTGAATTTACTTTCTTAGAATACTGGAATAGTTTTTTTAAGTGAACATCCAGTATAATATTATACATATTTCTAATTTTAAATATTAACCTTTGTCCTTCATTTTTTATTTTTTTGTATCATCTAAAAAGAGGGTTTGGAATAGGGTTGACACCCGTACTTTTTTAAAAACTATTGTACTTTTTTTTTTAGACAAACGTCTACTTTGTACTTTATAAAGGAATAAAAGTACGCTAAAATACTTCTTTTATGTATGTTAAATTTTCATCCATGCTTCTCATTTTTAGCTCTTATTTTAAATGATAATGTTTAGGTACTTTGTTGTCGCTTGATTTGATGTTCAAAGTTAGCGCCGAAATTTAGACGCTTAACGTGTGGTTGCATCTAGTTGTACAAGTACAGTTTGAACCATTTGAACAGCTTAATTAATGTCGTTAGTGTCATACGATTCAAAAGCCTAGCGCGCCATGTATTAACATCATAATTATGATTTGTATTCAGAAGTAAACATAATCAGACATAATTAATGAATTGCTTGCAAAATTAATTAACTGTGCATATTTTAAAGATATTTCTACTGCAAAAAAATGAACGCTGCGATAATTTTCCAAATACATACAATAACTGCCCATCTTTTGTCAGCTTTTATGTATTCCTGCTACTTCAGCATTCATAGAAATAGTATTTTCAATAATGAGTTAAATGGCGTGAGGAAAGAAACAAGGCGTCACTTAATAAAAAATGAATTACTGATAGATATTTATATTAATTTAGATATAGACTGTAAGAATGCCTTAAATGTTTTTAAAGAAGACAAATATTCAGATAGCCAGGGCCGGATTTACCCTAATTGTAAGTGCCGCCAATGATATCGTAAAAAGTGCCGCCCCCTAATTTTTCCTAAAACGGAATTTTCAAAAAAGTTTCTTAGTAGACATAAAGTGACGAGCCAAAAAAAAGCTGTTAAATTCCGAATCTTTCCGCCCTGTTTAAAATTTGCCGCTTGAGGTTAGTGCCCCGCGTGGCCTTATTGTAAATCCAGGACTGAACATAGTTAAGAGCAACAAAAAATACTTATAGAAAAATAAATAATATAAAAATTTAATACGTACTTTTTTTACTAACTGTACTTTTAATTTTTGCTAAAAAACCGAAAAATAATTTTTTTGCCTTAAAAAAAGGTGGCAACCCTAGTTAGGAATGGTATCCATCGCACAGCACAGTTGTTTTATAAAACGTTACTACATACATTGCACATTATGTGAGGCTGTGTGAAATGAACATTTTTCTTTTTTTAATAACTCGGTAATATGATTAATGTTGAATGTTTGAATAAAAAATGGGAACTGCTGTCATAATTATGTTAATTTCGTATTTTTTTTTTTTTTAAATATTTAGAGAAACTTTGACATCATAATTTTAACTGTCAAATTGTTAGATGACATTTTTATTAAATCCATTAAGAATTTCTTTCGAAATTACCTACCACTTATTTTAAAGTCGTCATAATACCCTTATGTATAAAAAAATTTAGGGGAGTCGCGACATTGTATACATAATAGATTCATATTTTTCTGTTTGTTTTTTATATTTATGTATATATTTTGAAAAGTGAAAGATAAATGGAGCTTCTTATTAATAAATTGACTTGACTATTAATGGATTTTTGAATTTTATAATTATAATTGATTGAAAAATAATTTCTCGAATGGGAGAAAACGTCAAACATCGCAAACTTTTTTGATTATCAGAAAAAACAATAAACAAATAATTTTAACTTTTTTTAAAGAAAATTTTTATAGATTGATTTGAATCTTAGAACAAAGATACATAGCTTCAATCTTTAGATTAGGAGGAAATTGAAGGCACCTATTACCAAGGCAAAATTTCTAACAATAAGTAATACTTTGGAATTTTGCGATGATTACCTAACGCTATGTCGACTTTTCGTTGCTGATTGGTAATAAATTAAACGAGTCATTTTGGTTAATTACCATGCCAGACTTTTTAATAATTTAGTTTTTATAAATTATTAAGGGGAGGTTGACTTGAGCGTCGTTAAAAAAAATCGATCTTTTTTTTGCAGAAATTGGTAGCTAATTATGTGTAGAATATGCTCCCAAAGTGATTTTGCTGAAAGTAAATTAAGAGAAGGTTTACTTGAGATTTGATTAAAAAATCGGTTTTCTTTTTGCAGAAATTGATAGCAAATTATGTGTAGAATATGTTACCAAAGTGATTTTGCTGTAAATAACTTAAAAAAAAATATTTTTGCACATTAACCGAATCCATTTTTCTATAAAAAAAAAAAAATAAATTAAAAAATCGTAGTTCTCGCTAAATTTTGAAAATACGTTTCTTTATATATATTTTATAATATCTTGGAACCACATTTTTGAAACTGGTTGACACGATAACTCAAAAAATATTCGATGGATCCTCTTTTTATTTTTTATTTTAAAGGTAATTTAATTCTCCGGCACCTATACCTAAGTTCGATACACTTTCAATATTTTTTATTTTTTTTATTTTATTTTAAAGACCGAAAAATAAGACAAAAATCGTAATCAATAGTTCACACATCCGCCATTTTTTTTTCTTTCAGAAATTTATTAATATTATAGATGCCGGTATAATAGGTGCCGATACTCTTCATATATATTATAAATCTTTTTTGTTTTTGGATTTTAGTGGTTTATTACCGGTGCTATGATGTCAACCAACAAGGCATCGGATTTTCGGATCGTCACACTGCACTATCTATAAAATGGACAATTTTGTATATTTTTCTTTGATATTATAAAAAATGTGTTGAAATGCTCACACAGAAAATTCCTCACATGGAAAAATGGGCAAAGTGATAAATGCCTACAAGAAAAATGCCCACGTTGATAAATCCTCACACTGAAAAATGCTCACATTAGTTATTAAACAGGAGACACAAAATTAATATTTCATGAATTTCTCATGCAATTAAGTTGTTTAATAAAAAATTAGACATCTTAGAATCCAGACTAAATTATCGATCTCATTATATCCCGGTGGAATATTCTCGTAGGAGAAAATGCAAATTTATTATAATGACACCGACTTTGATAAAATATTACATACAGACTCTTTATACACAGAACTAAAACACACAGGATAAACTTTATCCCGGCTCTAAGTTCCTGAGGGTTACAAAACTACTTGCACAATCACTCCCAAATAATGAAAACGAATTCGATGAAATTTGGTACAAGATACTATTTACCCTGAATAAACACATAAAATTATTTTATCCCGATTGACGTTTCCTGTGGGATGCAAACCGGTTACATAATCACATCGAAATGACTGAATCAAATTCGATGAAATTTGGTACACAGATACTATTTACTCGGAATTAACACAGAATTATTTTATCCCGATTGAAGTTTCCTGTGGGATCGAGATAAAATTATCCTATGCATTATTAATACTAAAATTATTGCTATATGCATTCGTAGTAAATAGCTTCTGTAGATATATCAAATTTCATGGAATTTAGTTCAGTCACTTCGCTGTAATTAACTAACTGGTTCTGTACCCCACAGCACCCTCCACCATGGATAATATTAATCTATGTGTTGATTCAAGATAAATTATATCTGTGTACTAAATTTCATCGCATTCGGTTTAGCTGTTTGGACTTCATTATGTAATCGGTATTGTATCTCCCAGGAGCTTTTAATCTGGATAAAACTATCCTATGTGTTATTAAAATTATTGCTGTGTATTGACGGTAATAAGTGTAAAAATTTATCTAATTCGATTTAGTTATTTCGGTGTCATTATGTAACTAGCTGTGCATCCCACAGGAAACTTCAGTCGGGATAAAATAATTCTATGTGTTAATTCCGGGTAAATAGTATCTGTGTACCAAATTTCATCGAATTTCGTTCAGTCATTTCGATGTGATTATGTAACCGGTTTTGCATCCCACAGGAAACGTCAATCGGGATAAAATAATTTTATGTGTTTATTCAGAGTAAATAGTATCATGTACCAAATTTCATCGAATTCGTTTTCATTATTTGGAAGTGATTGTGCGAGTAGTTTTGTAACCCTCAGGAACTTGGAGCCGGGATAAAGTTTATCCTGTGTGTTTTACTTCTGCGTATAAAGATTCTGTATGTAATATTTTATCAAAGTCGGTCTCATTATAATAAATTTGCATTTTCTCCTACGAGAATATTCCACCGGGATATAATGAGATCGATAATTTAGTCTGGATTCTAAGATGTCTAATTTTTAGTCGAATTTTCTCCGAAAAATTAGACTTATACAGTCTATACGATAAGAGCTGCGAGAGGCGAGAGTAGGGGCGCTATCCGTTTTCGGACCCGTAGAACACGAATATGTAGAAAAAAAAAATGTCTGATATATATATATATATATATATATATATATATATTTTCCCGCCACCTTTTAATTTGTGTAGGGCCCCCCTATGGAAGTTAAGAGATGAAATTTGGTAAATGGGGCTCATTTTCGAGGCACCTCATACTATCAAAGTGGGGTCAAATTTTGGGCAAATTTTTTTTCTGACCCGACCTTTAAGGGGGTGGTGGGGGGCGGAAATGCAATAAAACTTCTTCAAACCGGTTTTAAATAATGTTTCGGTCAATTATCTACAACATATCCAAAATTCAGCTTCCTAGGATGATATGGTGGGAGTAGAGGGGGGAAAAACGATTTTCGCTGGATCTAACAGGCCCCCAGCCCCCCAGAATTAACGTAGAGGGTTGAAATTTGGTGTGTTGATAAAGTTCGTACCTAGGTTGTGCTTTTTGGAGGTTTTAATATTTTACCCCCACCCCCCTCATTTTTAAGCTACAATTTCATGCATTTTCGACGTTTTCGAAGTTTGTACCACTCGCACAGGTCACCCGAATAAACCTAGAGGGCTGAAATTTTGTATTCGGATTGAGTTAGTATCAAGGGGGTGCCTTTTGGGGGTCTCGACTTTTAACCCCTACCCCCACCATTTTTATACCCAAAAGAACATGATTTTTCTTGTTTTTTAACAGTTTCGTTCGGGTCAAAATCTCCCCAAATAAACCTAGAGGGCTGAAATTTTGTGTACAGGTTAAGCTAATAGCCAGACACTGTTTTTTGGAGGTTTCAACTTTTAGCCCTTACCCCCACGATTTTTACGCCAATATTTCCTTAATTTTTTTGCTTGTTTTCTAACACGTCTAGAGACTCCATAAGGAAACCTAGAGGGCTGAAATTTTGTACGTGTATTCAGTTAGTATCCAGCTAGTACCTTGTAGGGAGTCCGCATCACTTTTCCCCCCACTTCTCCCATTTTTACATCGGAATTGAATGCTATTGTTAAATGTGTTTTAAAAGCATTATGTTTATTCTAAATACAAGTAGGCGAATAGTAATTTTAAAAAATTTAAAAAAAAGTGAATACAATTTTTTAACAAATGAAATACATACATATTAAGTAATTTGCAAATGTTATTAAAGTCACTGTTTATTTATTTATTTAATTATTATTTAGGAATTTTGGATTTTTATTATTTATAAAATAGAAATTTTGGATTTTTTTGGAAAGAAAAAATATCTTCATAAAAGCCTTCCAGTTTACTATTTAAGTTCCTTTTTTAATATTTAAAAGTAAAACACAAAGGCAATTGGCGGATAAGCATGGATAGAAATGCCCTCGTACGAATTGTGTTGGCTTTTTCCCTGTTAACTTCTATCGGCACAAAATTGAAATTTACTGAGATTCAGCCCTTAAAAACTTAAAATCTTTTTATAAAGCCCCGATCAACCGGACACTCATTATCAGTTTTGAAACCACCAAAATTACAAATCGCTTGTGGACTTTCAATTATATTTCGCTTGTAGACACTCAATACCGAAGAAATAATTTTTTTTTTATTTTTTTTATTTTTTATTTTTTTTTTTGAAAGAAAAAATATCTTTATAAAGGCCTTCCAGTTTACTATTTAAGGTCCTTTTTTAATATTTAAAACTAAAACATAAAGGCAATTAGCGGATAAACATGGGCAGGAATGCCCTCGTACGAATTGTGTTGGTTTTTTTTCTGCTACCTGTTTTCGGCACAAAATTGAAATTTACTGAGATACAGCCCTTAAATACTTAAAACCTTTTTTTAAAGCCTCCATTAGCCGAACACTCATCACCAGTTTTGAAACCAACAAAATGACAATTCGGTTGTAGACTTTCAATCACATTTCGCTTGTAAACATTCAATACCGAAGATGAAGGGGAAAATTCGACTACCGTGATGGGGCCCCGCTGCTCACGGCGTTTTTATTAAACAACTTATTTGCATGAGAAATTCATTAAATATTAATTTTGTGTTACCTGTTTAATAACTAATGTGAGCATTTTTCAGTGTGAGGATTTATCAACGTGGGCATTTTTCTTGTGGGCATTTATCACTTTGCGCATTTTTCCATGTGAGGAATTTTCTGTGTGAGTATTTCAACACATTTTTATAATATAATATTAACTTTTAAGTTACATATAAATTCATATAGAACTAAAATTATTTTTAATTCAATTCAAAAAATATTTACAAATTTCAGAGCATAAAAGAATTTATTCCAAAATAAATCATAAAATTAATTACGGTCTCTAAAAAGGTGAATTTTTTTTTTTTATAGAACTTTTATAATGCGAGTCCACCAGAAACTTTCAAACCACTAAATTATTAAAATCAGGTAACTGGTTCATAATTCAGGGCCTCCGGTTTAATCAACACATCGGTTAAATGAAAAATTAATTAGCCACATTTTACCCCCCCCCCCCACTTACTACTGAAAGGATAACCTGAAAAATATAGACAAATATCATAATTTTGAATTATAATAAAATTAATACTGGTAAAACAGATTTCATAGCTTAGGTATATACCTACTAACTGACTCCACAAAAATTGAAACTAAAACCCTCAGAAATTGAAACAATCTTGTGAGAGACACTGTGTATTTACCAAATAAAAAAAATATTTTGTCTGGTACATGTTTTTCTAAATATTTTTGTCATGTACCGCAATTTTTTTTTTTTTTTTTTTTGGTTCATTATCGTCTTTTTCTCTTTTGTGAAATAAATTCACACAATCAGTTCAATCATACAAATTAATAAAAAATAGAGTAATTCTCATTTTCTTTTTTTGCAGATGCGTTAGTCAATTTTTACGCCGAACAAAATATATCCAATAAAGAGACGTTTCGAGAAAAAAACCAATCAATATAGTAAATTGAGTGTAAATTAACCATATATAAAAAATTCAAAGTAGATACTACTCTACTAATACTACTATTACTGCTATTCGACCGAACTCATTTCATACGAGTTATCTACTCCAATGGAAGGTTATTTTTCAAAAAAAAATCTTCTGAAGTTAATTTTCTTTCGTACACGTTTTTCTTACCAAACGACTTGATAACTAATTCATGTGATTAACAATATATACGTACACCATGTGGCCTGATTGACTTGGCCGACTCGACAAAGTACACCGACTCGAGCCCCCACGTTGTATCTATCTAAGTATGTTCAAGTTGAATCCTCGAAACGCAAACAAGTGATGAAATAAACGGGACAAGTAAGGATAAACGAACAGATAGAGAAAGAAATAAAATGCTATTAAAATATGTGAATCTATTTACTGAGAATTTCTTAAAAGAGGAATAGTCAAGTTAAGAGCCCGTTCTAGTATTTATAGAAGCGATACAAAAAGTGGTACTGTGAATGCGGTTCTCAAACAGCTGTTTTTAAAAAAACTGTTTACGCTGCTACAGATATTCTGTGGAATTGCAGATTTAATATTTTTCTAAACATAGCCATATAATAGTAGTACTTAGATTAGGAAAAACCGGCGCACACTAGTTCGCTCCCGCGGTCAGAAAACCCAGAAGGGTCGTATACTAGTTCGCTCACGTGACCATATACTAGTTCGCTCCCGCGGTCATAAAACCCTGAAGGGTAGTATACTAGTTCACTCCTGTAACTATATACACAAATTGAACAGCAAAATGAGAATGTTTTTATTTATGTTTTATAATTTAATATTAAATACATTATAAATTTGGTGTAAATTTACATGACATACATTTTACAAAGTCGAATCTACTTATTACATTTCGTTTCAATAACGAAATTTTCCTTTCTACAAATTCCTTACGCAAATTAACTGCCTTGCGATACACTTTTTTCTGTTGATGAACTTTTTGAATGATTTTCTGTTATATACATATTAAAGACAATAAAAGGACTTGTTAAGAAATGGGGAAAACCCAGAAGAAAGAAACAAATACACGTGTATCCGAAACAAGTAGCAAATTACGAATTTGATGTTGAACGAGTTTTAGGTAGATACCAAATAGTGGGCGGGGAGATTAAATAATGAATATTACCAAAGATTTTTAAATTTAACTTGAATAATCAAAAATGTAAGGTTGAATAATATACATAATTGTAGGAATTAAATTTTGATATTCACCATATTCATTACCGATTTTCACAAAGTAAAATTATCAACAATTAATTCCTATTTTTTTTTTTTTAAATCCTACCATATGCTACTGATTTTGGTGCATCAGAAACAAATAAAATTTGAACTAACGTAAATAAAACACAACACACTAAATGTCCATTATTAACTGTAATTTTGAACGCTTTTAAAAATTCGAATTTTAAACAAATAAAATTTTAATTGTTAAGTTAATTAACTAATTGTCATTTAGGTAATTAATTTTACCTGTCAGTAGATAACGAGTTGTGAACTAACCTACGACCCTTTTTCAAGATAAAATTAAAATTTGACCGCGGGAGCGAACTAGTATACATCCCGGGAGCGAACTAACCTACGACCCTTTTTCAAGATAAGATTAAAATTTGACCGCGGGAGCGATCACCCGGAAAAACCAGAGAACTGTGTTAAAATATCTTCGCTTAAAAAGTTCTAAAAATGCAAAAGACAAATTTTAAAAACGTTATGAAGTACCAAGAAGAATAACATTTGAAAAAAGTTAACATTCCACCACTTGAATCATTCAATGAAACAACTTCAAAATAGTTTCAGCGCTGAAGCTATTCATTCGGCAAATAATTTGTGCACTTATTTTAACACACACAGATAGCAGTCAGTTTAATTTAATCACCTTAATTTTTTTAGTAAGTATCGTATTTTTTGACCATTTTCAGATTTTTGAGAATTTAAAAAAAAATTTAAAGTCGACGTTTCTTTTTTTTTTTCATTTCAAATATTATCGAGTGCTTGTGAAACATTACTACATATGACGAACTTTTGTTCGCATTTAAACAAACGCAATATTCGTATGTTTATTTAACGTTCAACTAAATTGAAACCTTAAGCACTCGATTTCTTTGATTTGTATGACCAAAATCCAAATGTAAATTAAAAATCACAAAGTGATTGAAAAAATTATCAAACTGGATCGGCTGGGAATCGAACGCAGGATTTCCCGGTAACTAGCCAGGTGTCTTCACAACTAGATCAACGATCCTGTGTTTGACAGCCACCGAGCCACCGGATTTCCTTTTATTACCTTTTTATTTCGGTGGTCTCGTACGCCTCATGGCTACATTGATTTTGCTTCCAAAATTAATTTACACTATCTCTAGTAAATATAGTAAATATATCTTTGGTTCAAAAATTTGGAAAACAAAAATTACATTTGTATTTTCTGAAACAGTTTCAAAAACACTTATTTTCCTAATAAATTCTTAAACGTACACATCCCACTCACACTCAGCATTAAGAAAAGTAAATTAACAGAAATTTTCTTCATGTAATAGCAGCAGAGTAATCTTATACATACGTACAGGAACGAACAGGAGTTGTACGGATAAAATACTGAGTAGTCTTTTTACCCATTTAATATAGCACAAAACATCTACCAAAACCACTTCACCTTTCCTATATAGAGCAGATTGACTCCAGTCTTCACATTTACGTTTCATCTATAGTCATACCAATGTACAGGCAAAGTCATCTATTTATCTTTTGACCTACCAAACAGTTAGAGACGGAAAGATATCCGAGGTGGAATTTATTATAAACTAGGCAAAGCATCGGTTATACCAAGACGAACTTTCTGTCAACTGTCCGGTTGTTATAAAAATTTTTTTTTGTACTACTTGGTTCATACCAAAACACTCAAGTAGCTAATCATTTACAATTAAAGTCAAGTAGTAGGTATTGGTTGCGGACAAAAAATTTTAAAACATTTCAATTGTTAGAATGGAATTTTCGTTATCAAAATTTATCGATGACAAATATTTAACGATATTAACAATATTTTCACTGATTTGAGCGTTACTTTATGGTATTCAATATTTGTAAATAATAAAACAAATATTTGACTTAGCAAAAAAGTACCACGTTTATTTTTAATCGTGACAATTGTTGCAAGCTTAATAGCCCATTTTCAAACGAACTTTATTTGAAACCGTTATTGAACTTGGCGCTTAGACTGTTGTTGCATAATGTGGTTCATATTACTCACATAATTTAATAATTTAGGTAGTAACTAAAAAAATAATCTAACCACAAAAGCAGCTTACCCAACCTTACTTTTTCTTCCTAAATCACTTAATTATGCTTGTTATTTCTTATTTTCGTTTAAGGAAAAAAGAAAAACTAAACAGCTATATTAATGTGATTGACGAACGATTATGTAAATTTTTCGTTCAAATATGTATGTATTTTCCGTGTTTTTCCTGTTTTTTCATCCTATTTTCTCCTTTAATATTTTACATCAAATTTACATTAATCTCATCTTGTAAGAATGTGTAAAGATTTCTTTTACATAGCACCATGTACCTCCATGGTAGAGTGTATTTTTTTTTTTTTTTTTTTTTGTTGAAAGTTTATCAGTCAATTTATTCATCCATAAAGACGCATCGACCGAACACACAAAGTAAAATTCCACCAAACGGGGCGAGAATAAATAACCTGGATGTATAAAATTGTTTGTATTAGTTTTATTAAATGAGCCGTTATAAGTATTTGAATTTTTAAAAAGAAATGTATTTTTTACGAACGTTATTTACACACTGATGTTTTTGCAATCGGAAACACTGAATACGAATGTAATCAGTTATAAGATCGACTAAATAATAAATTAATAGAACAAGAAAGGGAGTCAATCAAATAATAGCAACAGTGAAATTTCTTTTGAATTTCACCCGGAAAGAACTTTTTTGTTTTCTAAAATAATATGTTGGAATAAAATGTTCTGCTTAAATAGAAAAGTTAACTAATAGAAGAAGTATGTTAGATATCAGCAAAGGTAGGTATTAAAAAAATTTACGTCATATGGGACTTATGAGAATTGTTGTTAAACTTAAATAATTAATAAAGTTGATGGAATCTAAACTACGAGAATATGAAATATTTTACCATTACTCGCAAAATTAATGAACCTAAATTAAGGAATTTTTAGCGAACTGTATACATCACGTTATAGAAAATAGATGCCGTAAATCTATAATACCCCTGCCAAAGCATCCTACATAACAGTAAATCTCCGATCATAAAAATTACTTTTTCTCGAAAACTCGCTTACCTAGGATAATGGTTCAAATGTGATTTCTTCCACTCTTTGTCATGGTGTAAAAAAAAATTTAAAATAATTTTCAATTTTGACAAATTTTTGTAAAAAACAAATTTTTTTAAGGTTCCTCGCTTCGAACGTGTATGGGTGAAGAACTCATCATTTCTGTCATTTTATGTAAATGAAATGAAATTTAGGTCCTAAATTGTCTCGAATTTTTATCATTGTCATAACAAATTTTTATCATTGTCTCGAACTCAAGTCGCATCATGACAGTGGCTGAATTTTCGATTCGAAAATTCGCTAAAAAGCAGTGAAATTTCGTTTTGTGACAGTGAATTTAAGTAAAACTATTTATTTATTTTTTTTAAATTTTATACTTTTATTTTTTTCCAACTGTAATTATTTTTTAAATTATTCAGTGTTTTCCAAACAATTAAATAAAATATTTCTGAATTTAAATTATATTCTTTGCAATAAACGAATACGCACGATAAAATGAGTTATTCTGAAAAAGTATTTTTACAAATGTATTTTCCTTAGAGAAAAATCGTTAAATTATATTTAAAAATTTAAATTAACTATGATAAGATTCGCCAAAAAAGAAAATACAAATGGATTTTTTTTCTTTTCATATAATTATGTTCTTTGAGGTGTTAGAAATATTCTCCTAGAATTTTATTTTAAAAAAATGAAAAAGCAAAAAGTTATGTTCGTTTTAATGCACACACATTACTATCATTCATTGACGTTCTAAAACTTTAAATGATTTTTTCTGGAAACTACATTTTTCGACATGGTTCCGCGTGTATCTCAAAAAGTATTTGAGGTATCGACATAAATCAAAGTGCATATTGTTCCTGGATATCGTCATTTTGACAGGAACTAGGATCTTTTGGTTCTGTAGTATATGTTCCAATTGGCGCTTGTTTGTAGTCGAGAAAAAGCAGTAATTTTTGACGATTTATTTTCAAAATACGATTTCTCGCTAGTTTTTTATTTTATTCTTTTTCTTAGATCCTAGTTAGTGCTATAACTGTATAATATGTATATTTTCAGAAAATTCTTGACTTTTTGATTTTAATTTACTGGGGATTTCAGAACGCGCGGAACCATCAACGTGGAAAAGTCTCAGAGTGTCAGCGCCAGTTATTATACACAGCTCATTTTTGAATTTAAAAAAAAAAAAAATTATCCAAGACATGTAGAAATAATGCTGTATATTTAGTTTTATAATAAAATATTTATTTGTATAGAAAAATTATAATAAAAAAGGTCGATTTTTGATGTTTTTTTGGTGAATCTCCCTTTAACAAGTCAATTTTGGTTGTATGGACTTGAGTGAACTCCACTATTGAGGTCGACTAAAATGGCCCCGTGTGACCCACGCTTAATTAACAAAAGAATCAAAAACTAAAAAAAAAAATGGCTGTTATTTGATTCTTACTAATTAAGAAATAAAATCATGAAATATTAAACATAATTTAATTTTTTTTAAAAAGGGGGATAATATAATTTACTGTTTCATATGTACAAATATTTTTTTATCCTTCTTATTTTTAAAATTGTATCATATTGCTATTAGATTTTATTAATGTTGTGCTTGTAAGCAAGTATGATACATAATACACATGTATGAATGTATAACAAGACGTGGATATATTATGATTGTTATTATTCCATCCATGGATGACTTAACAAGTTACCATTTATATAGTTAAACACACTTGAATGAGACATTTAATAAAAAATATGATGTACATACATTCAAATACAACGAGCGACAAATTAAATAAATTCAAAAGGTACTCAGCACTTAGCAATCTTATTAGTTGTATTTTAAGGTGCTACTGGTGAGTGAAGTTGAAAAAAAGACTCTTTTTAAATAATTTTTTTTTAAGTGAAAAATTTATTTTTAGAGCTTAATTTTTTTTACATATGGATAACTTAGGTTCTATATTCCATAAAAAAATTGTTTTGCTTAATTATAATTTTTTTCTCTATAAAAAAGGGCGTTGAAGTTGACGTAAAAAAGATGCCCAAGTCTACGCAAATAATAGAAATAGCATTTTAATATAGTATGGTTATGTATCCCCCCACTAAAATCGGAAGTAACAAGTTTTTTCCAAAAATGGGGCGTATTTGAAAAAAAAGTTTTAAAAACAGTCTCATTTTCTAGCACTCGTAAGTCTTTAAACGGGAAAAATAGAAAAAAACACCAGATCGGTTTGGGGATGCACAACAGACATAATAATAAAGAAAATGAGGCATGTTTTATTAAAATCGGATAAGAACCTTTTGAGCTAGAATTTGCGCAAATTTGAAAAATGTTATTTCGAGCAAAACACACGTCAAGTTTTTTAAAAATAAATTGTTTATATTTTATAAAATATTTATAGATAAACATACTAATAGCCAATCTCAGATTTTTCCTTCTGTAGTTCCCGGTCCTGTTTTTTCTTTGTTTGTACTTCCGGTTTTACGGAGCGTTGTCAAAACATGACTAGGTATACAAAACTTTTTTTCTATTTTGAATTTTGAATTTAAATTTTAAATACATATTCTCGGAACATTTATAGACCTTTTTATAAAAAAAAAAAAAAAATCGAATAAGATTTTCTTAATTCACTAATAGTACCTTAAACATTAGTGATGAGAGTTTTATTCGGGAAACGTATAAAATCAGTTATAAAAATTTACGCATATATTCAAATTTAGGTGTTATTTAGGTCGATAATTTAGTTAGGTTTCCCAAAAGTTTTTCCTTAGTCTTGAGTAAAAAACATTTTTTGCTAATTTGTGTTATTTAAAAATTGAAAATTAGCTGTTTTCAAAATTAAGCGAATGGCATGTCATAAAATATCAAAAATTGTGTCAGTGCTGTGAAGAGTTGCTTGCATGAGATTCGTATATCTAATGATGTAATTAGAAAGAAAACTACACATATACCATAGAATGCACTAGAACGTTTTCTGCTCTTCCATAAAAGTTACGGATATAAATGTTACCAATAGTTGTTAATTAATTTCTCGAAAACCAATACAGTCAACTGTCAGTAACCTACAATAAATGTAGTGCTGGGTAATGTCGTCAGCTAGTTAAAAAATTAGTTTTCAGCTGGTTTACAGCAGGAATAGAATTTAATATTATAGACTGTGAGCACTAAGTACTGTCGCTGGGGAAAAAAGAGCAAAATTGTATTGGAAAAATTGGAAAAATTCATGGAAAAAATTGGAGAACAATTACTCAAATGCACCGTGTAGTCCTTAATAGTAACAAGTTATAAACTAGCTAGAAACGTCAACTCATTTTTCAACTATAGTTTACGAAATTACCTGTCACTATGGTAACGCGTGGCCCGGCCGCCGTGAATAATTGACTTTTTAAAATATTGTAAATCGGCCAAAAATTATAAATAGTTATTAATGAATAATACCAAATTGTTCTTATCTTGTACCACTGTTACACTAAAATTTAGTAAAATGCAGATTAATACAATAATGCTTATATTTATTACAGAAATAGTACAGGACTGAACGTAAAAAAAACAGGCAAAATAAAAGTAAAATTTCAAGTTTCCAAATAATCCGTACCGTGAATAAGCCACTTGCAAATTGTCGGCAGTTCTAAGCTTGACTGTTGCAAACTGTGCAACAATTCATTCCTGGTAAAAAAGTTATAAACAAAACTGTTCACAGTTAAAAATTGAAGTTAAAATTGGAAGCACAAAATAGGAAATTTTCAGGCAAGATCTCGGTCAAACTCCTGCTTACGAAAAATTTCATGAAAAATTTTTTTTCCTCGCTTTGTTTGTTAACCCTAGAATCATACGTACTCGTCAAAACGACGAACGAACTTCTCTACCTGCTCCAATACTACAACTTGTCGGTACCTGCTTGCTGTGAAACGTCTGTTATCTAATTTATTTGTTATTATAACACATAAGACGTATAAATTTTGTTTATAGCTATTGTCGTTTTTTTTATACTGAAATAGTGTGCGTCAAAAGGACGACGATGTATGATTAACCTATATTTTTTTAAGATTTTGTACTCCACATATAAAAGTTTTCCTAATTATTCTAAAATTTATTAAAGATATGGATGTTATAATTAATTTATTCAATGATTATGATAATGTGAAAGATGATTACTGCTGTTTGACTTATAGAAACGACATAATACTGAAGTTTTTATATATTGAATCGAAAACTAAAGAATGCGTTTCAAGTGACTTAATAAAAGGTTAACAATTTTTTTGCGGAAAATATTTTAATTTTTATTATTTTTTGAGATCTCATTCTAAAAATTACTAACAAATTCTAGAAAATTTACAAATGTGCCTAATGGGGAAATAACTACATATATATAGGACGATTTATGACTGAGAAATTTCACATTCTGTGAAGTCACACATGTCCACTGACTCATAATAGTTCGTAAGTTAATTATTTGAAAGACATGTTTTATGATACAACGGATGTATTTATCTATTTTTTAATTTTTATAGTGAAAATATGCTTTGATAAAAAGATTAAAAAAATTAATAAATATTTATATTAAGAAATTTTTCCAAATCCAATTATTTAAATATTTTGTTCGATTTTATAGTATTGTTATGTAAAAAAAATGTTTTTTGCAAATAAACTCTAAAACTCCGCGTAAAAAGTCCATTCGTCGAAACGACGCCGATGTATGATTAACTTGACTCGTAGACCAACGTATGATTCTAGGGTTAACCAAGATATTTTTAAGTGTCAAAGATAACTGGAATTTTATTATGAGTTCAATTTACTTTGTACTTCACTATACCAATATGTTTATGTGTATGTTCATATATGAATGCCAACTGTTGACAATTCTGTCTCTTTTTTGTTAGAATGTATTATACTATAGAAAAATTTTTTACTTTCCACTTTAATAAGTATCTATGACAATAATATATGATTGCATTTATAACATTACCAGAATAAAGTCAAAATTTTCCTGTGACAATTTAACTCATGTATATCAAGTCTCATAAGAATATTGTAGTTTTTACACTTTTACCATATAGAAAAAAGTTAGGACAGATTTTTACAGCGAAAAAAATGGTACAAAACATTTCATTGGTCAATTTAGTGTAGGTAAATACGATAAAAATAAAACACTAAATTCGTATTGGTAAAATAAATTGATTTCAGAACCATAGTACCAATGTATCAACTTAATAAATTTCTAACACTGACTCACTGACTGACTGACAGACAACGCACAGCCTAAACCGTTGGATTTAGGAAAATGAAATTTTGCATAGGAGTTCCCTATGTAACGTAGATGAGCACTAAAAAAGGATTTTTGAAAATTCGTCCCCTAAATGAGTTTAATAGGGGATGAAAATTTGTATGTAAATTCGTTATTGTTGAAGTTAGAAATATATAAAAATATGTTACTATAGCTATTAAAATAAATAACATCTTATTTAATGAATCTTTAACTTTGACTGACAGACAATGCACAACCTCAACTATTGAGTTTAGAAGAACGAAATTAAGCACAAGAGATATGAAAATTGGCGTATAAGCTTCTATTTATAAATAAAATTCAGTTGTTTCTGGAAATTTATTCCCTAAGGCGTTAAAACAGAAAATGAAAGTTCATAGGGGAAGTTCATCATTTTTGAAGTTGTAAACGTGGATATTGATTTAGGCTTTTGAAAAACATTAAAAGTGAGCAGAAAGTGAGTATGTAATAAAAAGATGTTGTCGATGGGAAATCCCATCGGGTATACGGCTAGTTAAATAATAATATGCATTATACTAATTTATTTTATTCGTAAAATTTTCTTACCCTATTACACTTGAGTTTTATATTTTTTCTAAAAAAAATTGTTTTCTACAACTCAAATTTCTTGCCTAAAAGTAATTTAACTCGAAAAACTGTCAACCCAAAAACGCTACAGCTTCACTGTCGCGTTTTTGTTAGTTGGCAATTCTTCTGGTTAAATTGCTAGGAAACAAATTTTCGTTAGATAAACCCAAGTTTACTCGAAAAAATACAAACCTCTCATGTAATAATAAGTGAATATTTTGTTAGCTGACAGTTCTTATTTAAATAATTAGGCAACAAATTTTCGTATACGTACAAAAACCTCTCATATTATGATGTTATGAAAAAAGAAATAAATAAATAAATAAATAAATAAATAAATAAATAAATAAATAAATAAATAAATAAATAAATAAATAGCCTTGTCACAACATCTGAATAACAGTAAATTTCCAAAGACTGGACACTGGCAGATCTCATATAACAAGATGTATCCATCTAAAATAGTCTAGCTAACAATGAAGAAATTTTCAAAATCGGTTTAGTAGTTAATTTTTAGCGCTTTTGGATCCCCAGAACTTTGTCGAATTTCATATAATATAATTTATATCTAAAATAGTTTAGCTCTCTAACAGTGAACAAATTTTCAAAACCCGTGATGACGCGTTCTTGAAAAGTTAATTAATTTTTATTTTGAAAATTGAAACAGATATGTATAAATATTTTTATTGTAATGACAAAAACGATGGAGCATTTATTGTAAAGAAATGCAGCAAATTTCTTAATTTTTTTTCAAAAACTAGTTCACCTAGAATAATGTTTTATTAAAAGCCTGTCTTATGTAATTTTTACGCTCTTTTCGATGGTGTCAAAAAAAATTGTAAAAATTTTTGAAAGCTAGCCAAATTTTACAAAAAACCGCTAAAAATGATGAAAATTAACCAAAATTTTGGCTTCTAAAAATCGAACGTATCTGGCTGACGACCTCATTCAAGTTTTTGGGACTTTTAACCTTCTCACCAAATTTCGTAAAAATTTATCCACTCAGCAAAAATGTCTATAAATACAAATTTTATAACAAAAAGATTAATTTTATTAACAACAAAAACACACAAAAATCTACGTGCACTTCATACCTTTATTAGTAAATATTAATAACAACTTGATTAATGTTTGGTAAGCCCACCGTTTGTTTTTATGACAGCTGCTAGTCTAAAGCTGCTAGACTTCGACTTAACTAATTTTTCAGTCTGAATTTGAAATTGTAAACCATTCTTCAATTTTATCACTTTTCTCAGTAGCTTACGATTAGGTATAAATATTTCTTTTTTCCACTCCCCGTTTTAATTCACCCCATAAATGGTCTGTAGGGTTTAAACACTTTAGTGGGTTTAAATCCAGCCAATCCAATCTGCATTGAGCTGTAGTTTTGTAACGCTTTGAAATAAATTAGCTTTTGATATTTCCAAATTTTCCAAAGACTTTTGTGAGTAACTGTATTTTATTATTCTGGAATAATACCTATAACATTGAATTCTTCTTGTGTAATTCGTCAAATTTTAATTTCGATTTCGTAAATTGACTGAAAATCTGTGGCAATTTTGTTAATACATTGCAGTATTGATTATCGGTCAGTCGTATAATTTTATATTAATTACAAATTAACTTCAATTGCAGATTAATCGTCCTCACTGAATAGTGAATACTATCTTTGTAGTACAATGTTCTATATATGAGCGAATACAGAATGAAACTAGTCGAAAATCAATTATATTAAATTTACATCAATCAAAGGATTTTATAATTAATACAGGAATTTATGTACCGATCAGTACTGACTAATTGATTTGTAATTTACACGTCTGAACTTTTGCTCAGACCGTCCAATCTATCGGAATACTTTATCACGAACACAATATAATTAGTTTCATATTAGTAATTCAAATTATATTATTATTAGTTGCATATATAAATACATCAAAGGTCATGTCAATTAGATAACAACTTATTGTTAACTTTTTCTTCAGTGCTTTATACGTACTTATTAATTTGATAATAATTTAACTAAGTGCCCACAATGATACAAATTACATATGCTCTCAAAAAAAAAAAAAAAAAAAAATGTAACAGAATCCAAAGTTAAACGCTTCGATCAGGTTGCTGTGTGACATAAAATTGTTTAAATTATTTATCCATAGTATTTTTAATGTCACTTTGCATTAAATCATTTAAGGGGTCTTTTACAAGGATGTGCTAAGCAAAAAACACTTTTTGGCGAATTTTTTTGGACAGACTATTTATTGTAATGAAAAAAATTTTGTACATTAAAATACGTATAATTAAGTGTTTTTTGAATTTTTTTATTTTATTTTTGACCAGCCATCTGCTTGTGTAAGCCTGCTGAATGTCACGCTGCCAATGATAAAAAAAAAAAACTATAGGTCCGATTGGACCAAAACTTGATGCATTCTCTTTACTATGGTGTTTTTTATAAGATTTTCTAGAAGTAGTCCTTAAAATGTACTCATTGGAAAATCGTTTCTGCGTTACGATCAAGAATATTACCATATCATCGTAGAGAAGACCTTTCAGCTAGAGACCTTCTAACTACAACAAATTAACTTATTGCCTACACTTCGAGCCAGAATGTTAATGTGTTTTGCTTACTTAGTAACTTCAAAAATTTATATCTCCTGTACCTATCTCATGTTTGCGCATTTGCCTGCGGAAAGCAGCTATGTGGATGCTACAGTCGTAATCTAGTATGTATATTCCAGTGTTGCCGCTCAGCAGAGTCGTAAAGTCCCGAAAAATGTGACGAAATTTCCCGATTTCGGAAAATAAATTTAGGGAAATTCCCGCTTTTCGCCCGATTCTAATTTTAATTGAAATTATGAATCAAAAACTCTAAATTATTGTTGTATACCAATTAAACTGTGAAATAATAATTATTTTTATTAGAATTATTTAGTAAGTAAGCAAAAATGTTGACAAAAAATAATTTTATTGAAAAATTTACATTTTATAATGTTAAAATTTTATAATGTTATATAATTAATGCTAATTTAGTAAAATTATTGCGTTTGCCAAAAAGTTTTGTTATTCGAACTTTGCGTAACCAAGCTTTGACCGTTACAAACCAGAGGACTCTGATTCAAAAAGTTAATACACGTTGAATGTTTAGTAGTATAGTCACTTTTAAAAATTATGGAATTACAACAGTCACTAAGAAATTGTATGTAGTTTTAATATTTAATGCCTGTTAACTTATTAATCAGCGGTCCAAGCTACGTTACCCTACCGTAACGTTGGGGTAATACATTTTTTTGGCGAACGCTAACAATAATTTTACTAAATAAGCATCAACTCTTCAGATAATTATATAATGTAATAATAATCTAAAATTTCCCGAAAATTTTCCAAATTAAGACAATTACCGATTTTTTCCCACCAGTAGTTAAAATTTCCCAAAATCGGGAAATTTACCGCAAATCGGCAACACTGGTATATTCCATTATTCCAAGCTTGAACTGAATCGATTCCATTGTTGTCTCGATTCTCCCTTGTAAGTTATACCAAAAGAAAGTTGACAAAAACTGAAAAAATTAGGACAGTTGCTGTACATAATTATGGCGTTTTATGGCTCCAACTGTACATATATGCAAATAAACAATTTGAAACCGTCAATCGCAAGTATTTCATTTAATACATATTTCCAATATATAGATATGAATAATTAATTACATTATATCAAAATTTGACTGGTCCAATATTCATTCCAATCATTTAAAAAATATAGCTAGGTATCTAATTTGACAATTTGATGAACTCATTTATCGTATATAGTTTATTTGTAATTTATTGATTTTATTAAATTTGAAATCATCCTTCCAAAAAGAAATCTTTACGCTTCGACTTGTGAAAATTATGTTGCAAATGTTTATAAATTTTTTTGTACTGATTTTAATGAATTTATTTTCAACAAATATACTAAAAGTTATTTTATTATAAAATGTTTCTACGTAGTGTATAAATAAGACATTTGGATATTTGTAGAAATTTCAATTTACGTTGTGAAATAAAATTTTATTAATTTTTAATAAAGCTAGTTAAACTTTCACGTTTCCTTATTATTTGCAATAATAACGTTTATTTTTACCATTTGATATCGAGCAAAGTTTTCAATTACTTTTAAGTAAATATATAAGCAAACAATTTTCAATATTTATTGAAGAAAATCAATTATAACAAAAAATATCTGACGTTACATAGAGTTTAAGAATTTTTTAAAACTACTATGTTTCCTAAAATTTTTGTGACGTTACAAATTTTTCCACTAATAACTTGAATTTCAATCATTTAAAAAGAAAAGAAAATTGTATATTAATTCTTTATGTTATCACTTGAGTACATTTCCATGAAAATCTTAAATCTGTCGACCACCAAAATTCTGCTTACAGTGGATTCTAATTTATTCTTTTGCAAAAAACGGCAATAATAATATCTATTCATAAAAGACGACACGCACATCATTATTTTTGGTACTTGATGTTCACAAACTATAAATAAATTCGTGAATAGAAACCGTAACCTCAAACCAAGTATCAGTAACTTAATCAATATCAACCCCGATTATTTAGCATTTCTAATTATATTAAAGTTTTGTTAATTATTGTTTTCTCCTCAATCACAGGAGATCACTTACCATCTCTTCAAAGTGACATTTCTTTGCCCGCCTCATAATTTTTCAACCGTGGGTCCAAGAAATTTGAAAATATTCAGGTAATGGCACTTTTGAAGAAAACTCTTCAAAATTCTTTCAATTATGATGTTAACTTTTTGAAATATCTATAGACCAGTGGTTCTCAAACTTTTTGGTCTTTCTACACTTAAAAATTTAAA
This sequence comes from Brachynemurus nebulosus, assembly GCA_035578155.1. Taxonomy (NCBI): domain Eukaryota; kingdom Metazoa; phylum Arthropoda; class Insecta; order Neuroptera; family Myrmeleontidae; genus Brachynemurus; species Brachynemurus nebulosus. The sequence goes on along the minus strand of JAPWDM010000001.1, from coordinate 43,640,146 downwards.
AGAATCTCTCCAAATGTATAGAAAATGGACAAGTGACCTGTATTAAATTGCTGCTGCAATCCCCCTTGCCGTTCCACCCTTCACTTTGAGAATCATTACTATAGACAACCAAATTTCCACCAGTAAAGTAAAGAAAAAAAATTAAGTAAGAAAGTGATGCTCACTAAGACAGATTTTTGCCTAAAGCCTATGTTGCCCATGGTTTGGTATCAGAAAGCATACTTTAAAAAATTAACCAAGGCTCTTATGGGAAATACTGGAAAATTAAACAAAATTTTGTCTTTGTTTAATATAAGCGTTTAGTCTAATTGCTAATCTATATTTATGAATGAATGAAAGAGTAAGGTCTGAGCCCCATGGGGGTCCACTGCACGGAGGCCACTTTGTTGGACCCTTTGTGCTCCCATAAAACTAAAAGGGTAACTCAAATGGAGTCAAACCCCTTAATAAATGAAAGCGAGCACTTCACATTGGTCCCCTTGATAAGTTCTGGGGTCAGGTGACTGAACCCAAGATATCGATGCCTTAACCGCGACAAGGCGTCACAGCTGCAAAGGATATGATAGGAGGACTCGCCCTCGCTGCCACATTTCCTGCAGGTTGCGCTTGTGCATAAGCCCAGTACCTGCAAATGCCTCCTGAGCGTATTGTGGTCCGTCAGGAGACCAAACACCTTACGGAGCTGTCTCCTCTCATGCGACAAATACACTCTAGTGAGCGATTCGCACGGCCCAGTTATAAAATCATGAACCTGCCTAGCTCCACTATAAGTTTCCCAAAGAGAGCTGTGTCGATCCTGCACCCATTTGCCGACACAGCATCTTATTCTCTGGGTAAAGATTCTCAGTACAGGTTCAGGCTCCACAAACGAGGTGTTGGAACATGCTCTGGCCTTTTTATCAGCTGTTTCATTCCGTTCAGTACCCCGATGTCCTGGCACCCAATAGGGAGTCACTTGGTACCGAGATGCAAGATTATCCAACATCCTCTGACACTTCCGCACCAGCTTAAAAAATAATCTATATTTAACGCACATAAAGACAATACCTTTCGTTAAGGAGGATATAGGGAACTAAATTATCCCCATAGTAACATTAGTAAAACATGTGCAAGTAACATTGGCGAATATATTTATTTATTTCTTCTGAAAAAAATATTCTAGCTACTAAGAAACCATGACTGTATGTGAATGCATCTTGAAGAGGGTTTTCACTATTAAACAGAATGGTATGATGTCAGGACGTTGTACCCCATCATCGGGAGGGTGGTAAACCTGAGCTCGTACATCCTGATTTTTTTTTTATTATTGTCTAAATGTTGTATGAATTTAGCAAAAGATCATTTTAAAACCACTTAGATGTGCCGAATTTACTATCCATCAACGTTTCATATCCGCAGCAAACTTTTGAATAATTTTGTATTTGCATTATATAATCACATATATGTACATGATTGCGTATACTTATATCATACATACACACATACATATGTATGTGTATTTATATGTAAGCAAGGTATAGGTATATGTTATATAATTGAGTTTGTTTAAATATATAAAATATATGCGATCCACATTGCATATGACAGTTTTGTATGATATGGTAAAACTAATTTGTCACTTGATTGCATCGATACTTGGTTACATCACAACTTTATTATTATGTGCATTTTATTCATACGCTACAGATTGCATGCTTATGTGTATTTTAGATATATTGTATGCGTTTGGAAAGTACAATTCATGACAAAATAATAAAGTTGCCATGTATAGCGACTTTCAACTTTCAAAAATTTTCTTAATCAGATTATTTATTAAACAGTCGTTATCAAGTTTTTATAAATGTTTAACTTAACATCCAAATAGAAATTTTATTAAACCTTAAACGGCGACTTCTCGCATGTTCATATTGAACAACTTTTTACAAATCAATGTTAGGCCGGGCATACACGTTACGATATACCTGTGCAGGTAAACTGCACAAGTTTACCTGCACAGGCAACGTGCTGACACACGTTATTACGGTATACCGGCGAGGTATACCTGTACAGGTAAACTGCACAGGTTCTACTCGTCATTAATTAAAGCGTATAAACAATTGAAATCAAACTTGTGCAGGTATTATTTGACCCACATACACGCTCCGGTATACATACCTGCGCAGGTAGGAAATACTGATTTTCAATTCTTTCTGCAGGTCCGTTCACCTGTACAGCTTCACAGAATGCAGTTATCGTACACGCTCAGGTTTACCTGTACTGGTATACCTCTCCGGTATACCGTAACGTGTATGCCGGGCCTTACTAGGAAAGGTTTTGAACTGTCAATGCGCAATTTTGATGAAACTTGGTATATATGTAGTACAAGTAAAAGTAACAGACCCGTATTTTTTTTATCTGCCATCGTCGCCATTTAAGGGGTGAAATCACCCCTTAAAATTAAGGTAAAATTTTAATTGTGCTTGATAACTTGAAAACGACGGCAGATAGAAAAAAATTTTAAATTGACAAAACACTTTATTTTTAGAGATCTTTCTATTGATGTGCATAAATCCAGGGTTGGACCTACTGGAAGGGCTGTTTAGATAAAATTTACGGTAAATTTTGAAATAGAGCGGACAGGCTTTAGTATTAGGTTGGCAAGAAAGTTTTGTCGTTTTTCAATTAAACAAATTTTGCTCGCTCATTCTTTCGTTATGCTCTGTCCGATTTGGATCATTTTGGTATCAGTTGAAAGCTGGTATCAGAATATCATTGGTTGGTATCAGAATATCATTGGTTTTCCAATTTACAGATTAGCCTATTTTTTTGGGATTTGACGGTGAAAAAATTTACATTAAATATGAACTCTGAAAAAATTCATTTACGCCATTCTATACTTTATGAGTTCGAACTTGGGCATAATGTTACGGAAGCTCATAAAAATTTGTGTGCTGTTTTTGGGTCATCTAAGATTGACGTTCGTAGCGTCCAAAGATGGTTCGCAAAGTTTAGGTCAGGTGACAGGTCTCTTCAAGATAAAACTCGCTCCGGAAGACCTAAAAAACTTGATGATGATGTCTTTAAGACACTATAGTGTGTAGCGAACCGTTGTTGACCACTAGAGAGATCCCAAAGAAGTTTCTCACTACGCATACAACGATCGGGAACCACTTGAAAAAACTTGGCTTTGTTTACTCCGTGAACTTCGTCCAACATTGCATAATCACAAAGGTGTTTCTCTTCCAGCATGACAACGCTAGGCCACATACGACTTTAAGGACGACGTAGCGACTCCAGGAGCTTGGATATGATGTTCTACCCCATCCTTCTTACTCACCTGATCTAGCTGCATCTGATTATCATTTGTTCCTCTCCATGCAAAATTTTCTTGATGGTAAAAGTTTTCAAAATATTCATGATGTTCAAATGGCAGTAGCGAACTTCCTAATCTCAAAGGATAAGACTTTCTTCAAATCGGGAATAGACAAAATTGTTGATCGATGGAGGAGGGTTGTAGAAAGCGGTGGACAATATCTCATTAATTGATATTCATTTAAACATAAACTTTAAAAAACTGAATTTTAAGTAAAAAAAAAAAAGCGACAAAACTTTCTTGCCAACCTAATATATTAAAATTTGAATAGCATATATGAAAACCATATGAAAAATACTAGTTTACCTGTTTTTACTCAAAGTTTTAATTTAAAGTATAAAATTACAAAACTGGACAGCTAATTTGAGGTGCCAATTATAATTTTACTGACAATCGCCAAGGCAAAAATATTTCTATAAGGTTTTCAGCAAGTAAATTGTCTTGTAAATAATAACTGGCTAAAATATACAAATTATACTTGTTGATGTCTGACTAAAACTTTAAATTTTATACAAGAAATATTAAAATTTGATTTTGTTAAATGTATCAGGCTTATTTAAATATATCTCTAAAGCGGGGTGATGAGAACTGATTATGTGCTAGGGATTGTATTTTTATATTATTCCTAGAATGTAGATCAATATCACTATCTAATCTTAGAATTGAATCAGACAATGTAAGGTGTCCTTACATTTTGAATTCGTTTGACTAGTTCAAATGAATTTTTAATGTCGTACTTACTCGAGTACGCCTTAACTTAACAAAATTTTTCTCAGACATTGTCCAGAAGGCATTTTTAATTATAAGTTTTTATAACTGAAAAAACTTAATTTTTCGGTTTTGTTTAATAATAAGAACTACTCTCATCTTTACTATTATATATTTGGATACATATATATTCCAATGTAAGTAAGGTAAGGTACAACTTCCAGTGCCGCCGCTTCCCGACGTCGGCTCCCGCCAATCGTTCTTCCTGCCTCCCACGCGCAACTTGTCGAGTTGTGCAAGATGACCTTTGTCAGGTCATACACTTTCAAATATTCGCGGTCCGAGTGCCGCATCTTTTTGGAGGACCCAGCCGATCGTATGAACCTCATGAAGGTATTAGAGGGAAAGGTGGATCACCACACCTATACCCTACCTGAGGAAAAACCGACGGAAGTGGTACTCCGGGGAATGCCGACCAACAGTACCGAGGAAATCAAGCAGGAGCTTGGCGAGAAGTACAGCGTCGAAGCTGTCTTCGAAATGAAAGGTAACGCAATGGGAAGTTATAAGGTTAACTTCTCAAATGGGACTTCATTGTCCCAAATCAAGAAGATCCCGTATGTTTTGGGAGCCCGGACATACTGGGAACGTTATAGGAAAAGCGGCGGCACAACCCAGTGTTTTAGGTGCCAAAAGCATGGTCACGCCTCCCGAAACTGCGGCAGCCAACACCGGTGCGTGAAATGCGGAGCCACGCACGCCACGGAGACCTGTACGAAGACCAGGGATACTTCAGCCACCTGCGCCAACTGCCGAGAGTCACATCCGGCAAATTACCGGCAGTGTCCAGCCCTCCTGGAATACCAGCGAAGAGTGCAGTCCAGGCGCACGCCCCCAAAGCGACCTGCCGTAGAGATACCGGTTCCGGCACCGGCCCCCACTTTCAACCCATGGTTCAAGACCGCAACAACAGCTCCTGCTCCAGTTGTTCCATCACCGGCCCCAGTTCTGGAGAACGCACACCACTTCCCAGCGCTTCCATAACGGCGGCAACGTCCCTCACAAAAGCTATCAGCAACTGCTCCTGCCCCACCACCTGCACCAGCTCCAGGAATTCCCGCCCCCGCTCCTGAACCAACACAAGCCCAAATCCCATCCACATCCAGTTCTGGATCATCATCGGATGATCTTTTCACACTCGTCACAGAGCTGAGTCAACTGAATCAGTTATGTGATATCAAAACCATGATACAGTCTGTTCGTGAATTGAACAGCAAACTTCGTAGTTGCTCCGATGGCTTCCAACGTGCCATTGCCATCTACGAGTGGGCCAGCCGCTTTAACTAAGCGGTTTCGCCTACTCAACCTGAACATCGGCGGTGGTCTTTTGATGAAGAAAGAAGAACTTCTCGCTCTGCTGCACACCCACAACGTTGATGCTGCTGCCATCACAGAGACCTGGCTCAAACCTAATAAAACTTTTTCTGTTCCAGGCTACAAAATCCACCGTACAGATAGGAAAGACCGCAAAGAAGGGGGGGTTGCACTGCTCATCCGTAGGGGTGTCAAGCATAGTACAATGCCGGACCTCGAAATCCAGACCGAACATGTCAGCGTGCTGATCGAGGCGACGCCACCATTCATCGTCACCGCCGCCTACACACCCGGTCAAATTGATGCAGACGACTTCGAGAAGCTCCTTGACCGCAGTCCTCATACACTACTGACTGGTGACTTCAACGCGTTCCACCCAGCGTGGAATAAGGCAACGACTGACATCAACAGCAACGGGAGGATTTTAATGCTGCTTCTCGAAGAGACTAGAACCGAACTACTGTTCCCGGACGGTCCCACACACTACCCGCGAGCAGAAGGACTCCTTTGCAACACCATCGATCTAACCATCACCAAAAACATGAATACCCGTTCCTGTCATACCTACACCATCCAAGGACCTGAATCCGACCACGTTCCTGTCATTACGGACTTCTGCTTTCGTGTGAAAAAACCTAAACCCGTAACAGTGCCGGACTTTGCTAATGCGGACTGGAGCAAATTCAGGACTATGATAAACGAAGGTATCAATGTTCGAAAGGATATTGAAACTATTCGTGATGTCGACACTGTCCTGGAGGAGCTGCAGCACGAAATTGGCGAAGCCAGTAAGCATTGTATCCCGACCAAACGTGTCCCCAGCGCCTACACCTATAACCCGAGTCCCGAAATCCTTGAACTAATCTGGGAACGGAACAGACAAAGACGACTGTACCAGCGGACAAGACAGATACATTACAAGGACTTACAGACGGACCTAACCAGACAGACACGTGACAAAATACGCGACGAACGCGGACGACTATTTAACGACTACGTTGAACAGCGGATTGACTCCAACCAGGACTTTTCGCAGCTAATTCGCTCGTTCAAACCACGTGACGCGACAATACCGGCACTAAACAAAGACAATTTGTTAGTTACAGATTCTTCGGAGAAAATCCAAATTATCGCGGATTCATTCCAGGAGGCGCACCGCATCGGAGAGCAGCTGCCACATCCACGTGAAAGCGAGGGTATTGCACAAGCAGCAGCGAATGCGTCTGTCCTGCCGACTACTATCAAACCCACAACTGTGGGCGAGATCAGTAAACACATTAGAAAAGCAAAAAATCGTAAGGCCCCCGGCGCCGACACCATTTCCAACCGGCACCTGAAAAAGCTGCCGAAGAAAGCTCTTCTTCAGATGAAACACATCTTCAACAGTTGTTTACAACTCAGCTATTTTCCGCAACAGTGGAAAGTGGCAAAAGTTGTTCCTCTTCCCAAACCGGGAAAATCACCCAACCTCCCCACCAGCTACCGACCTATCAGCCTGCTTCCCTCGATCAGCAAACTCCTTGAAAAAGTCATCCATACCCGCCTTCTATCACACATAGAAGAACATGAACTAATCCCAAATGATCAATTTGGTTTCAGATCCGGTCACTCAACGACGCACCAGCTCGGTAGGATTACCGACCACATCACCCGCGGATTACGCAAGAAGCTGAACACGACGCTGGTATCTCTGGATATCGAGAAAGCTTTCGACAATGTATGGCACGCCAACCTCATCGCCAAGCTGCAGCCCCATGATGTACCAATGTATATCACCAAGATCATCCACAACTACCTCACCAACCGGAGCTTTTATGTCGAAAGCGGCGACGCCAAGTCCAGCGTCCTCCAGATACCAGCAGGCGTGCCCCAAGGTTCGATCCTTGGGCCAGTCTTGTTCAGCTTATATATCAGCGACATCCCTAAGATGCCACCCAAGGTCCAGATTGCCCTGTACGCTGATGATACTGCCGTCTTCACCTCATCAACGAGAGCGAACCAGTCGACTGCTAATAGGCGGATTGAAAAGGCGCTCACCACCCTCCAGGACTACTTCCAGGAGAACCGCATCAAAGTCAACTCCAACAAGACAGAGGCGACCATCTTCACACACTCCAGGCTGCTTCCACGTTCCCAGCTTCGATGCGGCGACTCCTGAATCACCACATCACCTGTCATCAAATACCTCGGTCTGTACCTCGACCGTAAGCTCACGTTCAAGACAGCTGTAACACGACGACGAATCGCCGGCGAATGTGCTGCTGCCCGACTGCGGCCCCTACTCATCTCCAATGTTATCCCAACGGCGAAGAAGATACAGCTGTACAAGACGTGCATCCGGCCCATCGTCACATACGCCGCACCGGTGTGGTGCACTGTTTCATCTGGCAACATTGCCAAATTGCAACTGTTCCAGAACAGGATACTTCGTCTTATCCTGAACGCCCCGCGACGTACCCCGGTACGTCAGCTACATCAAGAATCAGGCGTTGAACCTGTTCTTGACTACATAATGTCACTAACTTCACGTCACCTGGCCAGATGCCGTCTTCACCACAACGACCGAATTGCTGACATGTTCCTGCCTTCAAAGACGCTGTCCAAGCGGAGCAAGAAGTTCATCCTGCCGAAGGATATCTCCCCACCGTGACTGCCCTCGGCCCCGGGGGGCGGTCAAATGTGTACGTGCGGACGGAGTAAGTGAAGAGAAAGTGTGCGCGTAAGTGTGTTTAGGTTAAGTTTTTATAATTATTCATGTTTAAAGGTTTTCTGAAAATTTTCCTTTGTGTAGAGTCATTAATAATTAAGTATTTTCATGTATTGTATTACTTAGATTGTACATGTTAGGTTAGGGTTAAGCACTAGCTGTAGGTACCTAGATTTAAGTGAAGTATTTTAATTACATTAAAATTTTGTAAAATATTGTACCGTTTTTAGAAAAAGTATATTTCGTATTTCGTATTTATAAGGTAAGGTACTTACTGTCCAAGCGGAGCAAGAAGTTCATCCTGCCGATGGATATCTCCCCACCGTGACCGCCCCTCGGCCCCGAGGGGCGGTCAAATGTGTACGTGCGGACGGAGTAAGTGAATAGAAAGTGTGTGCGTAAGTGTGCTTAGGTTAAGTTTTTATTTTATTTTTAATTATTCATGTTTAAAGGTTTTTTGAAAATTTTCCTTTGTATAGAGTCATTAATAATTAATTTTCTCATGTATTGTATTACCTAGAATTGTACATGTTAGGTTAGGGTTAAGCACTAGTTGTAGGTACCTAAATTTAAGTGAATTATTGTAATTACATTAAAATTTTGTAAAATATTGTACCGTTTTTAGAAAAAATATATTTCGTATTTCGTAAGGTACTTATAGCATTATTTTGCTGTACACAAATATTGTGCTACTTCCTTCCTGTTCAATACAGGTTAACATTTTTGTTCTGTTAAATGGAAATTTGTGTTAATATTTTCATTTTAACATAAACATGAAATGTTACATTTAACACTGAACTCATTTTACATTGAAGTATTAATATTGTATACCTTCTCATATATAATTTAATATGGAGCTAACCCGATAAGGACAGCCTGATTAGGATTCAATAAGGTTATTCATGATCACTCTGATCATGATCTGATATGGTGGTCCTGATGAGGACCTGATAAGGTAGTCATGATAAGGACCCGATGACTGTTCTGCGTAACAAACCTGATAAGGACCTCATACGGTAATCCTGATCTGGACCTCATCAGAATGTAAGGCACGCCTGATAAGGTCCTTGTCTGGACCTTACTAAAATTTCTAGTCGGGCTAATGTAACCACCCAGTCGTACGAATGCGTTTTGTAAGCTCGTATGAATCAAATTTCGTACGAATTCGTATTCAGTGTAACCGTAGCCTAAGAAAAGCATACGTCTTCATTTTGAATGTTTCAAATTTCCTTTACTTTTGCTAGCGACCTGTACCATGACTACGTAAAAGTGTATTTATAGAATATAGTTTGACTCCCAGTCCATGCACACGTCGATGTAAATATTAAAATCAAGTCATGAACTAATGACAAGATAACTTGATCCGTGTAGGAGGGAAAATATAGCATATTTTAAAGATTATTAAAGTTCGTTCAAGTTGTTGTGTACTTAAATATTGCGAGAACGATTGGGGATAGCGAATAAGATCACATTATCATAAGATTTCTATATAGTACGTATATATATATATATATATATATATATATATATATATATATATATATATATATATATATATATATATATATATATATATATATATATATATATATATATATATATATATATATATATATATATATATATATATATATATAGAGTATACACCTTCAATAAATAGTACTCTTATTTAGATTTATTCCATGTTTAAAGTTACTTTCTGATTTTCGCCTCGTCGAATATGTATACCATATTTATAGATTTGTTATCAAATGCACGATTTCAACGGTGTTATTAAATGTCGCTACAAATTTCGAATAAATATATCAGAGCGATCGAAGTAGATATTTCGTAATAGATTCTTCGAAGTAAATGTTACTATATGTATATTGTGAGTTTTTATTGCATGTTTTGTAAGCTTATGTTAAAACTAAAAACATACTTTAGTATATTTTCAAAGTTCAAGTTAAATACATCTTAACTCATTTTGAATTAATCAAATTAGGTATACGATCTAAATCAAAATTAGCTATTTACTAAAAATTTTTAGCTGCAGTTTGCATCAAGAAACAAAAATAAAGCCAATCTCTTTAATAACAAGAGAAATTTTGACTTTTTTTTAATGTGATTGATAAGAAAATTTTGTTGATATATTAATACTGATAAGTTCTTCGACATTATAAAAGGTACAATAGGATAGTTATAGGTAGTCTATCCTCGACTTTAGGTCCTGTCAAATGACAATATGATGTGACTGTAAGTAATTCATATCTATAACACCTTTTACAACAAAGATAACGAAAAGATAATCAGAAATGGAAAATTTTTTCAAGGATATGAAAGCGAACATTTCCAAAAACATTAGACATATTATCGTACCGGTTTTCAAGGAGATTTTTAAAGAAAATTGTCATTTCTGATTAGGCTAGGTTAGGTTACTCTAGGTCTAGGGGTTCCCAAACTTTTTAGGCCCGTGGTTCCCTCAATATACAAGTCATTTGCGGCGGGGCCCTTTGATCCCGAAAATTAGATCTTTCAGACTAAAGACCATTTTTGATCAACCGGGCTCAAATGTTTGCGATTCCAAAAAGAGTAAAATTTTATATGATCTATTGTGCTTACGTTGCTGACACTTTTATCAGGAAATGATCAATTGAACTTATTTTAAAAAAATGTCTAAAGTAGCGAAAGTCCAGAAAACACTTTTATTCTCTGGAATTGGAAATTGCGACTTGTCTTTTACATATTAAAGCTTTCTGCTTTGACTATTCCCGACTACAATTGAAAAAAATTTGGCTTGATTTTAATTTAGTAATTATGCGAGTTGTTGTCCCGTCTGTGTGCAGCTGCTTTACATTTGCAAACGTGAAAATGGCCATAGGTATCGTATTTTACATAATATTTATCCAATTTCATTTAAATTTTAAGAACAACTGACGATTAAACATATTGGTCCTATATCGATTTTATGATAGACACTCGTTGGCAAACATTTTCTTCATTTTGTTTAACTTTTTTTTCTCAAGTTATAGTAGTGAACAGTTAAAAATACTCTAAAGACTCGTAAAATAATAACTATACAGAATAATTAAAATGTAAATATTTCATAAATTGGCAGCTGTTTTATACGTAATGAAATAGTGCATACTGCATTTGTTGTATCCAAACTATCAACCTATGTTTACAAGATTTTGCATAGCGACTTTTAACTTTTTTTTCATACAAATCATTTATTATTATAGAGCTCTGTATGTAACTCATAATTTTCATATCCTTCTTAAGTTACAATTTAATAATAGTAGTTAATTATACGTTGCTCAATAATTATATACAGTATATAAATATTTCTAGTTCACACGTTCTTTTTAAATAACTGAAACCGTGGTAGAACAAACATATAAGTCAATTATAATCAATATAGTGGCCAATTCACATCATCAATTTTTTTTCTTTTTTTACTTCGATTGTCTCTTGATAGAAGAATATATAGTTACGTAATTTTTGAATTAGTTTAAAATTTTCTATAATTACCATGTGTGGGTAAATTCTGATCGATTTCGTTCGCTACGATGGTCAAAGAGACCACTAGAACTTACCTAAGTGATACGATCAGTCTTTCAAGATATTTAAACAAAGTGCTGTAGGTACTATATTCAATTTTTTTTAAATTTTTTCGATGTAGTCTATGATTCTTCAAATGTGCTAGGTTTCAGGTCACTACTAAGAAACAAACTGTTAAAGATTTTAAGCGTCCGTAAATACTTTTATGTTTTTCGAACAGTCAAACATGGAAGGAGACGAGTTACTTTTCTAGCGTTTTAACCTCCACCAAAATCGAGAAATTTCCAACGAAAAAAGGAAGTTAACCGTTTTAAACAAGCCATATGGAAAAATTTTTTTGTCTCAAATGCCGGACTTTTTACTGCCAGTGATAAGTACAATAGATAAGGTTACAAAAAAAGAAAAAGAAAAAATTAAAGATCCCAACATCAAAAAAGTGAACCCTAGGAATTTACAAAATATAAATTATACTAAACTATATTGATAAAATTGAACATTATTTATAATTATACCGCATTTCAGAAAATCTGTCACAGATGGCGGCACCTGTACTAGTGAATATATACATATTACAGCATTCTGAGCCGCCATATTACACGACGAGTTAACTCGTCTTAATAATTTAATGAGTTAAGGTTTGCTGCTATTGTATTGGTCGTTTATTAATATAAGTTGGTGAGTTTCGTCGGTGTACACTTCCTTACAGACGGTCCGGTCAACTTCGACATTATTCATTTCTTTCTATACCTTGATTTTTTTCAATATTCTCCACTGTGACAAGTTTATCTTGCAATAACAAGAAGCCACAACCAATCCTGTAACAGCTATAGTATACGTTCGTGGTATTGATAGGACTATTTAATTTCAGTAGCTAATATTCCAACTCTTTCAACCGTTTGTATGTAAGCAGAAATCTAGCAGTCAAAAACGATTTTGTGACAAAAAATTTAGTTTTGTTTTTGTTTTCACAAATATTATATTTTTGAACAAAATATGTAAAAAAACTCATAAAAACAAAGCAAAAAAAAAAGTGTGATAGCGCCTTATGTCTCTCCAAAACAATGAACATAAAAATATTACATCAATTTTTAGGGTTTCGTAGTCAAATTTACTGAACCTTTATGCCATGTGAGTTTTTTGAGAGTTGTCACTTCTATTTCAACCAAATTTTTATGATAGAAATGGTACTGGAAAAGACTATTTTCTTGGATGTAATGGAAATGTAACCAAGAAAAACACTATCGGTTGAAGTAGCCTCAAGTACATATGCATATTTTTACCGCCTAACTGATAAATTAAAGAAAAATGAAAAAATTAAACTTGGGTAAAAAAATTTTTTTGCTCATTTATGTTGTTAATTAATGCATTAGATCAGTTTTATCGAAAAATTAATATATAGTCCCATTTAAAAATCTATAAGTTTATATCATAGCTAGAAAACCATAAGAGCTATAAAGCTCCTGACTATAGAAATCGGTTGCCCCCGTCGATATCTACAACTCTTATTTGAACAATTTTTCGATTAAATCAACGGTTTGGCTGTAATAAAAATGGAAACTCTCGAAAAACTCACACAGTATATAATTATATTTGTCAAATCATCCGTTATGCTCATAATTTCCGTATCTTTGAACCTATGAAAATAAAATGCAAATTAGTAGACAACAATAAAAACTTGCTTCTGAGTTCCTAAAAGTACTTTTTCGTGTTAAAAAGTAGGAATGAAAATATTCTTTACGTACCATTTTGTATTTTTAAGGTCCAATAGACAACTAATTTCTTGAAAACTGAAGAAAGAAAATTAAATAGTCGTCATTAGATGAAATTTTGTGTCAGATGTGTGTCGGTATTAAAAAACATCTCTCAAAAGTCCAAATTATTAGAGAAAATGCTATAAAATAGATAAAATTTTCGTTTTTCGGAGATAACTCCATAAATAATTTCACGAACCTTGTAGTATGGGATATTGTCAGAAATTAAGTAGAAATAATTTTTGTTCACTGTCCGTTCTTAAACCTTCTTTGGGAAACAATTAACTTCAAACATGGAGACTGTACATATGTCAGAACTACCTAAATACATAAGTGTATTTGTGTTCGAAGCCCATAATGTATCTTATTAGTATATTATTCAACAAGCTGGTAATGGTAGCTACTACTCACGAAGATGAAATTGCGACACGAGCCGCGTTTACGAGGCGAGTGTCGTAATGCATCTAAGTGAGTAATAGTCATTGCAAGCGAGTTGAATACGATATTTTTACTACGACATTTTTCCTTTTTGATTTAAATAAAATTGAATATAAATTTTAAATTACAAACTACTACAAATTTTAAATTACAAACAAAATACAAACTACTTTGTTTACTTTAACGTTACTACGCAACATATATGAAATTAAAATTTGATACATATATATCATAGACAAAACAAATGCCGGCCCATTGAATAATGGTTAATACGGTGATTTCATTGGTCGATAGCTATTGAGTAATGGTCATTCTTCCACACCTTTGAATAATGCCTAACTTTCTCAACAATTTACGGATATGTAATGAGTGTGTTCTTCAACAGGAGTAGAAAAATAATTTTATAATAATATTGACGACAATATTAATATTGACGAATTTTTTGCGCCTTCAGGTAGATGCGAAGCCTAAGCGACACCTCAAAACTTAGTGTATGAAATTTTTAAAAAATGTTGCGTTTATCTCAGTCTCTAATTTAGTTTCGGAATTGTTTCTAGAACCATTTAAATTGGAAATGTCTACGGAACCCTATTTTACGCGTGGTCCGGCACGCACTTGATAACTTTTTTTCTAAATAAAATATAATTTTAACTAAGTTTATAAGAAATTACTAATTATATATTATCTGTCTATATTATTAGTATTACACAGTGGCGTACAATACCCCGCTATAAAATACATATAGCATTGCAAGCATGTGGCATGAAATGAACATATTCTCAATATAATTAAACAGAATAATGTTCACATATTCATTTAAAATAATAATAAATTGCAATTTCACTGAACAAACATGAAACTGTAGCACGCAAAAAATACATGTATAAACTATGAACGTACTAGCCCAGGTGCTAGGTGACATTGAGTATGAATGAAAGTGGTATATAATATGACTTTTGATTGTTGTTAGGGGGTCTTAGGTGAGTATGAAAATCCATGTCGTCGACCTCTAGGGTGGTTGGCGACTTGGTAGGGAAGGGGGTTAAGCTGCAGAAAAATCCGATCCGGAAATCTCTTATATCTTGCTTATTATTGACCGTAGAGCGATGTTTTTTTTTTAATGGGCTTGCAATAAAATGATCTAAAATTTGTGTCACTTGCAAATTTTTGATATACCTAATGGTTTTCGTGTAAAAAAAATGAAAATAGAAGGCAATTTAAGTATTTTTAGTATACAGGGCTAGTCAAAAGTATAAAAAAGTGAAAAATCTCAGCGGGAAAGCATTTTTTGGGATAAACGATGAGGACAAAAGTTTCACCATTTCTTACGGCATATCCGATGATAACCTTCACCTTGATCTCAAAGTCAAGTTTCAAGGTCATATCAAGGTCAAGTCCGTTTTTTTATACGGCAACCCCCACTTTTGACCCCGGAAATGGAAAAAGTGGAAAATTCTGCATCCAAATATGTCCTTGATAGTGATCTCAAGGTCAATGATCAGGGTCAATTCAAGGCCAAATGCTGATTCTTACCGCCCAAGCGCTAGCTGCCATTAAGTATGCGCTGAAAGAAGTATAGAATTTGACTTTTGATTATTAATGTATTAGGGGGTCTTAAGTGAGTTTGAAAACGCATACCATCGACCTCTAGACTAGTCAACAACTTGATGAGAAAAGGGGTTAAAGTGGGGAAAGGGGTTAATTTGCAGAAAAATCCGATCGGGAAATCACTTATATCTTGCTTATTATTGACCGTAGAGTGATGTTTTTTTTAATGGGTTTACAATAAAATGATCTAAAATTTATGTGATATGCAAACTTTTGATATACCGTCATACAGTTTTCGTGTAAAAGAATGAAAACAGAAAATAAAGGTAAAATTTAAGAATTTGGGTTTGCCTTTGAATTGATCGTGATCATTGACATTGAGATCACGATCAAGGTCATATTCGGATGCAGAATTTTCCGCTCTTTCCATTTCCGGGGTCAAAAGTGAGGGTTGCTATATAAAAAACCGGACTTGACCTTGATATGACCCTAAACCTCGACTTTGAGGTCAACATGAAGGTCATCATCGGCTTACACTTTTTACTAGCCCCTGTATACTAAAAATACTTAAATTTTAACGTTGCCTTCTATTTTCATTTTTTTACACGAAAACCATTAGGTATATCAAAAATTTTGATGTGACATAAATTTTAGATCATTTCATTGCAAACCCATTAA
Organism: Brachynemurus nebulosus; assembly: GCA_035578155.1. NCBI lineage: Eukaryota > Metazoa > Arthropoda > Insecta > Neuroptera > Myrmeleontidae > Brachynemurus > Brachynemurus nebulosus. The sequence goes on along the minus strand of JAPWDM010000001.1, from coordinate 43,624,050 downwards.
AAAAAAAAACATCACTCTACGGTCAATAAGCAAGATATAAGCGATTTCCCGATCGGATTTTTCTGCAACTTAACCCCCTTCCCTACCAAGTTGCCAACCACCCCAGAGGTCGACGACATGGGTTTTCATACTCACGTAAGACCCCCTAACAATAACCAAAAGTCAAATTCTATATCTCCTTCATGCATACTCAGTGTCACCTAGCACCTCGTCTATACGTACATACGCAATTTATACGTGGTAAGAGAGACAGACATGCGGACAGATAATATGTAGGTTGATAAAGGTATTCTTACAGTACCTACTAACAGATAAGAATTTCCAACAAAATTTATATGTATGTATATATTAGACATTTTAAAAGTGGGTGAAAATATAAATTATATTAAGTAAAAAATTTGATAAATACGTGCAAGTATTCTAAATGTTTTGTGAAAAACTGTTTACGTAGGAAAATGTAATATTTCAAAAATAACGTATAAAATAGAATGGAAAAACGAATGAATTGTCTTCCTACAGTATTATTAAATCGATAGTAAATAGGCACATATTTTCATATCAGATATAAAATTTGATATTTTTAAAAGATTGTGAATAATTGTAAACTATTTTACATATATAGCTATTGAACAAATTTTCAGGGAGGCACTAAATTATATTATGGAATGTGTCCTTATTATTTCAGTAGAATTAGCACAGCAGTTAAAGATGTTGGATGTATATATTGTAGATTTTCAGAAACTTAAAAATGAATGGTTTTACTTTTGAGAATTTTTCTGTTTTAGCCTTTTGTGAAGAGACGAGATTATTTGCGGAGAAAAATTGTTAATAAAAATTCATAAAAATTTTAGTATTTTGTATTCATATATTTTCATTGGGAATATTGATAATGATCTCAGCTCCTCCAGTTGGTTTTGTTTCCAGACTTACCAGATGAGAGCGAATTTCTTAACCTATTGTGGACTATGTGGCTAAACCAATTGTAGATTATGTTAGATCTGTAATTCTATATTATGTACACTGCATATTTTGGTGATCGTGACTTTTACTCACAAACTTTCTCAAATTGCATCTGTTGAGATATTAAAAGCTTCTGCAAATGGTAAACTATTTTTACCACTGTGCAGGTTATAAATAAGTTGGGGTCACAGTTTATATAAGTTATTTACATAAGTTAATAGATTAAAAACATGTCATGTTTTTGTTTATTTATATCTTAATTGGTTTACTGAAAACAGCAACTGCTCCAGTAGAAATTTAATTATTACTTTTTGCATTCCTCCTATAATTTCTTTACATCAATAAACGGCTCTCAGTTTTCTCCATCTAATTTAAAAGTTAATATGTTTTAATAATTATTTAGGACAATGGAAAAGTTTACCAATTTTCTTTTTATGGGTAAAAATAAAAAAACAAAATCAAACAAAAATGTAACAGAAAAATTAAGATATCTCAACAACTAACAAATTTACGGGAGTTTAAAGTTGCACTTTATACAGACATTTCTATTTCATCTGAACGGATGTGTGACGTCACGTTTACTACAGGATTGCAAATCAAGCGAGGAGTCTTTTTTAATAAAATTTTATAATGCTGGTAAATACATTAATTATTACGGTTACGACAAGTTTAAAATTTTTATATTTTACAAATTCAATATTTTGACGCTTTAAAATGTCATTTTTTTGAACTTTTGAACATTGATAAATATATCAAACAAAAATATTTTTTTATTTAAAAATATTAAATTCATGGTAATTTAACAAGATTTAATTAAAAAAATATTGTATAAAAGACACTGTGACGTCAGAAATGAATTGGAAATCAATCATTCCGCTTTAAACTTTGATCTTCTAATTTTCTATTATTTGTTAACGGATTTCAAAAATTTTTTCACCAGCTTATTAATTTTGGTCTATATTTTAATTAAATGTAATTACATATTACGTTATCCACACTACAAAACTTCTTCATTAGTTGGTTCTAAATTAAATAGAGCAAAATGGGAGTAATTTATTAGCATAAAAAACGTATTAGAAAATATTTCACGTGATTTTGATGACTGAAATACCGAAAAAAATTGTTTATAAATAACTAGTTGAATAATTAAATTTCTGGCGAAGCAATTACTGCTTTCAATAAAGTAGTTTGGAAGTAATTTAAGCACATAAAAAGTTTTTTCGGCTTGTGTCTCTCTGCTGACTTCACATTTTAAAAGTGTAATAAAAAAAAATGACCTTTTTCAAGACCGTAATAAATTTTAAGACTTATTTTGGTAAAAATATTTTATCCTTTTAAATTTTTCAGTATTTTTAAATTGTGTTAAAAAAAAAGTTTAAGTTCTATGTGGGTTTATATGTAACTTAACTTAAAATTAATATCATAATAATATTATAAATGTGAAAGTTTGGATGTTTAGATGTTTGGATGTTTGTTCTCAATCACACAGAAACGGTTGGACCGATTTTGATACAATTTTATATACACACTCCTTATACTCTAAATAGTCTAAATTAACACATGGGCTAAATTTTATCCTGATTGCAAGTTCCTGAGGGATTCAAAGACACCTCAAAAAACAAAACTCAATTCGATGAAATTTGGTACACTAGCATTATTTATCCTGAGTTAACAAATAGGATAATCTTATCCCGACTAAAGGTTCCTGTGGGATGACTGAACCGCATTTAATTAAATATAATATAGAGACATTATTTATTATGAGCACATGTAGCTAGAATTTTAATAACACGTAGAATAGTTTTATCCCGATTGAATGTTCCCAGGGGATGCAAAAGAAATTTCAAAATCATGTCCAAGTAATTAAACCGAATTTGATAAAATTTGGTACACAGACATGACTAATCCTGAGTTAACGCATAGGCTAATCTTATCCTGATTAAAGGTTCCTGTAGGATGACTGAATCTAATTTGATAAAATTTAATATACAAACGTTATTTACTATGAACACATATAGTAATAATTTTGAAATAGTTTTAGTCGGGATAGTTTAATCCCGATTGAAGGTTTCCGGGGGAAGAAGGGGAGACACAAAGGGGGGGGGAGGTTAATTCAATGCGGGTGAAGCCGCGGGTCAGACTTAGTTATATTATAAAAATGTGTTTAAATGGTTATGGAAATTCATAGTGAATGCAATAGCAATAATAATACATAGGATAGTTTTATCCCGATTGAAGGTTCCCGGTGGAAACAAAATCAACTGCTAAATCACATCCAACTAACTAAATCGAAGTCGATGAAATTTAGTACACACAGAGACACTATTTACCCTGATCTAACACATGGTGTAATTTTATCCCGATTAAATGTTCCTGTGGGATTCAATATTATTTAATTATAATAACAGCAAAAAGTCACAGATCCTTGAAATGTTTACTAAATTGCTTACTTTAACTACTAGAACTTGTTGAAAATTTCAGAATGCAAACTAGAATTCCCAAAAACTCATTATCTAATTTCTTCAAACATATAGTTTCAGGTAATCATTTTTTGTAAATTTTCGATTTTCGGTAGGTAAGTAGTTTGCAAATAAAAATATTACAGATAGAAAGGATCGGGTCGATCTTTTTCAACCGCGGGATATAAATCATGATTAGCCAATAAAATAAAGTTCATTATCTAATTGGCATTTTGAAATTCCCAATTTTAATGCAAGCAATATCAAGGATCTATGTTTTTTGCTTCGTTACATATAAATCCATATTGAACTTAAACTTTTTTTTAACTTAATTTAAAAATATTGAAAAATTTAAAAGGATAAAATATTTTTACCAAAATAAGTCATAAAATTTATTACGGTCTTGAAAAAGGTCAGTTTTTTTTTTTTTATTACACTTTCGAAATGTGAAGCCAGATGAGAGACACAAGCCGTTTTTTCAACTTTTGGCACCAAGTTCTTTTCTATATTCTTCTTCCATTATTATTTACAAGGTACGTTAGAAATTTGACATGTATTAACTCCTGTAGCAAACGAAAGCTTAGTTCTTCACAAAAACCTTAGATTAATTGATAAATTTTATTAAAAATTAACATGATAGACATAGATATTTATGGGTTGTTCTAAATCATACTGTACATTAATAATATATTTACTTTATAGGTATTATTTTCTACTCGAATAGTGACTATTAAAAGAAACAGAATTATATCTTAAAGCATTGCCAAGTTTAAGAATCTCATTTGTAATAATTATCTAACATAAATAGATCAACTCAGTCGGTATGAATTTATCATTTTAAATAATAAAACAACTTAATATACACCCATATTTCTAAATAGGTATACCGGGCGTTCACTCTTACCTTTTTATTTTGCGGGTGACTACAACGGCAGGTAATTTCGTTCTTTAGTCTTAATGTTTTTTAATACTATTTAACATTCACTATATCGTTACATGTGTGTACCGATAAAGACTTCCAAATATTGAAGCAGAAATTAGAAGTTTGAAATTTTTTCAAATGATATTAATCGATTCAGTGCCATTGGCATGATAACATGCCAAAGCAAACAAAGATGGAAAATATCTTACAACAAGAGACAACACTATATGTATTTTTAAAAATTTAGATTGAATGGTTGTGATTGAAAAATATTGTTTCTCAGTTCTATGTATAATAAAATTCGTTAAGTGCGTGGTTTTGACACGCACTAAGTAATGTCACCTCAGTGAAAGTGTTAATTTATGATTTTTTGTTAACTCTATAGTTGTTTACACTACAACCCTCTTGCGTTTATTCAATATGGATGTACAACTCTATAATTATTCAATATGGATATACAACTTTATAATAATGTTTCCCCCACTATGACCACACAACGATATTAATATGTCATCCTTCGATAACATAAAAAATAAATTACAAGTACATTAGAAATCCACGCTTGGGTTACTTTTCTAATAAAAATTTGTCCCCAAAAATGTTAAATTAAAGGTAAATTGATACCTCTCTAGTTGCCCAACTTGCTTTAAAATGAAATAATAATAAAAAAATAATACTGTGAATAATTTAACATTTAGATATTTACAGAAATATATAAAAGTTGCTTCTAATAAGTTTTATTCAATGTTTTAACATAATTGAATTTATAAAATACTACTATGATACATGAAGTAAATTTGTTTATTATTGTTAGCAAAAAGTTTTTCAACGGTTTAACCAATACATATGTAGCAATACATACCAAATCATTCAAATCAACATTCATTGTCAGCTATAAAAAAGATATTTATATGTCAGAATTCAGAAGATAATTATTAATTACAAATACATACACATAATATGTACCTGTCATATATTATTTTATAATTTATAAAATTGTAAATACGTAAGTTATGCGATACACATAAAGTGGGAATGTCGAATTATAAGAATGGTAAATAATGTCTTCTTCATTGTTTTTACTTAAGTCTGTGTAGAATGCATTTTACTTAAAATGAACATCATAAAATTCAGAAACTGACATCTGAAATAATTTTAAAAAAATTATTAGATATTCGAAGTATTAGTTTAATTCCGACTTTAATATTGTACATAGCATAATGGGATATGATACCCGATGTTATGCAAAATATAACAATGTTTATATTTTATGAAATTAAGAAAACAAAAATCTTACAATTAGAATTAAAACATTCCCACAAGTACGCAGATAATATGTAAACAATTATCTCTCTTTATCGATGTTTATAAACCTGTCTCTTACAAACAAAAATTACTTGGCAGCCATAGAGTTAACACCCGGTATAAATGTACGAACGTATAAAACAAACGCTTTCAAATTATTTTAATACTTATAGATAGAAAGAGTTGCTCAAAAATAATAGATGCATTTCATATAAAGTCAACTCTCTAGGACAGCTATAATATGTAATAAAATCTACATACTTTATTACTGCAAGTAAAATAAAGAAATAAAATATGAATTATTACACTAAAATTATATCAAATTTATTTTAATAAATTGTTTTTTGAGAAATGGTTAATAATAGATTTTTGAAACTATTAAATTGAAAAATTCATATAAACACTTCGGAGTCAGTATATGTTCAAATTTTTTTTTTTATATTTTAAATTTATGTGTGAATAACTCTACAAAATGTGGCATATACAGAAAGTATCATTGTCCGAAGTACATAGCAAATTGATGAAAAATGTAATTGACGTAGAATATACAATATAACTTATATAAGGCCAGTTCCACACTATGGTGCCACTCTCAATACGTTTCTGTTGCAGTCTCAAGCCGGTAAAATTGTGTCATATTATAGTGCCGCTCTCGATACAATCTCGGGTCGCTTTTACCCCTATTGTTGTTCAGGGTTCAGAAAAATTTGTTATAATACCTATTCTATTAGAAGATGAGTCAAAAAGAAACTTCAAAATTAATCAATTAATAAATAATTAATTAATATTAAGGATTACATTTTTTTACCCTAAAAGTTATTTCACAACATAATGCACTTTTTGATAATTATTGTAACTGAGTACTTACGGAGTAGAGAGGAATGAAAAAGGTATTCACGCTCTCATAACAAATTATGACAAGTTTGATTTTGCTCCAATAAAATATTGTTTGAGTTATATCAGCACTGAACCGATATTTGAACCGTCATTGAATCGTAACGAGAATTAATCCAGGGCTAGCCAAGAGCATATCGAAAGTAAGGCTATATTGTAGAACGAGTCTAAAACACGAAGATATCTGCTACGTTATAAAATTCAGACACTAAGTTAAACGAACTGACTAGAAGAAGAACTAAACATATGTCTATGTTGAGAAGCCAATCATTTAAAATCAATGACTCAGTCGTAAGTTACTTATATACACTGCAAGCATGTAAACGATCTCAGGTATCGAATAATACGACAGATATTGTATTGTAACCATGTGGTTTTAAACAGCATGTTTTCTTAAGTATTCAATCTAATGGTAAACTCTGTATAATAAAGTGCTCTGATAGTTTCTTGTGTGCATACATGAAGATCGTGATTTCAATTTGAGTTGATCCAGTCATTCAATTATTATTTTAAACGATTCATTTTAATCGTTCACGACTTTTTCGGATGTTTGATTATACTAGAACAAATTACAACTTATAATAAGTACTTTTATTTTACTCTTACAACTTACAAATTCGGGTAAAATATTTGAGCAAAAAGGTAATCATCAAAAAGATTTTAAAATTTCCATAAATAACGAAATTTTAACAAAACTCTAAGCAAAGCAATTTGATTAGGTTTTTAACAGAGCTAAAACCTGCAAATGTTTCTTCTGTTAACTTCAAAATCAAGACAAAATCTATTAAATAAGGTAGTGTCTAGGGAATGAGGTGTGATGAAGTATGTTCTGGAAGATTTTCTGGAATAGAATCAGCAAGCCCTTATGTCATCTTGTCGATATTCGTGGAAGGTTTTATTTTTCCACGTGATCTTATTATCTATTCTCAAAAGGTCAAATGGGAGAAAAATTTAGAAATTTTAATAAAGAAAGAACATCATTATACATTTTAAACACTTTTAATGAATTATTTTCATTATTGTAAATTAAATTCAATTATTTCCATTACTAAGGATTCGCATGACGCCGTGTTGGTCTAGTGATTACCAACTCCGCTTTTGTCTGGTAGATTGTGAGTTCGAAACGACCCGGGGGAGATACGTCATCTACATTACCATATCGCATTATCTATCAATAATTTATTCCAACATCAAAATCAATAGTAGGTACCTACATTGCAACGGTGCATAATATGGTGTCTATAAAGCTAGCCCTGCCAAGTCATAACCCCGAGATCCCACTTAGGCTATATTTTTTGCTATTTTTTTTTTTACAAACTAATTGATTTTTGCCGCAGCCGTTACCGAGATACAATGGCGGGGCTGACTTAAATCTGAAGTCAGCCCCGCCAACCCTGTATCTCCGGATCTGCTGCACTTATTCAAATTAAATTTACGGGATATTTTTTTGCTAATTTTTTGCCATTTTTTACCAACGAATTGATTTTTTTGCCGCAGCCGTTACCGAGATACGATGGCGGAGCTGACTTCAGACTTAAATCAGTCCCCCACCCCTGTATCTCCGGACCTGCTGAACTTATTCAAATACAATTTACGGGATATTTTTTTGCTAATTTTCTTCTATTTTTTTGCCAACGAGTTAATTTTTTTGCCACAGCCGTTGCCGAGAAACAATGGTGTTGCTGACTTAAATCTGAAGCCGATGTAACCACCACAATATGTCCGAATCTGTTCACCTTATGTAAATGAAATTTGCGAGATATTTCTTTGCTAATTAGTTGCAATTCTAACAAATGATTTGGCATTGCGAATTTCAATCCCTTGTGTGCTGTACTCCACTCCCGTAAAGTACTATTATAAGTTTTTAGTAAAAGTATCCGGCACAAATCTGAAAATCGATTCACGTATACTTACCGATATCTGGTCATGCTGCAATTTTGCACAAACCACTGATTTTAAGGGCAGTAGAAAGTGGTGCTTTCGGTATTATGGTGGATTCAAAATGGTGGCCTTTATGGCAAATGACGGATTACCTTTTTGAAACTCTCTTAATAAAGATATCAAATAAAATGGCATTATAAGTAGAACACAATTAGTGATTTTATTTTTGACACTTCTGGGTCCCGTGCACCCTGGCGAACCTTACATAACGTAATCTATATCTATCTAAAATAGCTTAGCTCTGTAACAGTGAAAAAAAATCTTCAGAATCGTCGGTTAGTATATTATTGACACTTTTGAATCCCATGGACCCTAGCAGACCTTACATAACATAATCTTTATCAGTCTAAAATAGTTTAGCTCTCTAACAGCGAAAAAATTTTCAAAATCGGTTAGTTAGTTTATTTTGCGTTTTTAAGATCCCAGGACCCTGACTGACCTCATACAACATATAAACTATATCCATCTAAAATTGTTTATCTCTGTAACAGTGAAAAAATTTTCAAAATAGGTCATTTCATTTTTGACACTTTAGAGTCCCATGGACCCTTGCGGACCTTACATAACGTAATCTATATCTATCTAAAATAGCTTAGCTCTTTGACAGTGAAAAAATTTTCAAAACTGATCGGCTAGTCTATTTTTTACAATTATGGGATCAGTGGACCCTGGCGGGTCATATAACTTATGGCAATCCGTGAGACTCTTGCCGACATTATTTATTAACTTAACTAATTCAAATACTTTAGCTTACTAACGGTGAAAAAATTTTCAAAATCGATTGAGTAGTTAATTTTTGGCATATTTAGGTCCCCAATAGCCTGACGGATCTCATATAACATACCTTAAATCCATTTAAAATTGTTTAGCTTTCTAACATTAATGATTAATAGTGAAAAAATTTTCAAAATCGATCCAGTTCTTCAAAATTTTTTTCCTCTCATACAAACCTAATTATTATGTTATCTTTCTATAATATTTAATTATATTATGACATTACGTTCATTATCTTGTTCATTTAAAATTCAATAAAAAAAAAAAACTTCATTATATATGCTTAAAATATCTGGTTGTTTTTAATTTAAAAAGATGAGACAGAGATATTGTATTATAATACATAGATTTTGAATAACTACCATTTGTTTTGCGTAAAAAAATGAAATTTTTCTATATTTTATAAGGAATTGGGACAGAAATATAAATTACTTATATGACACTGACAAAGAGAACAAAGATAGGCAAAAATGAAAAGTTACGATTTTCTCGAAAACTACTTAACATAGAAAGACAATTATAAGAATATATATATATATATATATATATATATATATATATATATATATATATATATATATATATATATATATATATATATACATATATATATATATATATATATATATATATATATATATATATAGGGTGTAAAGTATATAAATCTCGGTACGAAAACAGTGGGTAGATCTCACCCATGTAATTAATATCAGCAAATAAATTTGAACCAAAACTGTTTTTAACAGAAGAAATTTGATACTAAATATGGGTCAAAAAAGCGGCCCTTAAAAATTTTTTTAATACGGCTCTGACCATCTCATCTTTGTAAGATAAATTTTCTGTTTTTAAAAAAAATCTGGGAAACACGTTTACGACTTAAACATGTTTACAAAATTTTCTTCAATTTTAGTCAATAAAGTTATATTCTACCTTTGATATTAAGAAAGTATTTATGTATAATTTAAACAGGGCCGTACTTAGAAAAATTTCGAAACATCATGTAGCCAGTTAATTTGCGAGTTTCTCAAACTGTTAATTCCGAAAACATTCCTGTGGTTTTAGTGTCTACAAGGTGCAATGAGTTACCCCTCAAAAGGACGAGAGTTATCTTTTTTACACCCTATATATATATATATATATATATATATATATATATATATATATATATATATATAAATATCATTTTCGTATTCTAGGGACCTCAAAACATATTTCTGTTATAGTCTCGGCCTCAGATTGCGTCATCAGAGCGGCCGTAATAGCTGAATTTCGAGCTTTCGAAATTCGCTAAAAAGGTCGCATAATATTGAACGCAATGAAAGTCGTTCAACATTGATCATATTATTCACATTATCGTTCTGGTATATGCTTTTACTTCTGCATTTACAATATTCGGATATTCGTATGATTTTATCATTTTGACACATCAAATTTGGATATATTTTGTTCACTAGTTAAATATCTCAAGTCATATGTTACCCGTACCTACTAAACTACTCTATTTTAATTTTTTTATTGTATGTTTGGACGATAATTTATTTAACTTAACACTAAGACGTGATTATGCTAACGAAGCCAAAGAACTGAAATAAACTGAGATGTGTGAGATCTGTACTTCCTTTTATACTTTTCCAAAGAATGCCAAATGAACACTTTTTTTAGGAAAATATTGTCGAGACGCTATTATTAACAATCATATGAATATTTTCAAAATTAAATCCTCTAATCAGAGCGAATTTTTAACCCTAGAATCATACGTACTCGTCAAAACGACGAACGAACTTCTCTACCTGCTCCAATAATGTGACTTGTCGGTACCTGCTCGCTGTGAAACTTCTGTTATCTAATTTATTTGTTATTGTAACACATAAGACATATAAATTTTATTTATAGCTATTGTCGTTTTTTTTATACTGAAATAGTGTGCGTCAAAAGGACGACGATGTATGATTAACCTATGTTTTTTTTAAAGATTTTGTACTCCACATATAAAAGTTTTTCTAATTTTTCTAAAATTTATTAAAGATATGGATGTTATAATTAATTTATTCAATGATTATGATAATGTGAAAGATGATTACAGCTGTTTGACTTATAGAGACGACATAATACTGAGATTTGAATATATTGAATCGAAAACTAAAGAATGCGTTTCGAATGACTTAATAAAAGATTAACAATTTATTTTGTGGAAAATATTTTAATTTTTATTATTTTTTGAGATCTTATTCGAAAAATTACTAACAAATTTTAGAAAATTTACAAATGTGCCTAATGGGGAAATAACTACATATCTATAGGAATATTTATGACTGAGAAATTTCACATTCTGTAAAGTCACACATGTCCACTGATTCATAATAGTTCATAAATTAATTATTACAATTGATGTATTTATCTATTTTTTAATTTTTATAATGAAAATATGCTTTGATAAAAAGATTAAAAAAATTAATAAATATTTACATTAAGAAATTTTTCCAAATCCAATTTTTTTAAATATTTTGTTCGCTTTTGTAATGTTGTTATGTAAAAAAAATGTTTTTTGCAAATAAACTCTAAAACTCCCCGTAAAAAGTCCATTCGTCGAAACGACGCCGATGTATGATTAACTTGACTCGTAGACCAACGTATGATTCTAGGGTTAAACAGACAGAATTATACAGAAAATTATGAAATACTTAATAACATTAATTTGCTAAAATACTAGAAATCGCATTCGTTAAAGTAACAGCTTAATGTTAACAGCTATAAAATAAATGGACCGAGTGGAACAACAAACAAAATTTAAACAATTATTAGTAAAATAGGGAATTTTGGAATAAATGATCACCATATTCTATTGAAAATTATTGGAATACCGTCTCAAACAGCATAGATGGGATTTGGGTAGAGGTGAATTACGTACTGGCTTAGCACAACATGCACACAATTTCGATCACGTCTTCGATTTCAACAAGACGAAGGCACTACAGTATGAAAGGAACTACAAGAAGAGACTAAACCTGGAGACCTTGTGGATTTTTTCTACAAAAAATGTGAATGATCAAGTAGAAAATGATAATCTGACATTTTACAAATCATTGTCAAAACATTCAAAAAAACATAAACAAACACTAGCTTAGTACTATAAACAATATTCATTTTTGCAGCTACTTGTTTATTCTTTATAAAAATAAATATGTAGATAAAAGATCTCATTTTGAAATACATCTATACTCTATTTTTGTCTGGATAATTTTGGTAAAAATTTTTTCCTTTGAATTCATTTATCATTTTGACTTGATACTATTAAAAAGTATTTCATTTTATTTTGTTATTTTAAAAATATTGTCTGTTTTTAATTTTAATTTTAACAAATTGACTAAAAAAATTAAGTGTTTACTTTTATAAATGTTTAATTTAATTTTATATTTTAATAACTTATTGTGATTCGATTCATTTTGCTACTTTTTTAAAAAATTGTGAGTAATTTATTGTTGTTCGAAAAATGTATGTTCCTGTTTTTAGATTTAAATATTTTTAAGAATATGGCCTGAAGAAGAGTTTTCACCCGAAACGTACGTAGCCAAATAAAAAATGTTTTCAATAGAATACGGTGATCATTTCTTCCACAATTCCCTATTTTAATAATCCAAAATCCCCAAATTTCTCTCCCTATAACAATTATTAGTTTAACAAATGAATTATGATTAATTAACAAAATAATTTCAATAAATTTCATCCCGAAATGATATGCAAGTAAACCAAAATACATATTTTCAATTCATTTCCCATTACATTTCTATTCATAATATTCAGTCATAATAAATTTATGCCGAATTAAAAAAGTAAATTAGGGACTAATCTCTGTTCTAATTAGCATTTGAAATAGAAGCTTTTAAATTCCGCTAAGCTTCTGTTATGGAATGGAAATCTCAATCGCCGGTAGTTAATAATAATAATATGTTTAACGTCCGTTTTCGAGACCAATTAATCTATAACAGACGCCACCCACATCATTATTTGTATGCTTTATTTATTCGCTACAAATTATATTCGACACATTATACATTTATGATGTGGGTGGAGGACAAGGAAAGTGGTGTGAGGGCTAGGATGTGGTAGGTATGCGTCTGCAGCCGTCTTCGTTACGGAATTATGCCGATATTCATCCAATCGCCGGTAGTTGCGAAAACAGAAGTAAACGTTCGTACCATTATTAATATTTACTCAAAGTCATGCTCAAAATTTTGTTGTTTATATAATGTACAACCATGTATCCCGTAAACGGTAGTAAATAGATTCGAAAATTAGGAAAAAAGATACGTTATTTTTGAAATAAGCAACAACAACATTCCTAGGTTTTTAACAACACACATAATTTGAATGCTTATTTTAAGACTACGATTAATTTCTACAATGTATTATTAAATATTTCTGACATTTAACTGGTAAACTTTTTTCTCAATGACATTATAATAAAGTATATTATTATATCAAATCCCCCATACAATTCTTAACGCTTTTAGTGCAATAAGAGGATGATTAGTTGAAAATTCTGCATTTAGTAAGACTTTGTATACTTATACATCTATTGTGCTAAAGGCGTAGCGCGTTATTTATTAATATTATTATTTTAAAACACGCGTTGCATTTCAAAACATTGATTTATACATTACAAGATAATCTATGGAGGTTCCACCAGAATATCTTTATTTATAGTCGAGTGTGAAGAAAAAAATCATAATGATTTTGAAATAATGGTGATTTCAAATAGCGAAGGCTCCTCTAAATGTAGTTAGTTTGAAACATTTCCTAAAATTGTTTTTAGATGCAGTAATTCAAAATGTACTAATTTCTAGCTGTCAGAACCTGATGTACATAACTATGTGATGCAGTAATTTTATTCGAAAACACACAATACTATAAGCACTTAAATTTTGAAAATTTTATGTTATATTACTCTTGGTTCACAGTGTTCAAACAGAATATTTTTATTCTGGAGTTTCTAGTGATGTTTCGTTAATAGTGAATATGTTGCCAGTACGAATGTATTCACTATTTTTTGAAGCATGAAGCGTAACTTTTGTACTGTTGAACACTCTCTAAGCATATGTAGGTATATCAGCAGCCATATATAACGTTTATAATAAAATATATAAGGTGAGTGAAGAAAGGTCGGATTTAATTTTGACGATATAGGCAACATTAGAGTTAAGGATGGTATGCGATATCACAAACTGCGATTTTGTCACGGATTTTATCCTATATTGTACAGGTTTATGGGACTACGCTTAGTCGTACATACGTTTGCCTTCAGACATAAAAAAAGTAATGTTGTATCAAACACCCAAGATTCCAGATTCATCAGTATTATGTTCTTTGATATGATTAGTTCCGCTATTAATAAGAAGTATTGTAGGCATTTTTTGTGTATAATACAGATTTCCCCTTAAGGACTCACAAGTAAATAGAAAAAGTTTTTGGCTACTTCTGTAACCCTCTTCAGTAATTTAATAGCTATTTTTATAAAAATTATTTTTATTACGCTACTAAAGGGGGCTACAGAAATAGTCGAAACCGGTTCGGCGAATATTTATTTGTAAATCCTCAAGGAGAATATATAATCTAGTGCACAGTCCAGCTCAATACAATAAATTAGTTGTTTTTTTTTTTCTTAAATCATAGTCGCAATCAAAATTCGCAATCACAATTTAAAACTGAGAGACTAACAAAAATTCCGAGGTCTCTTCTATGTTTATAATCTCTCTACTTGTAATTTTATTCACATGATATATTTTACTCCAGATTAAAAATTTTAGTCTTGAATAATGTTATTTATTATGACAGCACATTGTCATCTTTTCCAGTGGTAACTTGAGAATTTCTGACCACTTTCTGAAAGTTTCTAACAAAACAATTTTTTTATGTATTATTCAGTCCAACTGCAGGTGGAGAGATAACAGAATTAAAGCGAGGAAGCGACAACCTGTAAATACGTACGTTCACTGAGAAAAAAATACAGTAATTTTTACTGAAATTTCTGGTAAAAAATTAATGAGCTCTTTGGTAATGCGGACATAAGTGACAGGCTAAGTAAAAACTACGATAATTTATAGTAAAATTTTAAATTACGCTACAGCTCAGTAAAAATTACCGTATTATTTATAAATAAGGTTTTTTTTTTATTTATTAATAAATAATTGAATTAAAATAGTTTAAAAGGATATTGATAGAAGGGTAAGCATTAAAATCAAATTATTAATATAGAAAAAAATTTTTGTGGTTTTTTATTATTTGTGGAAAAAAATATATAAATTCTTTATTTGAAATATTACATGATAAAAATTTTTAACAATAATCACATTATAATAATTTGTATAAAAACATACTTCAATTAACATATCAATACATATAAAAAAACATACAAGAATTAAAATAAAAACTAACCAAAAATTCATGAAACACAACAATTTTTTGTTTTAAATGGAAAGTCCAATACTTAAATAATAATTTTTATAAAAAAAAAAAAAAAAAAAAAAAAACAACACTTTATAAACATCCAATCACTATCATTGCTATTGGCCAACTGACGAACCAACGGTTGCCACAGTTGCTGCATCTGTAAGTCGTGTATTGTCTAACACGCATGCTCTCTGGGCCTCAAGGTTGCGTGGTGGTTGCGTGCTTGTTTTGTTTATTCTGTTCTATGTAATATTTGGTATGCAGTGGTGCTGAAATACACACCAACTCAGTAAAAATTATTCTATGTCCAGTATAATTTTACAAAAAATTAAGTAAATTTTCCCGGTGTCCACTTGAAATTTTACTACCCCATCGAATTTTACGCAGCTGTATAGGAAAAATTCTCAAGGTGTACAGGAAAAATTTTCAAATGAATCGTAAAAAATAATGTTTGAAACGCATTTTTTATATTTTTGCTTAATAATTTCCTACGGACTGGTCACTTAAGACTCGTTTACCGGAGGCAGCTCAGTAATTTTTACTGGAAGTTTTTCTTTGTGTTCAAAATCACATAGAAGTAACGATTCGACGCGTCTCAATCAATTTATGATCATTTTCAAGAGCAAGTTCAGACATCAACATGGGCAATCATTGCCAAAAAAATCAGAATAAGTGTCAAATTAAATGACATCACAATAATAAGTTACATAAATGTAATGAAAACAAATAAAACTATAAATCATAAGAAAAGTTCGATAAAAATTGGGAGCAACCAATGCTCCCTCGTTTTAATTCTGTTAACACTTTCATTGCTAATAATGCGATATCGCGTGATTTGGCTACTTTACTATATGGCCAAACACGCGATATCGCGTGAAAAATATAAGAACCTACTTATTTAACATAAAATGTTTGGCCATTTCACAAACTCTATATTTTTGACTTGACAATGAACGTGTTAAAACAATTTTTAATTTCAAAAATAGTACGAGAATTTAGACCAATTTTACCAGGGTAAAATTGGTCTAAATTCTCGTATTAAATTTGAATATACCGCCCTTAAAATACATCAAGAATTTAAAAAATATCAAAAGTAATGTCAAAGTCTAAAACACCCTGTACAAAATTATTTAATATGTATTTAGTTCAACTATCCATAAAACAAGTGTACACATTATACAATGTTGTTACTGTTATGTTCGCATAGTAAGTATTATAGAATGCTTCTGTGTTTTGTTGTATTATTTTGCATTATTATTATTATTATTATTGCTACTCTTTGGTTAACGAAACGGCGAACGCGACGTGGCATTACGTTTTAGGCCGTAAATGTGGCCAAATTCCGAACTGCGAGGCACTCAGTCAACTAAGTACATAACTATAGTATATTTTTTTAGTTTAGAAATGACGTCATTATCATCTCTTTCCAGCTTATGATGCTAGCTGTCCTTTAAAAAAAATTATACGATACTGATCCTTAAAATAGTACCTACATAAATTAAGTTTATTTTCATTTTTTTCTTTTTCTCACTTATTTCAATTGCCAAATTATGTAAGATTTCACTTACGAATTTGTGTATACGCGGAAAGAAAGTTAGAAAGAGATAACATACCATTAAAATGAGGTATTATTAAATAATTTTTACCAACAATTTTTTATTTGACCCATCCATTTCAATTCATATTTTTATGATACCTAGGTAGTAGGTACCACAGTAAAGGTATCATAAAAATGTGAATTAAAATGGGTGGATCAAATAAAAAACTGTTGGTAAAAATTATCTAATAATACCTAATTTAATGGTATGTTATCTCTTTCTAACTTTCTTTTCGCGTATACACAAATCCGTAAGTGAAGTCTTATATAATTTGGCAATTGAAATAAGTGAGAAAAAGATAAAATGAAAATAATTTATGTACTATATTAAGGATCAGTATCGTATAATTTTTTCAAAAGGACAACTAGCATCATAAATTGGAAAGAGATCATAATGACGTCATTTCTAAACTAAAAAAATATACTATACATGCTTAGTTTCGCTTACCACCCTACATTATATACCACCTAGTTTCCATATACATATATATGTACGTGTACATGTATTTTGTTCGAGTGTATGTATGTATATTAAGTTGGTAAACTAGATGTGGATGCTGTTGTGGCTCCTCAAAACAATGTGTGTGGCCTCACTCACAATTATAGCAATGTAATAATGACGTATTTGTATCGTTAAATAATAAAATGGATCTACACTTACGCATACATTTGTCTTTAATGTAGGACATTTCTTTTTTTTAAATTGTTTCTGTTACAGCGAATGACGACTGCATTAAGTAGGCCTGAAAGGAGGTACGTAGGAGAGGATAATGTCAGATTATTTATTAGGAAAATATATTGCTATTAGGTCAGGGGCGGTTCTAAAAGCTTACTGCAAAAAAAGAATCTAACGATTAAAATAACTCCACTTATATTCACGGGAGTACTTAGGTTCAATTGTAACACTCATTATTTTGTGGCATTTACGTGATAATTGTAATTAATTCAATTTTCACAATAGTTCCTTATATATTGAGTGATAGTATGGCAAATGCAACATTCTCTAGCAACAAGTCTAATTCCCCCCCCCCCCCTTAATACTGTTTTGACAGCATCAAGATATACATCATCAGATAGAGTTTCCTTCCTAGTTTTTCGTTTTCTTTTATGTACTATTTTTTTTGATCCTGAAAACAGTGCAAATTATCCTAGGAACAGATCCAATCACCACTTAACCATCATCAATTTTACCAAAGACCGTATTATATGAAAATAAAGATATGTAAGAGAGAGAATGTGCTGATCCAATTTGAAAATCGACTAGTGTGTATCGGCCTTATCTAAAACTAACTAATTAACCAATCAAAAGTACACAGAGGTTAAGAAGAATACTAGAAACAAACCTATAATATGCATATCAACAGAAATTGAAATTAATATCGTAATCTGAGAAACGTGATTCTTTCGCGTAAAGTATAAATAAATCTTTCAATTTATCGCTATGCATACTCTTTATGCATAAATTAAATGGCAAATTGAAAAGTGACTTCATTTATCGTTGCAAATTATTGTTAGTTAATATTTCAGTTTTTTAGTATACGTCTACCTATACGAGTGAAACTTATGTTAGATATTTACCATTAACCCTAGAATCATACGTACACGTCAAAATGACGAACGAACTTCTCTACCTGCTCCAATACTACAACTTTTCGTTGCCTGCTTGTTGTGAAACTTCTGTTATCACTTTATTTGTTATTATAACACAGCAAATGTATAAATTTTGTTTTTGTTTGGTGTCGTTTTGTTTATATTGAAATAGGGTGCGTCAAAAGGACGACGAAGTATGATTAACCTGTTTTTGTTTTGTTTTTTTTTAAGTTTTGTACTTCACATATAAAAGTTTTCTTAATTTTTCTAAAATTTATTAAAGATGTGTATGTTATAATTAATTTAATCAATGATTATGATAATGTGAGAGATGATTACAGCTATTTGACTTATGAAGACGACATAATACTGAAGTTTTAATATATTGAATCGAAAACTAAAGAATGAGTTTCGAATGACTTAATAAAAGATTAACAATTTATTTTGGGGAAAATATTTTAATTTTTATTATTTTTTGAGATCTTATTCGAAAAATTACTAACAAATTTTTGGAAATTTTCAAATGTGCCTAATGGGGAAATAACTACATATCTATAGGAATATTTATGACTGAGAAATTTCACATTCTGTAAAGTCACACATGTCCACTGACTCATAATAGTTCATAAATTAATTATTTGAAAGACATGTTTTATGAATTATAATACAATTGATGTATTTATCTATTTTTTAATTTTTATAATGAAAATAGGCTTTGATAAAAAGATTAAAAAAATTAATAAATTTTATATTAAAAAATTTTTCCAAATCCAATTTTTTTAAATATTTTCTTCGCTTTTGTAGTATTGTTATATAAAAAAAAATGTATTTTGCAAATAAACTCTAAAACTCTCCGTAAAAAGTCCATTCGTCAAAATGACGCCGATGTATGATTAACTTTACTCGTAGACCAACGTATGATTCGAGAGTTAAAGGAATTTATAAGCATTAAAAAGTCATTATTATTTTGGAACCAATGCAAACAGTACAGTAGAATTATTTTCTTTTTTTAAAGTTAATTAAATTAACATTGTTTACTCTGGTGCCGTAAGTTGGATTAATGATGATTAGGTGAAATGTAAATTTTAAAATATAAAAATTAATTATACTGAAATACAAGTATTTAATGAAAGTATTTAATTGATATCTATAATCAAAATTCGTCTATAGAGCCGTTTATTATAGAGCTTCACACATTTCAATTTAAATATCAGATAAGTACACTGACACTCAAAATACTGTTGTTAGTTTTTACTTATAGCATACCTAATGATATATCCGCTATTGTTGCTTCACACGAGCGACACGAATTTTTAAAATAATAGTACTTATGAGAATTTCACGAATTCGGAGTAAAAAATTGACATTGATAACATAATTATACGTAATTGAAGCAATAAACAAAGAACATTGGTGATAGACTTTTTAAAGGCTCTTATACCAAGTAAAAGGTGTTCCGATGAAAAATTAATAAGTACCGCACTAAAAAATCAAATTTCAAATTTGATCCGACCACATATCAAATAATTTCAGATTTCAGAGAATATAAATAACAGGTAAGAACATAGAACACTAGAAGGAAACTAAAATCAAAATTGTGTAGCTCGCTTGGAGTCATTTGTTGCTCTGTCAGAGCTTAAAGTGATTAGTCGCGCACCAGCTCTGCAAGAGCAAAGATGCGTTGTTACTGATTGTTAAGTTGCGGTTAGGTCATTGTTACCAGATACATACTAGCATACATACAGTAGATCTACAGTACATATATATGTGCCCGCAGCAGATACATAGCAACAATCACACATACTAATATCCCCTGTACTACACATACAAACACAAACTCTGAATATAACATATAATATAACATATGTGTGGGGACTAGTGGGGCTTTTTTGGCGACAGCGACAGCATAGAGATAGTAACTTGCCTTCTGTATTTTCTGTGGGCAAGAAAAACAAAATTAACAGCATTTTAGCCATCTTGCAAGAAAATGGAATATTATTCTCAGAGCCGTGGGGAGAAATGGCGGGCCCCAGGAATAAAATAGATTTTTTAAAAATTTTTCTCCAAAAACACAATTGACGAGCAAAAAAAAAGTCTTTCAACTTTTCTTCGGGTCTCCGACTAACAGCTACGGACCCCCTCTTCAAGCCCGAACCCCGGGGCTGCAACCCCGGCTACCCCGCCCTCTCGCCGGGCCCTGGGCTTAATTATTTTAACCATGTACGAGTCTTACGCCCGTTCAATATAATAGTTATTAAAATAGATTTTTGCCAACCAGTTAAAGCACATTTTAAAATAAGTTTACATCTAAAAAAGATTACATAAGTGAAATCATTAATATTAAAATTCAACAGCTAATAAGCATCATCAATATTGGATAGGAAAACTACATTCTTATACTTTTGTTGGGTAAACCCTTTTGTTTATTACTGTATCAAGGCTATTTTTACCATATACGAAAAAGTAGTTAGTTTTTTTTTCTCTGTTAATCACCGCCCACAAAACTCTTATCTAAACCATTTATTTATTAATGGTTCGTAGGCCCCCGTATAATAACTATAAAAGTGTTGTTTATTGCTGGCATGTATGTAATTCATTCCAAATCCAGATGTACAATTTTGATTACTGTATTTTATAAATATGTATGCAATTTACATAATTGACATGTTTCTTTTATTCATCCTCTGCTCTGCCTCGTCCGCTTACTTACACGGCCTCTGCCTCTCACTAAAATAAAAAATTAATTAATTTAAAGAAACAAATTATGTAATTGGGAAATTTTCACTGATTTCAACTCATCATCGCTAACTATAATTTATTAAAATGTTGAAATGTCTAAAATTTTGACAACTATAAGTAGGATGCGTGAAATTGATTTCTTAATAGTTATTAATAGTTAATAGAGTTTATTAGGATGGGAATTACTCATAGAAATAAATGCAGATATTGCTTTGCTTCGTAACTTCCATATTATGCTTTAATGCGTCTATTAGAAGTCAAAGATCGACTGTATACAATTTGCAAAGAAATTTGAATTTTTTTTAAATAAACTGCAACAAACTCTATACAATTTCTGCTCTACTACGGTCAGAGTATCAGCCATATTACCAAGCCATAAACCACGGGAGCTAAGTTATACTTTACCCGTTATAATGCAACGTATGCTCATCCCATAAAAATCGCTGGGTGAATTTCGAGGGAATTTTCACTAACATAGTCTCTAGGGTTCAAAATAAAATAATAACCAATCGTAGTAAATTGGACGGCAAAGGTTAATAACATTCATCCCCGAAAGAAAATAAAGCACTGTTTCCCGTTGGGATACAAACATCTATTTTTTGTTTGTTTTGACCTTAATTACCAAGGCCTAAGGTTAGTAAATCGAGTCAAAGGAATACGAAGCCGAAGCCCCGAAGATCGAACGAAGTTAGTAATATAAAAATAATTATATATTTAAACGAACAACATAACATTTTTTTAAACAAAATCCTAATTTTACAATTAATAGAACACGATTACAAATATTTTTTAAATAAAATCAACATTTATAAATTAATTTAAAATCTAAATCCATTAAATTAAAAATTCTGATTTGCGTCTACTAAAAAACACATACAAAAAATAACCACTCGATGGAATACATAGTGTTATTTAAAACTGCGATTAAAATCACCAAACAAACACTGGCTGACTACATCGTTATTTGGGCATATAAATTTTGTTAAATTTTTTTTTAAACGCCACAAATATTTTTTTGTTGTATCGAATTATATTCATTTATTATTCAGTGTGAAATATGTCTTTATTAATTAATTAAAATACGTGTTTCACTCTCACACGACTGATCTTTGTCTGATTTGTCTAAATGAAGCATAATTGAGAATACTGATTAAAGATATTGGTTTTTTTGGAAATATTAATCACAAATTTACCAGATTTAAAATTCAAATTTTTTGTTAATGAACATATTATCGTAGAATTCGATTAGTTAGCTTGTTCACACGGCACAAATTACCATTTGTTTATAACATTCTGACATGATAATGACAAATTTTGAAACCAGGTTGTTTATTAAATTATATTTCCAAGTTTTATTTTTTTAAATATATTTTAGACTAATGTTCGAAAAAAGATTATTGTAGAAAAAAGAACCCGTTAAAATTATTATGTACAGTAACATGAAGATGAGAGTAGCGATTTTTTACTTAATTGTACTTAGAGAGTTGCACTTAGCAGCTATTTTATAGAGAAAATAGTTGAGAGATAGTTATTACTTATATGCTATATTTAAATAAAAAAAAACTCACTTTCTGAATTACTGTGTTATTGATAACTTTGGTTCTCATTTGCTTCAAAAATTTAATGAGTAAAAACGAAATAACTATTGAGTTAATGTGCAAAAAGTCAAACCTTCTTGATCGGAGTGAGAATTCTTAATTACACCACAGTATGGAGTAGGAAAAACTTATGTAGCGAATACACCGAAATTATTGTGATTCTATCTTTTGGCCTAAAACCACGCTATTGTTTACAATTTTACATATTGTATTTTTTTGTTACAAAAGCAACATAATGCAGCACTATAATATGCAGTAATGAAAGAATGTTCCAAGTACGTTAAAATCTTCTCTGCCAATTCTGTTTACCTTTTCATCAACGAAAAATAAAAACGTCTTGTAGTGTAGTTTTAGGAAATGTTATTTTTTAATTGGAGAATTAATATGTATGTATATACATATATATTCAGTCGAAACATATGTTTCAACAACCAATAAACAAATCAACAATATAAAAAATTTTTAATTTTTAAATCCATTAGTTTCCGGTACCAATTTTTTTTTTAAATTTAACTACGTAGTCTATAAATATCGAGCGTATCGTTAAAAATTTGGCAACTGGTACCTACATCGATGTCTATTAAAAATAAATAATCTACATTTTTGTATTTTGACAAGAATAATTGTACCTCTAGGAATGGGATACTTAATGGCTATCGGTCACAATAAAATGTTCAATTAAAAATGAAATTCAGCTAAAATATTTTTTTTTTTCAAATGAAAAACAAAACTTATTTTCCACCTACCATTCTTATTTTGAAATTTTCTAATACAGCGAATTACGTTTATCGTGTTAGTTCTAGTTTAAATGCTGAAGCATTGGCTATGCAATTTTAAAATTTACAACTATTATTGAACGTTACTAATGCGAAATATGTATTTACGTATTTTTGTTTTGTTTTTTTTTCACTTGCACATCTCAGAATTAAATTTATTTTTGTCGTCATTTAATGTACCTATCTTACTTTTCGTGAAATTTTTTGAATTATTTATTATTTTGTAAATTGGAGTGTATCTCTCGATACTGGTACGGATTCTTAACTAATAGGATTTTTTAACAGGTCATCAATAATTTATGATGTATGAATTGTTTTTAAATGATCATTACTCTTTCCAAAATTTACATAAATAAAACATTTATGTAATCATTTTCGTTACTCAGGAAATAAACGTTTTACATTAAGAAATATTAATTTGTTGATTATTTCTTTTCTGAATGATTAACAACTGTTATCTATCACTTTATCAAATTGTGAATAAAACTTAAGTTGTTTTGAATAGTTTAGAATAATATAAACATTAAAATTCATATTGAGATTTTCTGTATAATTTGATTTTGAACAAAATTATTTCTTTATAACGTGAAATTAAATTATATAAATTTACAAGATTATAAAAGAATTCCAGCAAACTGAAATTCAAAAATTAGTGTATCCTGCAATGCTCATTATGACTGACAACAATATCATGGAAATTTAAATCTTTTGAAACAGTCTTTCCATTTTATCTATGCTGCTTTGTGCTATCTATTTTGCGTCGCTTTCAAGTTAGGTAACATTTCGACCGCAAAAACAATTCTCACCCTATAGCAGCTCAACTATGTACTTGATTTAGAATAATTTCGACTTCAGTGTCGGAAAATTCATAAAACGTAGATATATTTTGAAATTACTTCGGGCACTATATTGTTTGCTATTATATGCCATTCGCAATAGCTGTCCTCAATATACAATTCAGATCCGTTAAAAAATGAACTTTCACTTACTTATAATACATTAACATTTACCCGCCGTTTCGCACGCTTAGTGCTTAAAGTTTTTATATCATATCAATAGGTACAGAGTATACTTACATCGTGTCGACATTGTATGTTATTACTATTGTTATTATTATTTATTATTTTTTTTTTTTTTGTTAAATTTCGTGCTGAAGTATAATGTTTTCCTGAGGTAACAAATAGTCTACGACCATCTCTTCTTCTCAAGCTGTTTGTGCCCAAAGTTTTAAGTCAATTAGTTAAGTTGTTAACGCGCGCAAGCGAGACAAATAGACAGAAATAAATAAACAAACTCACCTTCACATTATTTTATAATGTTAATGAGGATAACATAGTTTGAAAACCTGATAATTACCAGAGTTTAATTTCTAAAATTGTAGTTACTGGAACGCTTTTTCCCAATTTTTTAAAAAATTTTCCTAAAAAATAAAGTGATAAGTAAAAAAAATGGCAATCGTTTTGACTTTAACATATCTCTTATTCCTCTGAAAATAGCGCTGACGAGCAAAAAAAGGTATGATTCGGCTTACGATAGGCCTTTGCTCTTAACGCTATAACCCCTAAACCACTAATCAAACAAAAAAATCCCTTGAACATGCCGCACCATTCCAGAAAAAACTAAAAATTCCTGGGAGGTGCCGAAACACCGTTCCGCTGCTTTTCAGCCGAAATTAAGCCCGAAATATTTTTATCGGTTACGTATCTGTAACAGAATTATGTCTTGTTTATCTTTCTACACAAAATTATTGTTTTTATTTTTCCAATTTGTGAATGTCTAAAAGTTTAGTCAAAAATGTTATCGTACTTGCTAAATAAATTAAAGAGTTTGCAAAAGAATATTATAAGTAGCCCACCATTTCCGAATATTTCCCAATTCTTTTTCAAAATCACATTTAATTATGCAAAATGATAATAATTTACAGAGGATTTTTATTTTAAATCAACTTCAAAAACTCGATGATTTGTTTGTAATGTTTGTATACCAATTTCTTCATATTTATTATCCCGTATAAACGATTCTGTTTAAATATTTACTTTAGATTTATTTAAAAAAAGGAAAATTGAATATTTAAGTGCTTTTACTACATAAGAGATATCTACTAAAATTATTTTTGTGAGTCGTTCACATTAACACGATAAGAAACAAGTAATAAATAGAATGCGTAAGTGAAACTGAAAAATATAATACTCTTTATATGTTCCACTTATATGTTCCGCTTAGGCTTTTGTGTGAAGAAATTTGTGAATTGTCAACTTCAGCTATTACAGCAAGTAACAGGGCCTCAACATTTTTGGTCTTTTTCGTCAAACAAAAATCTTATCAAAATTTAGCAAAACATTTTTCTAAGTAAACCGAAATTCGAGAAAAATCAAAACGAATTTTGTTTTAAAAGTTTTTGATTTTTGATTTTATTACACCATCGTAAAGAGCGAACAAAATTGCAGATCACAGGTTTTTGATTTATTAATTTTATGTCAACAATTTTTCAAGAAAAACTAGTAAAATTTGATATATTACACAGAACGCTGTGACAGGGGTATTATAATTTTACATTGAAAGTAAACATTCATACTATTTTATAAATAATGTCAAATTGCTTTCAAATTCTCAAAAACTTGTTAAATGTAAGCTGTAAAGATGAACTTTCAATAACTGAAATTCACAGAGTAACTGAAAAATCATCAAACTGGATTGACTGGAACTCGAACCCGGATCACTTGGTAAATGTAGGCAAGCGTCTTACTCGCTATATATTCGATACATCAATAGTGGATATGCTCAATTAATGTCCAACTAAGCTGAAATGTTAACACACGATTTTAGAGAGTTACCCAGTAGTAGGGATGATCGATATTCATCGATGGTAGAAAAACATCGATGTAAAAACATCGATATTATGTCCTCGATAACATCGACACATCGATATTACGAGAATAATATCGAAACATCGATATTACTCTAAGCTTTCCAGTAGTTAAAAAGTCCTGTAGCTGATTTAAAACAAGATCCATTACTTTTATAGCAAGTTCTAGGATCCACTTATCCAAACTTGAAAAAATTGCCATTAAATATTTGTGTTGCACAACAACTTCAACAGCTTCAGAGAGACTTTTTCCAAAAGCATTTGTATTAACAAAGGAACAGATTAAAAGGGAAACTTCTAACAAAGTTACTTATTTTGCATAGTGTACCAAATAAATAATGGCAATGTTAATTTTTAATAAATAAAATAATAGATTATAATGGTTGTTTATTTTGCTACATAAACATCGATGTTTTCGAATATCGGTGTTTTTCTTTCGATATATATCGTATGTCGATACTCTTGAATCGATGTTAACATCGATGTCAACATCGATGTTTTTCTAATATCGATCATCCCTACCCAGTAGTAGATAAGGCGGTTGGCTAGTTACTAAGTGATTGGGATTCGAGTCGCAGCCGATCCAGTTTGATAATTTTTCATTCACAATGTCAATTTTAATTAACGTAACGAATTGGTTATAGGGACTTAATGAATGGGACATTTTTTTAAAAATCGTCTTAATTTCAAAACAAAGTAATCAAATATTTTAATTTTTGCGGCATAAGATACTTCAAATATATATTACTTTATGTTTCAAACTAAAAAAAAATTGTTTTTCTTTTTAAATAACAGTAAATTTTTTTAAAGTTTGAAAAAATTAGGTTTTTGTCCCATTCAGTAATTCCAATCTCACTGAATGGGACAAAGAGGATATTGAATGGGACATATGTAATGCAATGTAAAATTCATGCGGTTTATACAAGTTAGTAAAAATATAGAAATGGTCAAAAATCTCAGCAGGAAAACATTTTTGGGATAAATGATGAGGACAAAAGTCTCAGCATTTTTCACAGTGCATCCGATGGTGACCTTGACATTGAGATCAATGTCAAAATTCAAGGTCATATTTATAATGTCCCATTCAATATCCTTGTCAAGTAATAAGATAAAGGCAAGAAATAAGAAGTACAGAACCTCAATGTGCAAACATTACTTGTATAATTATAATCTATACTAAGCGGTTTAATAATCAACTAACACAGTTAATCTAAGCACAATGGTTATTATAGAATATTTCGTAATTTGTAAAAAAATAAAAGTTACTTTTTCTGTTTACAATTGAATTTCTTAATTTTTGTTGACACAAACGCAAAATCGTTAACATATATCGCACATAAAAATAGTTATATAAAAGACACATAGTGACTATAAAATAAATTTCCACTAACGGTTCCTTATTAGCTAAAACTCATTCGTCCCATTCAATAATCGTCCCATTCATTAAGTCTCTTCTCTACATACCAAAGAAAATCGAGTGTTAATGTTTTAGCCTAGGTCGCTATACGTTAATAATGTTTCACATCAGGCACTTAATAATATTTGAAATTAAAAATAAACTTTCGAGATTAAACGGACTGGTTGAATTTTGATGGCATTTGTAACTTGTCTATCATATGTAACTTGTTCCTTTGACTAACTTCAAGAGACCTAGATAGCAAGATAGAGTTTCTCTTATACGTCTCTAATCCAGACTGGTAGGTAAAAACTGCATGTTTTTTATATTACTAAACGAATAGTATACTTGTAAGAAATACAAAAGTAAAACAGAATACTTGAGTTTGGGACGTGTTATCAAGTTTTTTTTAAAGACGTATAAATATTAAATCCTGAATACTTTTTAACTGTAATAATGTAAAAGAAATTAAGAAATTAAAAGATATTTGAATTTAGTTAATAATATCAAACAAAGTTAAGATTAAAATGATATAAAAAAGTCATAATAACATTGTTTATGCTGTAAAATTGATTTATAATATAAACAATTTCGTATTTGTACATACATAAATAATACGTATAAAGAGCAATAAACATTTACAAAGCTGAACATATGTTTCTGGGAGTTTTTTTATTGTTTTACATTTTTCTATTTTTCAACAAAAAATCACGTAAAATGAAATGCAAAAAGAAACAGTTCTCTGTGATTTAAAATAATAGGGTAACGTTTGGAACTTTTGGACAGTGAAATTTGGACTAAGTGAATTAGTTTCGTTCAGATTTTGTGGTAGTGGTACTTAGTGGTACTTAGAAGTCTAGTTTTACAAATATGCCCTTAACAAGTTTGAATTTGATTTATGTGTAACTAGTACATACACTACTATTAAAAATACCAGAAATAATATGTTAAATAATTTATTCTACTTTTAAGTTCTGAAAGATTTTCCAATGAAATCTTAAATAAGTTAAATTTACTGGCACCTGTTAATATCACTAGTGGTCTACCGACAAAATAAATTCGATAGTTAAGGGGTTACCATGTAAACTAGTGACAATATTTTGTTTAGTTCAACCAGTTGGGATTAATCATGTATGTATATCATCCACCAACTCGTAAAATACCCCTGTCGCAGCATCCTGCATAACATAGCGAATTTCCGTTTATAAAAATTCGTTTTTCTTGGAAACTAGTTGACATAGAATAATAGTTTAAAGATCTTTTTTATGTAATCTTTTCTCCTCTTTTAAATGATGTGAAAAAATTTGGCAAAAATTTTTGAATAAGTGGAAATTTTGGCAAAAAACTAATTTTTTGCAAGAACAAAAACCATGTTCCTGGCATCCGACGTGTCTGGCTGAAGAACTCATCCAAGATTTTTGGACTTCCAACGTTGTCACCAAATTTCGTAAACCTAGGACATTTCGTTCGAGAGTTATCGTGCTGATACATATATACATACATACATACATACATACATATATATATATATATATATATATATATATATATATATGTATATATATATATATATATATATATATATATATATATATATATATATATATATATATATATATATATATATATATATATATATATATAAATTTTAGTGAATATTATTTTCGGTTTCTAGGGACCTCAAAGCAAATTTCTGCCATAGTCCCGGGCTCAAGTCGCGTCATGACACCTACTTTAATAGCTGAATTTCCAGAATTCTTTCTGGAAATTCGCTAAAAAAACGTTATACGTATACATCTAGATGTAGCCGCAACAGAAATGAATAGATATTTTTTTTTTAATTTAATTTTTTGTACTTGTTGATACATTTATCTATATTAACAAATCTATTAAATCTCGATTCTTATTTTATCAGAATCAATTCCAGAATACTGTATTTTTTGAGGACGTTCCTGCGTCAAACCTAATAGTAGATAAAAATTTTAATTTTAGAGAATTGACAAGTTCAATCTCATAGTTATCTTCCCTCAAAGATTTTAAGGCCTTCGTAGATCATTTCTTAAAGTAATTGACCATTAAAAATCAAATTTTTAACACAGAGTTATTAGGAAAAAATATTCTAAACAGCATTTTTTCATTTTAAAAATTATAGTAAGTATTATTATAAGAGTACATATATTTTGTTTATTGTGTTTAGCATATGAATCTGTTCTGCAAAACAGAGAAGAAAATATAGTGTTCATTCCAGGTGTTCATATTCCAAACAAAATAAAGAGCTGTATATAGGTATACATATATATACTTATGAACACCATATTTCCTTCTCTGTTTTGCTGAACAGATTCATGTGCTAAACACAATAAACAAAATATACCATAATAAAAAATGTTTAAAAATATTCTTTGAAATATGCAATTTATATAATTGCACAAAAAACATCGTGTTGAACATTAAAATGAAATATTAATTATTGAAATTAATATTCGGGTAGATTTTGATGTGTACACGTACACGGTTAAAAATCTTGGACTAATTTTTTAATCCAACCTTAACTTACTGGAAAAAATAAATATTAAAATACTAAAATTAAATCCTGCCCTTATATTAAAATATTTCCAATATTTTTTGGTATTCAAATTCAATCTATTGATATTATTTCCCATAATTTAAACCATTTTTTATTAAAATATAATACAAAATTATTTAAATCAGAAGAACGAAACCAAAAAATTACTAAAAAGCAATACACGGTATCTACATTTTTTGGTTTTGGTCTTTTTTTCGGACTTAAATTTAAACCATTTGGATTGAATCAGTCAAATCTCAAAACAGTCACAGGTTGCTGTTATATATAGTAGCTCGCTGTGGTGCTGTCCGTTGTCGACGACTCGGTGTTCTCAAGGTATCTTGGTTGGTTACTATGTCCTCACTCCAACTTATTTAATTTATATATTGTTTTCTCTGTACTTTTTGGTTGGTTAGTTGCCTTAGTTGACGTAGTTAACATCAAGGAACGTTTCTCACATATCAAAATATAGATATATAAATGCGTCACCGTACTCACCAATAAACAAGTACACACACAATTCGTTGCTTCTTCCTTCAACTATTTTGTTTGTATCGTAACTTCGGTCGGGCTTAAAACATTATAAAAATTCAAATTATTTTTTAACTTAGGTTTTTATACAAGGTACGTAATATCGATCATAAATATTGAACGATATGAAAAAATATTCTCATTTTTTTTATCTATTGTTTAGGTACCTACGCAACTACTATGGTTGTATGCATCGTTTGGGGTAATACATAATTGATTTTGATATTGGAATGATTATTGATAGATGAGCGGTATGGTAATGTAGATGACGTATCTTCGCCGTTTGGTTTCGAACTCAAGATCTACCAGACAAGAGCGAGGTGTTCTGATTTTTATTTATATCAAAATTCAAATATTTACCCGGACAACTTCGGCGATATAATGTAGCAGTCAGCGTAGAATTTAAGCACTTAATTATCAATCATGTGGTAAGTCTTTGCAACTGACATTTAACTGACAATAATTCCAATTATTTTTCTCTTTATTTACAGGATTTATTCTATTATTATGAAAAATTATAGTTTAAGAAAAAGTAAAAAATCAGAAGAATCTACTGAAAATGTTCAAGAAGAAATAAGACCATGAACTAAGTCCGGAAGATCTAATTTTCTTTTTTGGAAATTCACGTTTATTTTGTTTATTGTGAAAAAAATCAATAAAATGTTACTAATACAAAAAATATTACTGCGTTTCAATATAACCTTCATTACAATATTTAGTAATTAAAATATTAGACTTTAATACAGAAAATATTAAAATTTCAAACCAAAGAAACCTATCTTTTAATACATATTTGGTTTAAAATATAATCCACCGTTACTTATTTTTAATACCTGTTGAATTTAGAATCGTAATATTCATAGTATTAGTTTGCAATACAACTGGAATAAAATTTGGTTTGGTGACTCTAATCCAAGTTCAATTAATTTTTAATATCAGTTATATTACAATGAATTTTTTAATATAAACAACCGATTAGATTTTAATAAAATTTTGGTGTTGCCATATATGTAACCTCTGTAGATTACTTATTAATCCTATATTTTTAACCGTGTACATAATATACACACAAGGTCAAATCAGACTACTAAATTTCAGTCAGCAACTGTGTATGCATTGATGTCATAGATCTAGGTGGTACGTATGGCAATCACCCATATACACGACACAATATGACACATGAACAAGCACAAGCTCTGTATGCGTAACATACAGGTACATATAGTGTTTTGTGGTAGCTACATAACATTATTCTGTAGTGTTTTGTGGACGCGCACGAACATCTTTAAATCGATCATTGCTTCATAACCAACTGAACAACGATTACCGTGAGCTTCTATTGAAGTACATTTTGTATTTTTAGATCTTTTGTTTCCAAAAACGGTATTTGATTAAGGCGGTCAACTTTTTCACTAGTCAATGCGGTACAATATCATAATCTATTCGTGTGATATTTTGAGAAATTCCAAAAAATTTCTTTACAAAAATACAATTAATAAGAAAAAACAGACAATTAAAGATTCTGAAACCGGACCACAATATGATACGTACAATTTTTTTTTTAGGCTAACTTGGCGGGGTTATATGGTCAACCAAATGGTTGAAAAACAACAAATCATACTTATAACACTGTCTAAAGTTATACCAACTAATAGCGGAAATGATTCCAGGCTTACGGAATTCGGTCTAAGATGAAAGAATTGCTTTTAAACATTCCTCTAATGCTTGAGAAAGTAGTAGCGATATTTATCTGAATTACATAGTAGACGAAGTGGTTGGAAAACGACATTTCATATTACAAGACCAAATGTTATTCCAACTAATGGTGGAAATGATTCCAGGATATAATAATACTATTAAAAATTAAAGAACGCCTTTAAAATATTTCTCTAATACGTAAGAAATTGTCGATATAATTATATCGGAATTATATGGTAGACTAAGTGGTCGGAAAAACATATTTCATATTAAGTACAAACGTAATTTAAAAAATTGATAACTGTCATATGTGATTATAAATGTAACCGGTCTGCACAAAATTATCAGAGATTCTACCGGACCGTGGAGAAAAGTTGGCGTTGCTCTACAACATATTCAAATTTTATCAAAATCGATAGCTCCGCCCTCAGGACCTTTACTTGTCAATTAATTTTTGTTATTGTTTTCAATCTGCTGAATGCGGGACTTCAAAGAGGCATGCGGGATTTAAATAAAAATTTCAATGCGGGATGAAAGCTACTTTTCCAGGACTGTTCCGCAGAATCCGGGACGGTTGGCAGCGTTATATTTGATACAATGTTCAATAGAATTAACACTAGCCACAGACAACCACTATGTACTGCTACCGAATAAATTCTGAGAATGTTTTGATAGATGCGATACTAACACATTGATTACCGGATTACTAAAGGTTATCCTACAGTATCTCAAAAAAGTTTTTAGACAAATTTTTTTAAAGAAACTTAAAAATTTTATTTACATTTTGTTTTAGTAGGGGAAGAAAGTATTTAGTAATTAATTTAATTAACAAAGTGACTAAAGTATGTTTGGAGTACTGTATACAAAGAATAGCTGCAAGCTTTTTCTTCACTGAATATACCGTATCTCACAAAAGTGTTTAAACAAAAGCTTCTTTAAAGAAACTTAAAAATCTTATTTAATTTTTTACGAGATCTTTTGTATAAAATAAAATAGAAATAAGGGAAATAAATTCTTCAAAATCTGTACCACAAAATTATACTAATCAAAATCACAGCAAATATTACAACTCTGTTTAAAAAAATAAAATATAATTAAGACATGTATTATAGCACTCATAAAAGTCTTTAGACAGAACAGAAAACAAAACAGTTACAAGTTCGGAACATAGGATAATAACTATTTTTGATATTTCATTACACATTCCTTTGCTTTAATTATTGCTTGCAAGCAATTGGGCATTGATGCGATTAACTTTGTTGCGAAATCCGGACTGTTTTGGCTCTATTCATTAATTTAATGTTTTAATTAAATCTTGTTTATTAGAAATATTAGGTTTTCTTATTTGAACACCTAGATATTGGCCATAGATGTTCGATAGGGTTTACATCTAGTCATTGTGGAGGTGTATGAAGTAGGTAAATGAGGCACGTAATACAAGAAATACTGCTTCACTACAATGCCGAATGTTTAGGGTCATTGTCCTGTTGACAAATTAGTTCTAGGAAAGCTTTCGGATAAATTTAATTCTCGGGTGCTTGCACGCTAGTTCTTTTTAAAATATTCCGATAAACATATTTATCCTTAATTGGATCTAAATTTCCAACAACTATACACCCCTGCCCCATGATAGACGTATGATCATGTTTGTACTGTGCAGCAAATTTTGTTTTCGAATGGTTTTAGGGCCTCGGATGCAGTTTGAGTATCTGAAATTATGAAATACTGAAGTGCTCAGATGCTTAAAAATCCTCGGCTTTAATCCTCGGATACTCAAACTGCATCCGAGGCCCTAAAACCAAACTTGTAATTTTTTTGTTTACCGTTCTGTCTAAAGACTTTTATGAGTGCTATATGGTATAGATTTTGAAGAATTTATTTCCCTTATTTCTATTTTTATTGTTTTATTTTTTGTACGAAAGATCTCGTAAAAAATTAAATAAGATTTTTAAGTTTCTTTAAGGGGGGGGGGGGTAAGGTTTTAAAACTTTTTTTTGCATTTTTTTTAAATTTTTTTTTTCTGAATGTACAACATGTCCATCGTGTTGTGTCAAAATTTCAAGTAAATCCGAGCAAAACTAATGAAGATACAGCGTTTCAAGCGACCGGCCCTCATGCTCGATTTTTATACCTGCCTGGTAGCTGCGCGACGCGCCTACCTGGTAAGTGTAAAATTTACTTTAATTTTATACTTACAAATCTTATACAAAACAAATACTTACTCTAATTACCCGCGTAACTATAAAAAATTATATCATTTTATTGATGCTTAGTTTTGGATTTTTGAGCATAAAAAACTTTAATTCCATTTTCTCGAAAACAACATTTTTGAAATTTGTGAACATCATAACTCAAAATCTACGTCACCAATTTTGTTGAAATTTTGTACACTGTTTCTACACATAAATCAACAGGTAATCAGGTCGAGTTTTTTTTTTTTGCTATTTTTTTCCAGTTTATAATAACAAATTAACCGAAATTTTTAGCAAAAGTTGCGTTTTTCATTTCAAAATGCTGCCAAAAATAAAAAAATCGAAAAAACACAAAAAACTCTTCCTGACTCCCTAGGGAAACATATCGCTTTTTAAACGCATTTCGATTTTTTTGTCTCGGATGATCCGGTACCGAGTTATGATGTTAACTCTTTTTCGAGGCGCCTCCGGAAATTCGCTGTCACGGACTTATTTATCGAGATTTGTAATTGATAATTTTTTCAGATACTTCAGATGCTATACGATAACGTATATATGAACTAAATAAACCAACATTATTCATATCTCCAAAAAAAAAAAAAAAAAATCATGAAAATATGCCTTTTTTCCGCTTGTAAAACCTTACCCTCCCCTTAAAGAAACTTTTGTCTAAAACACTTTTGAGAGATACGGTATATTCAGTAAAGAAAAATCTTGCAGCTATTCTTTGTATACAGTACTACAAACATACTTTAGTCACTTTGTTGATTAAATTAATTACTAAATACTTTCTTCCCCTACTAAAACAAAATGTTAATTTGATGTAAAAAAAAAAAATTGTAAATACTTTATTTGACAATCATTTTACAATAAATACGGTAATTGACGTTATTGTTAAATTTGTATAAATTTAATTATTGCTATTATTGGTAATATAAAATCAGAATACAATAAATAAATAAAATTATTCTACCATTCCGTTTCACATATACCGTAACCGTAATGTTATTATATATATATATATATATATATATATATATATATATATATATATATATATATATATATATATATATATATATATATATATGTATTGAAATATACCCCTTGTCACATCAATTTGGTTTTGTCATTTAGTTTAATATCCTAGGTATTTTATGTATACATAATTTCTACTATATACATATATTTTATGAATCTTATAAATTATATACATATGCACATTTTGTTTATTAGCTTATAAATGTAAATTGTGAAATACATACAACACAGTTTGATGGGCTTTATCAGTATATTGTTCCGTAATGATTCGGAAACAATACATCAGAAAGAGAGGTTTATATTTAAGCTATTGTAATAAAAAGAGAAGCTTGTACATATATATACACTACAATACTACACGATATATAGAAAAAACTTGCTCAAAATCAGGGTTGCCATCGATGAACAAAATAATAAAATCGGGACAATCCAAGGAATAATTTAAAAGTAACTTTTGTGATTACTTATTTATGATAGATGTTGGGACACGGGACACCACCATCGAAACTGGGACTGTCCCGACAGAATCGGGAATCCATTTCAAGAGACAACTAGCTATATTTAGTAAATACTCTATTCGTCGGGAATATTCTATTCGACAACCAGAAAAGAAAACGAAAACCGATTCTGTTATTGGACTGGTCGTTGAATAGAATGTCAAAAAACAAAATTTATTAAATTGTCATTGTTTATAAATATTTTCTTCGGCAACCAGCAATTGATCTCAGTTTTAGTTTTTTTCTTATATCGTTGATAGTTGACGAATAAAATATTAGACAACTACTTTCAATTTCCGCACTTTGGTGTCTCTTACCATGTGCAATATTAAAGTAGATTTTTTGGTTTCTATGCTGACAAACAGAATATTCTAGAAAATTTATCAAAATATGACATTTGATCTGTTTTTCAATGCCCAGGTAAATGATGTAATCGATTTTTCGATGTCTTTGCTAACTGGCGAATAGAATATTCTAGAAATTGTCAAATTGCCCA
This sequence comes from Brachynemurus nebulosus, assembly GCA_035578155.1. Classification (NCBI taxonomy): domain Eukaryota; kingdom Metazoa; phylum Arthropoda; class Insecta; order Neuroptera; family Myrmeleontidae; genus Brachynemurus; species Brachynemurus nebulosus. The sequence continues at coordinate 43,586,765 of JAPWDM010000001.1, read as the reverse complement.
ACTTTATTCCGTTTCTACTAACCAATTTAATAGTGTTTTGATATCTTTGCTAGTTTGAAATTTACCCACCTGTCATATTTGAATTGATTTTATTACATTTCGCTTTTATTACTGCATGTGTGTGTGTATGTGTGACTGTGTGTGATAAGTTTCACTACTATGATACGTAGACCTACTTGATGCCAGATTCCATGCTTGTATTAAACTCTTTGGGCTCACAACTTTATGTAATTTCAAATCTCAGTTGAAAAAGGGTATCTGCATAATATGTAGGTACATCTTACGTCTCTTTTATTTTGCATGGTTATGCTAATCAAATTTCTTTCAATTTACGGCCCTTCCTTACATGTTACATTCATATACATATACATATTCGATTCACACGTATGTGAACACTTGAGTATGTGTGTGTGCACGCCTATATACGCCTCATTATTATTAAATTTAATATTGTAAGATTGGTACGATGTGCGACGTATTCAAAAAAAAGAAATTCACTGTGGAAAATGTGAAACAACTACCGAACACATTTTCGCTTCGCGCTCACTTGAACAAAATTGATTTTCAAAATGAAATGAAATCGTGCAATATAAATAAATACTCATAATATATTATTGTTACAATTGGAAATTCGAAATCTATCTAGAGCGCGAATTGAAAAAGGTAAATTTATAACAAAGAAAGTAGAGTTAAAATAGCAAAGTTTCCAGTGATATATACATACTATAAATTAGAAAGAAACTGCACTTCGAAAATGAACTTTTTTGAGGTCGTTAAATTTAGGCGAAAATATTTATAGTTAAGGTCGTAAGACTGGTAGTAAAGTTTACAAAGTATAGGTGACATTAACGAACCAAATTTAGGGCGCATTCATAGTAAAAATGAAAATTTTATTCCAAAATTGCTAAACTTCGTACCTACAGAAAATTGAGTTATAGACGTTATAGTAAAAGTTTTATAGCGTTCTTATTTCATTAAGTGTCGTTTAGACCAGCGTTTCCCAATTTTTTTTCAGTAATGATACTGTAAAATCTTGGATAATTTTGTATGGACCGGTCACCTATAGGATGGCATAATTATGACGATTTTATCAGTTTTCTAAATTATATTTATTTGTACGGTGCAGTTATTCAAAAAAAGGCCTAACCTCAACATCCAAAGTAGCAGTTTCATTCCAACTCCAAATTATTCTATACAGTCCACAATCCACATATTGTTTGGCAAAAAATTACACCATTTTGAGCGTCGGGTTTTGGGAGGAGGGGGGTAGAAGTGGGCAAATTAACGGATTTCATCAGTTTTTTTTAAATATTTCGGAAATTATGGGGTTTGGCGTAAAAAGTGTTATATATACAAATACAAAAATAATCTATATTAAATTGCGAACAAAAATGGTCCTGTGCATAATCTTGCTATAAAGTGAACAGTTCCAAAGTTACAAAGAGTGTAAAAGTAGCAATTTTTGGTATTTTTAGCCACTGCTGCACCTATCACCAGGTGCCGCAGTGGCTGAATAGGAAGAATCCACTCGAGTGGGGGTGAAAGAAGATTAACGAACACCTGAGACCAATTACAACAGCACGTCCTGTAGCTCCCGAGGAATTACTTTCCCTCATAGTGTGCACTTGCAAAGATGAATGCGTCCGTAACTGCGAATGCAGAAAGAGTGGTCTAAACTGCGGTAATTGCTCAGGCCTAAGATATGATAACAGGGATACGAACATCATAGACGAAGATTTAGAAGAGGAGGGTGCTATGTTTGAAGAGGACTAATCGCAATTTCCTTTTACAAAACACAATCCTGTATAAAAAAAATTAGTTTCCTTAATGATAATGTGTCATATTTTTTCCAAAAAATCTAAAAATTGCTACTTTTACACCCTCCATAACTCTGGAACTCTTCACTTCAGCAAGATTATGCACAGGATTATTTTTGTTCGCAATTTAATGCAGATTAATTTTGTATAGGCACTTTTTACGCTAAGCTGCATAGTTTTCGAAATATTTAAAAAAAAAAAAACTAACGAAAACCGTTAATTTGCCTACTTCTACCCTCATCCCTCCCAAACCCGACGCTCAAAATGGTGTAACTTTTTACCAAACAATATGTGGACTGTATAGAACAATTTGGAGTTGGAGTGAAACTGTTACTTTGGATATTGAGGTTTGGGTCTAATTGCACCGTACTATTATATGTAATATGAAAAGTGGTTTTCCAACCACTAAGCCGACCATGTACTTAATTCAGATAAATATCCACACTTTCTTAAGCATTTCAGAAATATTTAAAAGCAATTATCCAGTAATAGATTTCCTGTAATTCTTGGAATCATTTTCGTTATAAGCTGAAATAGTATTGAAACTTCAAATAAGAAATGTCTTTTTTCGACCACTTAGTCTACTATGTAATTGAGATAAATGTCGACACTTTCTTAAGTTTTAGAGAAATGTTTAAAAGCCATTCTTTAATTTTAAATAGAATTATTGTATACTGGAATAATTTCCGCCATTAGTTAAAATAACATTTGGTCTGTAATATAAAGTGTCGATAATTTGGTCGACCATATATCCTCACCAAGTTAGCCCCGCCGTTTTATTTTTTTTCGAACAAAAAGGCTGTGCCGTATTCTGCTAGTCATGTGCTATCATGTATCGTAAATAAAAAGCTAAACCCCAAAAATTGCTTTTTTTCGCCAAAACTATTTTTGAGCCAAATGTTAGGCCCACCGTTTTCTAAATTCGAAACAAAAAAGCTTTTGACACCTTTATTGTGTTAGATGTATGCTATAATGGACCGTAAATTAAAACTAAATTCCAAAATATGGGACTTTTATCTCTAAAAACATTTTCTTCATAAAGTTAACTTCGCCATGTTCTTGTTTTTCAAGCAAAAATAAAAATTATAAATATTTTTCTAAGTCATTTTAATTTACGTATCTCTCTGCGGCGAACCGGCGAGATACTTTCGCAGCCCGGCGATTAGGAAACACTATAGTTTCCTAATCCTATAGGCTAGGCCATTCATAATAAAGTAAAACATAAAAACTTAAACCTGACTGCCTTTTTGGATGAACTTTCCGATCAAATTAAATTTTTAAGGTAAATCGAAAATATTCCTTTCAAGTGGAAGATCTTCCTAGATACATGGCTTAAAGATTGTTTTCTTTTCTAAGTTTCAATTAACATAAAATATATTTAATTTTGCTTTTTAGGCTAGCCCAAAAAATACAAAAACTATTTTTGTACCTCAACTAGTAAAATGTTGAACATTCTAATCGGTTTGAAATACCGGGATCAAAATCATTCTAGATTATTTTAAAAATTCAAATATATTTCGTTTAAAAAAGCCGTATTTTGTATATTTTCCTCGAACGCGAAAGAAGGATGTCATCATATATAAACAGATTATGTAAAGTAAGACGAATAGCCGACATATTTAAGTTGTCTTATAGGCTTTTATTGTTATATATACGTGCATCTTCATACAGGCATACACACTCGCATACAATCGTATAACAAAATATAGGTAAGCAGATGCCAAAATAAATCTTTTTGGACGCAATGTGTGGTCCGTCCTATCCTATATTCATGGCACAACAGAAATCTTCGCTCCACAATATCGTTCTAACACTTTAATCGAACAAAATGTGAACTTAAGCGAGCATGAGATTGTAGATGGAGGAAACCAGAGAATCGATCGGAACAACCAACGAGAACGAGCCAACTTCTCCATTTCAATCTTAGTGTAGTAAAAGCGTACTTTGACCGTGCATTTCGGGTAGGCAGCAATTTTTTTTTTGGAAGTTGTAGGGGGGTCAGTGATGAATGTAAAACCGAGTTTTCGGGATCCGCGGTGGTGTCGTTTAGCCGCCATCTTCGAAAAAAGGTCCAATTTTATTTTTTCGAATATCTCCAAAACCGTAAGTCTGACAAAAAATTTGTAAAGACCTTATTTACAGATAATTTCATTTTCTACAAAATTTGTTATAAACTTTTTTACATAACTTTAAAAACAAAAAAGTTATCAGCAAAAAACCATGAAAAATTTAGGAACGAAAACTTTTGAAGCCAGATAACTTTTCTATTTTTGACCCGACAAAAAATATGCTTCTTATCTTTTTTATAGAGTACTTTTCAACGAAAAATTTGAGGTATTAAATTTTATCATCCGACTTCTAGTTAGGAAGTTATAGCTCTCCAAAAGTAGGTAGGTAAAAATTGTAACTAAAAAATCGTCGACTCTTAAGTGACATATTAATTTTAAAATACAATTATTTTATATTGTTTTACCTTTTTTGGCTTATATGATTTTATGAAAAAATAGATATTACATATTAACCTGAAATTTAACACCTTTCCGCACCACCCGTGGCGCTTAAAGCCCCTCTCTTGTAATATTTTTTTTAACAGCTTAAATCCTCATTCATAAAAAATCTCATCCATTTTTATTTGTTTAATAAAAACGCCCCTTTTTTATTTAAAAGAACAATGTTTTACAAAATTAAATTATAGTAACTCGGGAGGTGCGGGTTCATTGGTGCACTGTATAGGGACGAACATTCGTAAGGTTCTCATCCAGCCCCAGTATTCTGGATTTTTGTATCTTGCCAACCACGACTGTACTTGGTGATACACTCTGAATGTGTGCATACGAGCTGCATCTTGTGTGGGCGGGAGTGAGGCAAGATTAAATTTACTTTTAATTGTTGATTTCGCGAATCGTTTGTACCGCAATATATTGATCGATTCTTCATGCTTATCACCGCCATACAAAGCAATAGAAAACCGCTCTTCAACAGCACTCAATAAAATGGGGTCTACTTCTTCGTTCTGAAATAATTCTACTCCTGAAGCCAGCTCTGAATTTTTTTCAAGAGTATATATAAATTTCATTTTGCCCATACTGTAGGTTGCCGATGTTGTATCGCACCCAGAAAAAGCATGAATAAACAAAATGTTATTACTTACTACATCCCCATGCTTCAAGCTCGATGTAGAGTAAATTTTATCAGGCGTGTTGCCTTTTTTTGGTTTAAAGAAAAAAACATTTGATTTGTTACGCCCAAAACCAACCAGCAGTATATCTATACCTTCAGTAACGATTGTTACGGAGTCGTACAAATCACACTTCTCCAGAGCAGAATTTACAATTAGTGAATCCGCGTCTGGTTCTGCTTGCTCGATATTATAGTCCCATTCCAGCAGTTCTTTCTTTAGAAGAGTAATTAAATTTTTCTTGTTATTTTAATTTGAAAGAAATTTTTCTTATGGGATTGTCGGAATACTATTGCTACTGCAAATTATATCTGCACAGTGTTGCTTTTTCGACCTCCGAAGACGTTCCCACGATTTGGTGCCAGCTATGTTTGGATCGTCAGAATAACCATCAAAAACTATACCTACCGATGAACCAAAATGATTTTTAATATATTTGGCATAATTTTGACAAATTACTTTAAATGATACGTTCCGCTCCCACACAACTGTATGAAGAAGGTATCCACCGTCAATAATGAAGAATTTATTTTCTCCAAGCTGCGCGGGTGCACTAAGTGGTAAAAATGCTTTGAATAAAGAAGATTTCATGCTTTTCCGCATACCGTCCTCTGTAAACAACGATAATGGGAAAGGTGAAAGCTCGTATTTAAAGCATTCTTTTATATCGCCGATTGACTGCTTGGATATACATATTCTTTGGAAAATAAGCAAAGGATTAACTGCTATTGGAGATTTATCCACTTCAATAGATCTTGAGACTGCGCTCAACGGAAGCACTTTATTTTTTCTTTTGAAAGACAAATTACTGAAATTCTTGTCAATATTTTGAGAGATCATGGCTTTTCCAATTTCAATTGCACGGTCACAATTAATATAATCTGGGGCAATAATGCCAGTAAAAACTGATATTAATTCCGATCTTTCCAAAAATGGGTCATAAGATGCCAACCAGTGATCCAATTTTTCAACATCTTCGTTATCTCTGATGACTCGTGTATCTCTGTGATCGACGTGTTGTTCCGAATATTCCAAGGAAACATTACAGAAATTTTCTATTTGCTCGCAGATGTCTTGCAATGATATCATTCCCAGTATCCAGGAAGCAAGCGTACTTTCAGATATTCCACGATGAGTTAACCCACCAGACGTTTTCATCATCCTCATAAGTGTTTGTTCAATGGTTTGGTCGGACATTATTCCACTCCAGAATTTGTTTGCCCGTCTGATAGTGAATCGGCCACCAGTAGTATAGTCCTCAAATTCTTGTGGAGGCATACGTTTGTCTAGTTCTTGCATATCTTGTAGGTAGAGTTGAGCTGATTTTGCGTACAAGAAATGCCCACTAGAGTGAAATACAGGGAGCATTTTTTGAACTGAATCTAAATGAAGGGTCCAGTTACCAGATCTTTCAGCTTCAATGAATTGTTTTAAAAGCGTGATAATTTTGAAATACTGTATCCAGAGCCTGGCTGTTGGTCCTTTATGTTCTAACATTGTAACAGCATCTTCGAATTTAGTAGCTATTTCCTTAAATGCCGTGATTTCAGCTGCTTGTAAAATCTGTGTTTTATTACTTACAATACTGTCCATTAAATCTCGTTCTTCATCAGTGAAATCAATAAATTCCATAATTTTTTTTGACAAAGACAAGTGCACCAAAATGTGACCTCGTACTGCTCTTGCGTATGCGTGGCCAGACATAATATTATTAACACAATTATCAGCATAAATTAGTTTTAGCAACTTTTCTAATCCACTACCAGACATAATGTACCCAACTGAACCAATAATAATAGTTTTATTTATTTACATACCTCACTTACCTTTCTTTACAGCGCGCAAACTCGATAACTGTATGTTTAATAATAAAAATATGTACGTCAAATTGTTCGTTAAGAAATTTCCTATGAAAAATATAAGAAGCATTAATCTTGTCGGGTTGAAAATAGAAAAGTTATATGGCCTCAAAGTTTTCCACTCCTTAATTTTCCACAGTTTTTTGTGAATAACTCTTTTAATATCGATTTTCTGACAAAATATTTCAAATAAAAATTGTAGAAAATAAAATTTTCTATAAAAATGGTCTTTACAAAATTTTTGTCTGCCTCACGGTTACAGAGATAATCGAAAAATTAATTTTGACCTTTTTTCCAAGATGGCGGCTAAACGGCAACACCCCCAGTCCCGAAAACTCAGTTTTATATTCACCACAGGCCCTTCTATGAATTTCAGAAAAAAAATTGCTGCCTACCCGAAATGCACGGTTCGATCGTTTTGAGCGACGCTTTTACTGTAGTATCTCAGCTCGGCTCGGTTCAGTTCAGCTTTAAAATGTTGTTTGTTATCCGATAGATTTGATCGATAATAATTTATTGTAAAATGTATATAGTAGTGTGTACTTTAAGTTAAACATATCAATAAATTTAAATAAGTGATTCGGTTTTATTTTTCTTTATTTCCTGAAATCCGTTTTATTCTTTTTAAGTTTTCTTTTTTTTATTGCTATAACAATTAGATTTTTGGTCCGAACAATAAATTAACCTTTTGTATGCGTATCTTTTATATTTGTTGTATACGATAGTGAAATCTCTTAGTTGAAGCTTATTTTGTCAGTTAACTAAACCATGTTTTAGTTTATCGACCCTAGAATTATCAGTATAGGCAAATATTGGTATAAATGGCTATATTAAAAAATTTGAAAACATCCATTCAGAAAATCTAAATTAACGGAACACTTTTTTGTTTTGTTTACAAAACTACATTGAAACAATACCTTAACAATTTTATTTACAAACAAAAATCCGTAAAAAAATATTCACAATAAAGCCGTAATAATTGATTATATCAATAATACACAACAAAAAAGAACACAATTTGTACATCAGCTCCATGTTTGTGGAGCTATTAATAATAATAATAAAAAATTACAGTGGTTATTAACTCAACACAACAGCCAAACATAGCACACCGGCCGAGTTCCTAACAATTTTTTTTTAATATTTTTATTCTATGTTGATTTAAGGGGTTATATACAGTTGCGATGGTCGGAAGAGTTTATATTTATTTTTATTATATATCCTTTAAGTTCACTGTCTCAAGAATATTCTCAACAAATTTCATAGCGATCGGAGCATTAGATCTAACGTTATAGCTATTTATAGCGCGCTACCTCGAAGAGCGCCCACGACCCTTCCGCTGAGTATAAGTAGTATGACGATTTTCGCCACTCTATTGTATTGTTCGAAATGTATAGCCTTGAAACTTTGAAGCAATTGTATAGGTATAGACTTTCGAACGTTTAATATCGAATATGAAAGCAACAACCGTCACTTTAAACGCGATTATTTTAGAATGTCAGAATTATATTTTTTTGAAAATACCTTTGCGGCGAAGACGATTAGTAAAAAACTATCAATCCGATAAATATTAAATTCATACTGTATAAGATTTTTAGTTTTAAAAAAAATTTATAGCAAAAATATCAAAAATTTAACACCTTAAAAAAATAATTTTTTTGTTAAACCGTCGTTTTTTAAAAAAATTTAAATTTTGTCTAATTCTTCGTTTTGCGACTAGACAATAAAATATACTAGCGAAATTTGTTTGAAATTCTGCCAAATATCCACCGCAAGTGACGCCCGAAAAAAAACGCTCCTGGAATATAATTGTAATTACCCTAATTTCAAATATCTTTCGATGAAGCAATTTAACATGTATACAAAAACATCTACTAATCAATATTGTTAACAGTTTTTAAATAAGTAAATATTTATTTATGCTGTCTAAAAAAATCGAGAATATGTCGTCATTTCGCCTGCTACTACAAGTCATATAACCCCTTAAGTCATTTTTTAAAAAATTATATACACGGCTATTGTTATTGTTAAATATTATTACTTTGAAGTTTTAATATAATAATTACATTATTTGTTGTATAATATAATGTATATTATTTATTTACGTGGTATTATTAAGAAATTAATGTATTTAAATTACTATTTGACTGTTTTTTTTCTATGTTTTGCTGCTGTGAACGGAAAGAATTACACAGGCCAACGACTAAAAAACTTTTTTAATACTTTAACCATATTTTTATGGATTTTAGTGTGCTGAATCTGAAAATAACAATAAAATTGCTGTATCACCCACCATTTCCCTACATTTTACATCATAAACCTTTATATTCAAAAAATAGTTCAGAAAATCAATGCAATCAATATAATACTAAATATGCGAAAGCCAGCGATCCAATATCTTATAATAAATATAATATCTTATAATTCCAATATCTTTGCTCAAAGTTCCCGCATTTATCAGAAGCAAAGTTACAAGAGGGCGTCTTCATTGGCCCTGATATAAGAAAAATGATGTTTGACTCTAAGTTTGAATTACATATAACAGTGAAAGAGAAAGAGGCGTGGATTGCTTTCAAGGAAGTTGTTAACAAGTTTTTGGGTAACAAAAAAGACCCAGACTATAATATAACCATTGTATCTAATATACTTAAACGCTTCAAGAATTTGGGATGTTTAACGAGCTTAAAGGTTCATTTTTTAAACAGCCAGCTAAACTACTTTCTGGACAATTTAGGAGCTGTCAGTGAGGAACAAGGAGAACGTTTCCACCAGGATATCAAGATAATGGAAAAACGCTATCAGGGACGTTGGAACACCAGGATGATGGGAGATTACTGTTGGTCCTTTCACCGAGAAAGTCAGCAAGCGGCACACAGAAAAAAGTCACATCCGAAGCTTCAAAGAAAAGAGAGAAAGAAAATATAAGCCCATGGACTCTTAAAACCTTCATAAAACTTAGTATTAGGAATGAAAATATATTTTATGTGTTAAAATAAAGCTCTGTTTGTCTTGTACAAGTTATTTTTTTTTACTCTTATAGAATATTAGCATATTTCATTAAATCTGATATAGCCAAAATGTGACAAAACTGTGGGTGATACAAAATAATGAAATTCAAATTCGGATTTAGCACCCAAAAAAATATAAAGATCACCTATTAACATTAAAAAAGTATTTTATGACCTTAATTTTGCAGGCCTGTGTTATGTATGGTAATTTTTTATTTTTCTGTTCATCGGTAAATGAGAAATTTTTATTTAACCGTTTTCTTTTACTGTGTGAAAAATAAAATTTAAGCAAATAATTACTGTAAGAAATTTCTGAAGAGAACTCTTTAAAAAGTATCTGAAGATATAAAATTACTATTCAAAGGCCAAAATATCATGTAAGAAAAGAAGGCCCTGTTTTAAGTTCCACAGTTTGTGTACTATAATATGCTGATCAATTATCGTTTTCAAAAACATTGTACAACTTATATGTATGTGTGTATCTGTAAATGTCGTATAAAAAGGAAGAAATATGGGAGAAGAAAAATAACAGAGAAACTTGAAAAAACATTTTGGAAGATTAATATTTTTCAGTACACCAATACCTCGCTTTGCGTCGTTTCGGATTGCGTTTTTTCGAAGTTACGTCGTTGCTGAATTACTACTAATTTTCACTGTGCGTCGTTAGATTTTCGAAGTTGCGTTGTTTTGAGTTTCAGTCTTTTATTTTTTTTTCGAAATTTTTTGAAATTTTCTTTTTTTTTCTAAAAGATAGCACGACTTTGTTGCATATAATATGGTGGATATGTATCTATCGATGTTGTAATAAAGATTGATAATAGATGGCAACTACTTTGAACATGGAAATGTTAAATTAAGTTATATTGACGAAATCCATACTGTCGGATTATATGGTGGTTATCACATGCTAAATGTATTGTACGTAGTTTTAAATTTTGAAACAAACTGATATACAAATATGGAACGTATTACGCGTGTGATGTATGTTGAATCAGTTTCTGTATCGCGTGTACGACGTGCATTTAAATTTTTTAATTTTTTTTTTTTTTTTGTAGGTAGGTATGTATGTAATAAAATTTTATATTATTTTTTTTTAAATGTTTACTTTGTTCAATTTTCTTTTTAAAAAGTATTATTTTCATAACCCTGAAACCTATCTTTGATATTTACATGGTTTGCTATAGAAAATCATAATTCACTTTGCGGCGTTTCAATTTGCGTCGTGTTTTTTTGGAACCTAACCACGACGCAAATTGAGGTATTGGTGTATTTTTTAAACGCCTTAATAAGCTTACAAAATAACGAAAATTTTTTCCTGGAATCTTTCAATACTATTTCCTAACATATTTTTTGCAAATTTTTATAATAAGTCGTTCATACTCAAGATATAAAGTATTTTTTTTAAGATTTTATTATTTATATACGTAACTGGAACTTATTTTTTAGAATTTTTATACATTTTTCGATATTATATAATTTTTGGATTTTTAAGGATAGGTAGGGTAAAAGCCCCTATACCCGAACAGTTTTGATATTTTACATATTAATGAAGTTAACTATTTTTAAAAAAAAAAGATAAATATTAAAACGGTTCGAGTGTTGAACGCGTTCCGGTATAGGGGTTTTTATGTTTCTTAAAAAAAAAAAAATTAAAATACATAATATCCACAACAGACCCAGTGGAGTACAATACATAGTTAATCACTAATGTAACTGTGTGCCGTATTTAACCACTAGTGATGAGCAAATGCAAGACCAATACCAAGACTTGGTAGTCTTGGTATTGGTCTTGTTCTTGCATTAAGAATCTTGGTCTTGGTCTTTCTAGAGCAGTTTCAGTCTTGGTCTTGCAAAATGCAGTCTTCGTCTTGGTCTTGGTATTGCTAAAGAACCTTGCACTTCCTTGCATTTTTTTTATTAGCGAATTGTTTCCTTCTAAAATCAGAATTTTCACTCCTTACGGTTCCTAAAAAATTTCTTGTTCTGTGATTGCCTCTCTGTTCACCTGAGTATTCGTAAAACCTACCAACGCGTGACTTCCGAACAATTCGACTAACTTCGATGAAATTTTCAGGGCTTCAGTTAGTTCCCCATGAATTTCTATTAAACGTGGTAAAATCTGTTTATTATTATTAAAGTGGTAAAATCTATTAAACGCCGATATTTTACTTACCATTCAACCAAAAAATTTTTGAAGGTAGTTGAAAGCATATTATACTGATTTATGACAGCATCACATATTTTTAATTGCAAATATTTAATTAACTTCGAATTTTTAAAGAAACAATTTTTATATTGCTTTAAAAAGTTTCAATATTAATTATACTTTCAAATTATTTAAATAGTTTAGCAAGAGTCTTGCTTTTTTTGTCTTGGTCTTGCTCACTTGAGCCTTATATTGGCCTTGTAGCCATACTTATAGTCTTGGTCTTGGTCGTGCTCTTGGTAGACATAGTCTTGGTCTTGCAAAAAATGCAAGACCAAGACTAATTTTGCTCATCACTATTAACCACTAGGTGATGTATGAATGAATTATGTTCGCTATCCTAAAAATGATAAAAGAAAATTACACCACTCTTTCTCTCAATACCGCCGCGCCCATTTACTCGTTCCCGCCACACCACACGGTTTTTACGAAATAAAAATTGGAGCGAGACTCTTCTAATACCGCAGCTTTCACGAAATGTATAATTTTGTCACTAGGAAATGCTTTTCCGGTATTAGGAGAGCTGAACACCATTTTTGAGGAGTACCTAACATATAGAGCGAAAGTGGGGGTACTACTTCTCATTAAAGCGTATTTGCCATGGTTCGTGACACTCATTTTCAGCATCAAGCTCAGCAGAAATTCTATAGTCTAAAATTTTACTATACCCTAAAATTTCTTCAGTCTTACCTTAGGTAGGTATACAATAAGAGATAACAAAACATAAAAATAGAGAACACTGCTATAATGAGGGCTTCAATTTTAAATCAAAATAATTAGGCAAAATAAAGTTTTGTGAACCTGTCTCAAATCATTATTGAATAAATTTTGATAAAATCACATAAAATTATAAAACTGTATACTTATTTAAAAATACAAAACTCTTTTAATACTTATTAAATTATGAATCAGGTTCTAAATAATTTAAATAAGAATCTTCCAATTTATATTCACTGAATACTCATAAAATTACACACGAGATAATCTTTTTATTGAAAAAGTAATAATTATTTTTTACACGCATGCGTGTTACCAAAAAATTTTTCCCATTTTTAAGTTATTGATATTGTTTTATTAAATTCTTTTTATATTTTTGTATATTAAATTACCCAATAAATAACTGATATCCTCAGTTCAAACAAATCTCTAAAGGACGATTTACATTTACGCTGAGTTTTGCAATGCGTCAAAGACAGCCACTTTTGCAGCAACTTTATGCCTAGTCAGAAATAAAATTTTCAGTTTATGTACTTGCAAAACCTGTGTCAAATAGACAGAATTAATGATACTCGATTATGATAACAACTCGATAGAAGACGGTAGTAATCACTATCACTGCAATGGCCAAGGCATTCTGAAGTGTTCGTGACGCAACTTTTTATATAACCGATCGATGAAACGATCAGTCTAACTATAAGACAGGCTTGACAACGAAATTAAATATTTTTTCTCTTCATCAGTAGTCAAATTTGCCTAACAAAATAATAGGACCCAATCATTTTCTTCAGACATCTCTAATAAGGTCACCGTACGAACTCGAAAATCCAGAAAAATATAAAACTTCGCCAATACGTAAGAGTACGACTATCTAATAACATAAAGAATATCAGTCGATGATAAAAACCGATTCTAGGGGGTGAAACATCTCCAAAAATTTGGAACCCAAAAATTTATAATTTACGACATTTTGTTTAGTATACCACATAGACTAGATCTAATAATGAATATAACAATAATTTTGGCATAAAAATATGATTCGAACTCTCAAAAATACATACTATCAGTGCAAAATTTGTTATTACTATTTATTGTTAGACTGTTGCATAGTACATGTAAACAAAATTTCGTTAGTTTCAAATTTTTAATTTCTAACTTCAAGGTGGTGGAACACCCCCTTGAAATTTGTGGAAGCAAAAGCTAATAAATTATTTATTACTAGATTTCTATGTAATACATGTGAACGGAATTCCATCAATTTTAAATTTCTTAGGGGGTTGTTTCACCCCTTAGAATATATGGATGCAAAAAATAAAGTTATAATTATTACTAGAACTCTGTATGGCATATACAAACAAAATTTCACTAATTTTTAATTTTACGCTTGAATGGGTAGTTTCACCCTTTAAAAATGTGTGTATGTAAAAAACAATTTTGTTTATTATTGAACTCTGTCCAGTGTATATAAATGAAATTTCACCAAATTTAAAATTTTTGAGTTCCAACATTGAGGGGTGTTTCAACACTTACAATTGCTTTTTTAGTACCAATTGATATTTTTTATGTTGTTAGCTAGTCACATTCTACATAATGGCGAAGTTTTAGACTTTTTTTGTCACGCAGTTTTAGATTGTGCGTTAATATACTTTTGATATCAACAAGTTAATAGTGTGAATTGGCCATTTCAAACGAAATTGAACACAATATACGTAATTTAAAATTGGTGTCACATTTTATTGTGAATAAATCTGTCAAAAAATTTTATGGACTGTCACAAATGAACAAGTAAAGTTATTTGATCTTGATAAAATTTTGGTTTTGGTTTTGGTATCTGAATGTTGTAAATTTAAATAATAATCATGCACTCTTTATTTATTTTACAATTGAGTGAATCAACTTAAAAAATTGGTTGTATATCTTTTATTTTTTTTTTCATTCGTTTTATTTATTTAAATTTATTTTTTTGAATATGAAATGGTATAATAAAACAAAAAATTAAATTTATTTACATACATAAATGTTTGTTTTTGTGTCTAGTAACATTGTAGGTACTCCTGTTTGTTTGAGCATAATTTCTTTTTGATCGTGGAATATACACAACTGTCTTGCACGCCTAATGTTCAAGGCCAGTGCTACTGCATGAGTAAACTAGACGCTAGTAAACAACGGCGAATTCGGGTAGAGGAGAATAATATCGTCACTAGATTTTACGGATAGTACAAATTCCTTGGTAGCATTTATTGTATTGTGGCCCTTCGTTAAGCTGAACGATCACTATGTCAGAAACGCGGCGCGGCGCCGATAAGATTCCCGAGGCGGTACCGCGCCGCTCTGGCGACCTAGTGGTTGAACCTGCATTTATTTAGATGTATTTATCTCCGAGAGCGGAATTGCGCCGCGCCGCGTTTCGACCTTTTGGACGTTTAACATTATCCGCCCAAAAATCAATTGTCGTTAAATATTGAATAATATGATTCTTTCGACAAAACGTCCTTGCACTGAAGAAATTTGACATCATGACGCTGGCCGGAAGTTTTTTTGTAGTCAAAATTTAATAACTGCAATCGATTGTAGGCCGTTTGTAGATGTTTGTAGTATATTTATTTTCGTTTGTAGCCCTTTAGTTTATTTGTAATTAACAATCAAAATTTTGTACTGAAGTTAGCCGGAAGCAATCGTGAATGTAATTTTTTTGGTAACAATAGAAAGATTATCGTTTGTAGTGTCTAAATATAACGGTAAAATGTTAGAAGTGTTGCCTGATAAAGCATAATTAATTAAAAAGTTATTTAAAAAAATTGCGCATGCGTACTATTTTAAATTTGCTCCATGTGAGTTCGTTATTTTAAATTTGACGCATGTATAGGTTTTATTGCATTATATTATTCAAAATTTAACAGACTGCGTTTATGATTACAGTAAAATTTAGTCAAAAATTTTTTTATTTTTAATTATTTATGAAAGATAATAATAATAATAAATAATTAATGAAAGATAGATAATAATAATAATAAATAATTTTCATTTGTGTTAAACCTGTTATTGAGTTAACTACTCGAAAGGTGGCTCGTTACAAGGAAACTTCAGTTTGGTTAAAAGTAACAAATCAAAGTTATTTTCATATTAAGCAAATTATTTTTTAAAGAATTGCTTCAGTAACTGATGAGTGTTTAATTTGCACATTTTTGAAAATGCTTGTGAGATTTTACTATTTAAAGCTGCTATTTTTTTAGAAATTTTCATTCATACCAATTGCTGATACAAGTTTAAAAGAAACTACGATGTATTTTTGATAGTGTATTAAGAAAGATTATTTTAATAATATATTATGTATTATATATTATTAAACATGTTTTATTGAAATAAAAAATTACTTTTTCAAAATTCATTGTTTTATTTTATTTTCAAAAATATAACAACCTCATAAAGCGACATAATTATTCTGTTACATGTGGTTAACTTTTTGTAATATTTTTAAATTTTGAAGTTTTAAAGCATAAAAGCATAAAAGATTTCCAATAATAAATACTAATTGCTGACCAAGAAAAATTCAAATTAAAAATATTCTACAAACCATTGTCGAAATAAAATCCATTGCACTCTTCTCTTTGCGATAAAAGTACATGAGTTTAAAAATGTGTAGGTGTAAGAAGTTTTCCTTTTTAAGAGTTTATTTATTTTTTTTTTTATTAAAATTGGGGTACTGCTGCCGGTGGATGGCGCGGTCAGCAGCACCCGGCGGCATCGCCAACTAAGGGCATGCGCCGCCAAAACTCAGTAACGATAAAAACAACACATAAAGACAGGAACACATAAATGCAATAGACAATGGACAACATACACATATTAAAATTCAACGATGAGCCCTGCCATCCCAGGGCCTAAAAAGTACGGACAGTCCTTGGTGGCGGTACGCTAAGGGCTAGCCAGAGCGTCCGGTCACCAAGGTCTGAAAGGCAACGATGAATCTCCGAGGTGTAAAGGGCCTCGGAGTGAAAAATACTGACTAGAAATATCACAGGAAAAGCGAAATCTTATTACGTCACTGGGGAGCCACAGGCCGACCAGTGCCGCAATAAGTAGTTAAAAGCGATACCGCTGAAGGATCACAACAGCAAGCCCACAGCGGCACGACAAAATATCACAGATAAGAACAACAACTGATGTACCACCTCGGGTGGAAAAGGCCCTCAATGTACATCGTTAAAATAAAACAAATTAAAATCAATCTTATTAAAAATCAAAAACAACAATATCACAGTTTTCAAAATTTCTTGCTCTGTGACACGATTCCGCTCCCCATAGTCTCGACAATTCCGAAATGGCTTCGTCAACACCTAGGAACTCACACGTGTAGAGACAGTGACATCTGATTACTGAGCAACATGTACTGTTCTGTCAGATAGCTGATTACTGGGTACATGTGCCGTTCTGTCAGATGTCGGGGTCAACCCACACGGGAGACCGGTACGATGGCTAGGCCACGTTCGTCCGAGTCGAGGCTACAGAGAACGGGACAATGCCACAGAGTATCACAGTATATCTGACTTATGTCCCTATGACCCCAACGGGGCAAAAGCAGTCCCAGGACGCTCAAGCTCGCATCCGTATGAGGGAAGACGACATCTCCTTACTAAGCGAGCTCGCTCAAGCTGTTCGGGCAGATGTCGACTCATACGCCTGGATGACGCGAACGAGTGCGTCGAGTACCGCATTCCTACCCGTCGAAGTCACAGGGACAAAAAATCAACGCAATAACACAGCCAATAACTTTATCACTTTTGTGTCCACTGGAGTGCACTATCCAGGGGACACTATAAGATTTAAAAACAAATAAAAAACAGAATCACAGCACGAAATCACAGACAAAACAACACAAATCACAATATAAAAATATCACCAATCGACTGGGCGGAACACGACTCACGACTTTGAAAATCACACACATACGGATACTAAACGCACACGAACTGTTGCCAGACATCCGGGCGAGAAGCTATTGCACAATCAGACGGTGGTGTTTCTCTCATACGGTGGATATCTCTGTCGGTCATACGACGTTCGTCCTCGTCGAAAATTTTGATCCGGCATCTTTTGTGAAAACAGTGGTACCTCGAGAAGGAAAGGTGCCGATCTTGGGTAGTCAGAGGCTAATGGAATCCGAAGATTACTGTATTGCGCATAAACTACCCCTGGAACCCTTAGCCTCCTTGACACCAATGGGGGATAAATATCCCTCACGGGTGTCAAGGACAGCTGCTATAGGTGTCCTCACCACCAAGAGTTTATTATTATTATCTTTCATAATTAATTAAAAAGAAAAAAATTTTTGACTAAATTTTACTGTAATCATAAACGCAGTCTGTTAAACTTTGAATAATATAATGCAATGAAACCTATATATGCCTCAAATTTAAAATAACGAACTCACATGGAGCAAATTTAAAATGGTACGCATGCGAAATTTTTTTAAATAACTTTTTAATTAATTATGCTTTATCAGGCAACACTACTAACATTTTACCGTTATATTTAGACACTACAAACGATAATTTTTCTGTTGTTACCAAAAAAAATTACATTCACGATTGCTTCCGGCTAACTTCAGTACAAAATTTTGATTGTTAATTACAAATAAACTAAAGGGCTACAAACGAAAATAAATATACTACAAACATCTACAAACGGCCTACAATCGATTGCAGTTATTAAATTTTGACTACAAAAAAACTTCCGGCCAGCGTCATGATGCCAAGAAATTTGCCGTAAAAACAGTGTCGCAGTAAATTAATGCAAGCAGGGAAATTATTACTTCTGGGTGTGATTCTGATATAATTTTTGTTGTAATGTAAAACAACTAATATAGCTTTACCATTATAAGTGACAGCTTACACCCATTCAAACTTTGTATTGGCTTCGACAATGACACGGCCTATTAAAAATCTAAGCATTGAATGTTCTGAAAATTTTATTCACTTACATAATTTATTTATTCACCCTGATTAAATTCTATTCACATTACAATTTATTTCGACAATAAAATGTTATTTTAGACATTAATTGTCTCTTGTTTGCTGTACGCGTAATAATATACAAACGTTGGGACACAAGTGATGGTGTATGTAAAATTACTCATTCTCGTAATTTATAGAAGTTAATCTATTGATAATTTTGTAATTTACTTTAATAAGTATACAGTCTACCTAAAAACGGCTGTGTTAAGCAGAATCATTGTCTCAAAATAGAATTGAAAGTTAATAGGTAGAGCTATGGATAATAAAGAAAATTTTCTTTCATGTATTAGTTCCTAGGTATATAATAGGAATTCTGTGGAACCCTTGGATTAAATATTAGCTTTGTCGTAATCAATCGATATGAAACAATTTTTCACAGAAAACAAATACATACTGTCAGACTAAAAGGTTTAAATTCACTGTGGGGAGAGTACGATATCCGAGGCGACAAAATTTGACAAGCGGATCTAATAGATTTTGACATTCTAAGCAAAAAATAAAGAGTACAAAATTTTGAAATTCGCCTTAGTTTTCGAGATATCGATCGTCAAATTTATAGTAAAAGTTGCTATGATGTTAAGACATAGTGTGTAGAATTTTTAATGTAGAATTTTTAATTAAGTATATACCTTATAATATTCATAAATTAATATACGCTACAATAAGGCAACAATAATTTTAACATAACTGCGCAAATTAAAAGCCACTAAAAATATTATGTAAATTGTTTTAAATAAATAATTTAATAAAATCAAATAAAATAATCCCAAAATTCACCAACCAGGTAAATAAAAATTATTAGAAAATGTTAGTCAATTATTTTATAAATGATCAATTTGTGCCATACAGGCCATTAAACTACAGAGTAAAATGTTATATTATACAGCTGAATAGATGTTATATTATACAGCTGAATTTTATATTCTCATACCTAATTTCTGAATATAGAATAATGTAAATTTAAGGGGTTTATAATGATTTATTACATCCCTTACATTAACGTTAATTTGGAGGCTAGGTTGGTGCGAGATCGCGGGAGAGGGGAGGCGCTTAAGGTTAGGTTAGTCTAGTTAGTTTTGATAATATACTTCGATTTTTGATATAAAAACTAGGTGGTGAGGTTAGTTAAGGTTGGGTTAGTTAAGTTAGTTTTGACAATATACTTCGACTTTGTCATAAAATGTAGGTGGTGAGGTTAGTTAAGATTAGGTTAGTTTAGTTAGTTTTGACAATATACTTCGGCTTTGACATAAAAACTAAGTGGTGAGGTTAATTAAGGTTTGGTTAGTTTAGTCAGTTTTGACGATATACTTCGACTTTGTTATAAAAAGTAGGTGGTGAGGTTAGTTAGGGTTAGGTTAGTTCAGTTAGTTTTGACAATATACTTCGACTTTGTTATAAAAAGTAGGTGGCGAGGTTGGTTAGGGTTAGGTTAGTTTAGTTAGTTTTGAACATGTATTTCGATTTTGACATAAAAAACTCAGTGGTCAGGTTAGTTAACGTTACTCTTTACCCAAAGGTTAAGTTAGTTTTGACACTATACTTCGATTTTTGATATAAAAACTAGGTGGTAAGGTTCGTTAAGGTTATCCTTTACCCGCAGGTTATTCTAGTTTTGACAATAAACTTCGATTTTTGATATAAAAACTAGGTTGTGAAGTTTGTTAAGGTTACCCTTTGCCCGTTTTGACAATATACTTCGGCTTTGGTATAAAAAGTAGATGGTGAAGTTTGTTAAGGTTACCCTTTGCCCAGAGGTTAGGTTAGTTTTGACAATATACTTCGATTTTTGATATGAAAACTAGGTATAAGAAAAGGTATTTTTCTTAAATTTTTGTTCTTTTTGGGACATTGTTTACATAATTTGTATGTCAAAAATTGTTTGTATTGTATAAAGGTTAGTACATTTAACATTAGAATCCGTATTTTACCAAAATATTACACCATACACAAATACAAACAAATACAAGATATCTGAATTTCATAACAACTTAAATACAAGTTTAACGATAGATATCTCCAAAACTAAGGCAAATTTCAAAATGTTTGACTCCTTATTTTTTGCTTAGAATGCCAAAATATATCAGATCCGCTTACCAAATTTTGTCGCCTCAGATATTGTACTCGTGCCGTCACTGTAAAGTAAATTTGACGCACGATAACTTAAATTTGACGTTTTGACGTTTCCTAAGTCTAAAAGCTGTTATACTATCAAAAACCTAGATAACTGGGTATCATTTAAAAAAAAATCTGAATCGTCATACGGAATACGAATTACCGATACATACCACTAGAAATAGAAATCAGCAACCTGTCTTCTTTGTGCATGATTTCCATTACGAAACCTACTAGAAATCCCGATAGTTTTTAACGACCGTTTCTGTCATTCACAAAATATATATTAACCCCAAAATAAAACTAGGATTGTCTAATTTTGATTTATTTGTTGCATTTGTTTGACTTCGCCAGACTAATTTAAGTTTATATTTTTTTGCATATATTTATATGACTAGTAAGATCTTGTCTGCTCGATATTTTACTTTAATAATCCGTTTCGTGTCTCATCGTTAATATAAAAATTAAAAATACATATCATTTTTGCAAAACCATGGAAGGAATTGTTCAGCTCAAACATAACAATAATATGTACGTCATGTACCTTTAGCATTTTAATAACGCCAGTATGTATATGTATAAGCAAATATGTGTAGGCATTTTATTATTTGCACATGTAAGATACACATAAACACTCATTTTAACATGCAAAACGCTAATGTTTCATTTTATTATTCAAAACAGGTAAATTTTTTTGAAAGTAATATTGGCAATTTTCTAGAATTAAAAATTTAAAAGAAAATAAATTTTTTTGTCTTAAGTTAAATTTATATTTGTAAATTTATTAAATTAAAATTCATTATGGAGACAACTTTTCGTTTGACAGTAACAAGAAATATCAACAAATGATAGACTATTGGCTCCAACAATGTGACATGCGATTTTTTGTTGGATGCTTAGGGTTGATTCACACTACAACGTCGATCACAATTTGTTCTCGATCCAGTCTCCGTCCGGTAAAACACATACTATATTACTAGTGAAGTGGCCTAAAGTTGGTCGAGTACAAGACTGTAGAAGGTCACTGTTCAACACCGATTCATTCCAAATTCGTGGCAAAGAGTATTTCACTGGTGAGGTTTGTTTTAATTTAATTTTTAATTTAATTCTTATTTATTTTTAATTAAGTAATAGTTCAATGCCATAGAAACATCGTTTATAATTTTTTTTTAAATGCCGTAAACGGCTTTATAATGTGACTCAACTCTTTAATGTGATTGTACCGGACAAAGACTAGACCGAGAACGAATTGTGATCAGCATTGGATCGGAATTTAGATCGACCCTTATATTCCCACTCGTACTATTAAATAGATAACTTCACAAACTTAGCCAAGTGAGTAAGAAAATAAAATGTTTTACCGTTCATAAATAATTTATTTATTTGTGTTGAAAATTTTTATTTTAACAGCTTATAATTAGTGTCCAACCGAAATCGAAACTTCGGCCTTGGTCTTAATTTCTGTCTAAACTTATTTAGACATGTTAAAATTTCAATTGTGTGCTGAAATGTAGTACGAGACACGAACTCGCCCGAACGAACCACGAAAATTCACCAACACTGAGTTTCAATGCGCCCGAAGTTTCGGCTAATTTTTGGCGGAAACCGAAACTATTGCTAAAATAAGATTTTTTGGCCGCAACTGTCCGAAACCCAAACCGAAGGTCCGGTCTGTCACTATTTATAATGATCAGCTAGAATAGGAATTTTGAAAGGAAGAACTATTTTAAAGATTTTGTAGGTATTTGATTTATATGTATATGTGAATAAAATTTCGTAACTGTATTTCCGTGAAGCCGACAGAAATGGTTACCTCTGGAGAACAGATAGGCAGACGATCAATTATTTCGACTTACGGATGCTACAGCACGCAAACGAATGATTGCACTTTGTATTTATCGTCCCGGACTGAAGTCTCGCCATGACTCTTGCCGGACAAGCTAAATTTTCCTTCTCGAAATTCAGTAAAATAGGATTTGAAAAAATAAAATTGCAAAAACAAAAAATCATAATTAACCAGTTTTAATTTGAAACAATAATTGACAGTTTTTTTGTGTTTTTTATTTTATTTACTTTAGCGTATCAACCACTTTAATAAACGCTTAATCAAAAACAGATCTTAAATTAACTGTTGCAATAAGAAAAACCAAAGCGTAAATTTTCTTTCCGCAAACATACAAAAAAGTATCATCAACGTGCTTATTAACTTTCAGAGTGAAAATTTCTTTCCAAAACAAGAAAAAATCTTATTTATTTTTAGAGAGAAACTCATATAAAGACAATAAGAAAAATAAATTCATCATATCAATCGGGGGTAAGTAATAAAAGAACGGGATATAACCGACGACAAAAAAGAATACGAACTTTCTACCTTTCGGAAAAAAAACCACCACACAGACAAATATGTATCTAACAAGAACACAAGGTGCTTAACGCGGATACATCCATATTGACAAACGGCGAGGTCAGTACCAGTAGGTAGTTGATATTTTGGTTCATGAATGGATTGCAAGGTGACACGCTAGGGTGCGATATTCCAAACAAAGGTAACAAACAAACAAACGAACGATGAAACAGAAGGCGAAAAAACAAAAATAAATGAAAAGAACGATGAAGGTAACACTCACTTCCTTGCAGTTCTCTGTGTTGTCTGTGATCTCCCTCTCTTCTATCAAATGTCAAAGTTCATGTTGATGAAACGGTAAAAAGTGTCAGATAAGACAAACAATAAAAAAATAAAACAGAATCTTATGAATATCAAATGTCTTCGTCGAAATAAGGCAACATCACATACCAAATACATTGATACAAACAAGTCACTGTGCAACTAGTGGAGCTGGGATAAACGCGAAATAAGGTATCAGTATAGCACAATATTTAACGAAAGATGACACTGATGTGATTTACCGTGTTCTAATAAATATTTGGTAATATTATTTTGTAAGCCGATTGTACATAATTAATTGGTCGAAGTTTACCAAATAAGGTGAAGAGACAAAACGTTTACTACACTAATACCACCTTGATTTGCGTTGGTAACGAGCTGTGCTTCATCAAGTCCTTGAGTTCAACTTTCATCGCCAAAGTACACAGAACAGTTGACAGTTACTTTCTAATTCATGGCAAGATTTTATGATGATGAAATATAAAAAATTTCCTTTTGTTGATGCTTAATTTTTTACTTTTTGGCTGAAGGCAACTCTTACAGAATGGTAAAAATATATGTCAATTTAACTACTTATTTTGAACCGATCAAAAATGTACCCACAACGCAGAAGCGGCGCAAAGGTGGGCGAAATGGGTGACCGCCTATAGTCTCGTGTCTTTGGAGGCCTCTCGACGGGGCCTTGCACGTGGAAGAAAGTTGCCAAAACTTACTTAAGGGTACTGTCGGTTTGTTAACCTTTTTTTTGCTGGTCACTTAATTTTCAGACAGGGTTTTTTGAAAAATCTTGGAAAGAAGGGCCTCGAGAAAGGGCTCCGCAATCTTAGCACTCCAAATGTGAAATTTCGAATGACCAATTAGATCATTTAAAAGGTCAAAAAATGGTCATAAAAGATCAATTGGTTTAATTAATTGGTCAGCGATAAAAAATTTTTTAATAAGGATTAAAGTTTTTCAAGATCATTCAGAAATTTTAGTACTTCAAATGTGAAATTTCGAATGACCAATAAGATCATTTAAAAAGCCAGAAAATGGTCATAAAAGGTTAATCGGCTTGAAGAGTTGATCAACGATAAAAATTTTTTTATCAATAGTTTAAGTTTTTCCAAGTTATTAAAAAATATTAGTTCCATTTTTAGCATCATTTAAACCAATCATTTATTTTAGCTGACCAATAATCATCAGATGATTTACTATCAAACATATTTTTTACTTTTTTATTTTATTAATGATGAGGTGCCAAAATTTTCGAATGACCTTGAAAAAACTAAATATTAGTAAAAAAATTTCTATCGCTGACCAATTAATCAAACCTGTTGATTTTTATGACCATTTTCTGACCTTTTGAATGATGTAATTGCCTAATTGGTCTTTAGAAATTTCACATTTGGGGTGCTAAAATTTCTGAATGAGCTTGAAAAACTTTAACACTTAATAAAAAATTTCCTATCGCTGACCAATTAATTACACCAATTGACCTTTTATGATCATTTTCTGACATTTTAAATGACCTAATTGGACATTCGAAATTTCACATTTGGGGTGCTAAGATCGCGGAGCCTTGGAAAAGGAATTCGTTTTGTTTTCTGCTCATCGCCTAATTTTTAAGGGAGAAATTTAAAAGCGAAAATTAAACAGGGCCTCGCAAAAATTATCTTCCCATTTCCCATTTAAGTCTTAATAAGGTTCGTTAAAAAATATATTAATAGTAACCAGAAAATTTAGTTTATGTACTTTAGAAATGTAAAACTTTTAGACTGCCTCATCTTATGAAGTTGTGCCTTAGGGCTTAGAGAATTTTTAGTGTACCTACTTGTCATCAACTATAATTTGGTGTGATGTGCTCAATCAATTTTGAGCCGCAACATTACAATGTGATGTATACGCGTTTCATAAAAGTCTGAACTGAAATATCCGGTTTCAGTGTCAAAAATATTTATATTTATATACGTAGTTGGGAAGAAATTTGTTTTGAAAATTGCTTGCATTATTTGAATGCTAAATTTACGCCATTGGTATGTTTTGTAAAGTTCGGCAGAATAAGTAAAAATTTAAAAAAATATTATTTCGGCCCTGTATTTAGAGCAGTTACCATTTCACAATATTAATTTGAAATGAAACTCTTCATCTAAAACAATACTCAAGCAATTTGAACATGGAGTTTTTGTCGAACTCTAGCTTACTAGATTTTTTCACCGGAACAAAACAAGCTGCTTCTTTCCAACCTTTAATTTTTAACTCTCTGAGCATCTATTTGACTAATAATTTAGCAAAAAATCTTACCGTAACTAAATATATATACATATCGTCAGCTGAGTATTAGTTTGTACCAGTGTTGGCAACAATCAACTAAATTTTTTAGTTAACCAATTAACTGATTAATATTTTTAGTCAACTAATTTATTCCTAACTAAATTATTCGCAATTAAAAAGTTAGTTGTAGTTGCAACTAAATTTTTCAATTTTTTGTTATTAGTTGTAGTTATTAAACCTTTATAAACTAATAACTAAATTTGTCCCACATATTTCCACACACAAAGCATTATGGAACCAAACTGAAAGCGCCTGGTCTCGCGTAGAGTGTCCTGAAAGTCCCAAATGAAGTCTCAAGTTCCAGTTTCGAAAGTCCCAAAACAAATAAAATCCACACTCTTCCATCTTTTTGTATTTTTTGTAATTGATATTAGGAGAACATAATGTATCCTATTGTTTAAAATTTAAAACAGATTTTCTTGAACTCTTTTTCTCTTATTCAAAAATAAATTCATGTTCCTCTGATACCGTATTGGGATTTTGTTATTACTGTGTTGAGGGCGTTCCGACGATGCCGTATTTGCGGAACTAAAAACCTATTTTTTGTCGTTATCGAACGGAAGGAAATAAGGATAGAAAATATATTCTTCGAAATATATCAAATCTGCTAAATTATATGTAGTTTTAATTACAAAAATCCTTCTTGACTTTTTTATCTCCTATGAATCAGTAACCTTACTATCTAATAAAATTAGTTATTAGTTATAACTAATAACTACAACTAAAAACTAAATTAGTTATTCGTTATAACTAATAACTAAATTTTCCATTTATTAGTTATTAGTTACAAGAGAATAATTTAGTTATTAGTTACAAGAGAATAATTTAGTTATTAGTTATTAATTATTAGTTACTAACATTTGGCCAATACTGGTTTGTACCAAGTCAGTTTTTTAAAAAAATTTTTCGGATATTGGTTTCGGCTTCCTCCAGACCCGAAACTAACAAAATAACTATCTAGAAAAAATGTTTAAAAAGTTGACTTGGTACAAACCAATAGTCAGCTGACGATATGGTTAGCTGTAACTAGTAGAGAATATCGCATAGGTAAGAACTTTATATTAACACGAGTTTGTTTTACACAGAGGTCGCTTATAAATTAGGTAATTTAGTTTTTATCCTTGAGGTTTTCCACTTTAACTATTAAGACGCTGCCGGTCATGAACTGTATCAAGTGAAACCTGATTAAATGCGACACAACGCCGTGCCGCGTCAACAATTCCGTATAAAGTGTACACCAGTAAGGTATATACATAAACAAACATAGCTCGTTCTCTTTTTAGGCACTATAGATACCACAGTGGTGTAATGTACTTTACTACACATTACGTATTGTGCAGCACACCGCAGCACTATGATATTTATTGTGCCTAGAGAGGGAGCAAGTTACGCTTCTTTATGTAAATCGATATTCAATCATGTATCTGATACTTGTACATAAATATTTTGTATATCTACGGCACAAATACTACAGTCGTTACTGCATTGTAAATTACAAAAAAATATTCTTAAATTTATATTGAATAATCTTTTAAACCATTAAAGTCATGTCTCTGCTAACTAATATACTCACTATACGTCGACTTAATGTCAACTGATGTCAGGTATCTATCTACCTTTATATGTACATATAGGTACCTGTACGTATGCATGTCGGTAAGGTAGTTTTCATTTTATAAAAGACGATCATTCTTTTTTTTCCTAAGTTCATCAAGCCACCACCGTCACTCGTACTACTAGCCAATTTATTTATAAATACGTATTTTCATGCTTTCACACCGCCATCTATAAGGCGAACTCGAAGGCGTCATCCTCTTTTGTTTTCCCTTACGATCTTACGAACTATAACGTGGCAATGAGGCGATGGGAATGAATAACAAAAACAAAAGGCAAGATTGACAATTTAAATGATACGATATTTAACTAGAGAAAATGAGGACATCACTACCAAGAAGTGATTTTTGTTCCAAGAAGGAAGCTATTTCATTGTACTTGTGACAGTGACGGATCAATATAAAAAGTTGAAGAGGCACTGGTAATGTTAGGCTAGTATTCTAAGAAAAGACAGCAAAATTAGTTTAATCAAATAAGTTGACAATAACTAATACATAGTATTGTGGTATTTTAATAGGTATTTTTACTGAATTTATCTGTAAATAATTACAATATTAAAAAAAAAAAAAACTTTTAAACTATCCAATACATTTTGGTAACTTTACCCCTTTATTTTAATAATTTGAAGTTATTTTAAAGCTTGAACGCAGGAATTTAGCTATTACAGCCACTGTCATAACGCGACCTGAGCCCGGGATTATGGCAGAAATTTGTTTTGAAATAACTTAGAAACCAAAGATAATATTCGCTAAATTTTATATATATATATATATATATATATATATATATATATATATATATATATATATATATATATATATATATATATATATAATATATATAATATATATATATAATATATATATATAGCGCGATAGCCCGAGTTTTTCGAGAGTTACCATTTTGATTACAGCCCAACCGTTGATTTAATCAAAAATTTGTTCAAATAAAAGTAGTAGATATCGACGGGGGCAACCGATTGTTATAGTCAGGAGCTTTATAGCTCTTATGGTTTTCGAGTTATGATACAAACTTATAGTTTTTTAAATGGAAACGCATGTTTAAAAGTTTTTCAAAAATTTGTTTATGATTGAAAACTACCAGCAACACTCAAATTCACATTGTCTTATCTCATATTTTTGAGTAATTACCTTTTAAAAATGACACTCTTAAATTTCGTACTCAAGTACCTGCAAACGATTAGGATTTTACGTAATTTAAAAAGATATTGACTCAATATGGCCACCATTTTTGACAATGTAATAACGAAAAATTAAACGATACCTACAACTTTTATTTGAACAATTTTTCGATTAAAGCAACGGTTTGGCTGTAATCAAAATGTCAACTGTCGAAAAACTCATGCTGTATATATATATATATATATATATATATATATATATATATATATATATATATATATATATATATATATATATATATATATATATAGATAGATAGATAGATAGATAGATATGTATATATGTGTACGCGCGATAACTCTCGAACGAAATCTTTCACTTTATTCAAAAAATTTTGCGCCAAAATTTTTTACACCATTGAAACGAGGAGAAAAAATCACACAAAAAAGGTCTTCAAACCATTATTCTATGTCGACTAGTTCCCGAGAAAAACTAATTATTTTAAACGGAAATTCACTATGTTATGCAGAATGTTGCGACAGGAGTATTTATATTTGGACCGATTTTTGTCTTGCAATTTTTTATCAAAAATTTTACCACCTTCTCAAAATGCCTGTTAATTGTCGTAAAATGTATAGTATATTAGTATATAGAAGCATCTTTAGGTTATTCCAAAAGATTACGTTTCCCGTATAAATAATTCGTACGCGTTTTATTTTTTTTTTTTTATGTGTGTGTATTTTTTGACATTTTAAAGCTTTATAATTGTCATGCGGTCATACTATATTAAATAGCAATAATTTTTTTTGTATACTTAAAAGATCAATTAATAAACGTGTTCAAAAGTATCAAGGCCATTATTTAAGCCAGCGATTCCCAAAGTGGTCTATATTGACCCAGAGGGCTCGATTAGGATTACAGGGTCCACATCGACGCAAGAAAAAATTGGGGTTCCATAAAATGTAAATAGGGGTCGACAATAGTAGAGTAAATTTATAGCGGAACACATACCTGTATTTGCTTATCGTGAGAGACTGGTGAGGCTTTTTTGCCCGCCACCTATATTTTCTCACAAGAAAAGGGAAGCTATATTCCTAGAACTTGTGCAGGGTGTCTATCCATAACCGAAAACCGTGACAAATGGTCTACGAGACAAAAGTTTGGGAACCACTGATTTAGGAGAAAAAGTTTCATAGAATCAACTCTGATTTTCAGAGCTAAAGGGTGTAATCCTCTTTAATGCTCAACTAGTACTATTGCAATAATTTATCATTTTGACTTAAACAAGAATTGTAAAACAGATGATGTTTCCTTATCAAATTCCAAAATCTCAATAATAAAATAAGAATAAGAACAACTACTTTCTTCTAAACAAGAGAGCACTACAAAATATAATTGAAAACTGTCCAGCACAAAGGTTGTAAGTGCCATAATTTACAAAATTGCGTTTATTAGTGGAAAATGTTGTAAGCACCATCACAAATAACATGCGAAAATCTGAAAGTCGTAAGTTTGTTGCTTCAATAGTTATAGTCATATAAAAATTGTATTTCATGTAACTACATAGTCTAATTTCATGCATATATACTGATTGTACTTCCACCATATTTGAATTTTTAAACTTTAAGCCTAATAAATCCTTTAAATTAATGATATTACACTGTATCATTGTAATTTTGTTATACAATTTGTTTAGAATAAATCCAAATTTTTGTTTTCCTTTTCGATAAATTTTTTCACATTTCATTTAGTTTTTATTGATTTCCCGACAATATTAATATTGGTACCTTTAGCCTTTGTGCCGGACGGTCTTCAATTATAGAAAGTAGCTTGCACAATCCACAGTTCTGTAAATCTGTAAGAAATTAGGACTATTACAGAATTGGTCTAATGAATTAGAGTTAATGAATTTTAGAAAAGTTTTATTTTTCATTTAAATGCCTACTCAACTAATCTATCAATTGTGCCGTCACCGACAAAGAATACTTATACGTATATATATTTTGTGATACATCTTGTTTACGGAAATGATTATTTTTTCAAAATACGTATCATTGTGTTAACGATAATTACCATTGTTAATTATACTTTAACATTGTTAGAACCTGAAGTGTTTCTTTTCATTTTTATAAAGGACAGTTTTTAATTTAAAGCGTAAATAAGTTGAAAAGATTAAAACAAAGAGAAAGATACCTCATTTACGATTATACATTTCTTTTATTTTCACTACATTATGTAAATTTTTCTTTCTTGTAGAAAAATACAGAAAATTTAACAATCAGTCCTGTTAATTACAAATGTAAACGTCAATGCTTGATTAGATTTTTGTTCCATTATTTTCAGTACTGCACTTCCTGTACCTCTTCCTACATAGAAAAGTAATTTGGATCATTACTTGCTCTAGATTCTTCTTAATTAAACCTTAAAAAATAACCCTAAAAAAACCGTGATTTTTCGCCCATTTCATCGACTTCAAATTTTTGTTAAAAAGTTATCTAAATGGTAGCAAATTAAAACATTAACCACCACTAACTTTCATTATTGTCTATTAGTTTTCTGGCGTGTTCAGTATACATACTCGTATTTAGGTATATGTATCAAAAAAAATCTCCCTGTCGCAACATCCCGCATAATATAGGGACTTTCCGTTTACAAAAATTAATTTTTCTCGGAAACTAGTTTACTTAAAATAATTGTTCAAAAACATTTTTTTTACGTGATTTTTTCTCTTCTTTGCAATGGTGTTAAAAAAATATCGTAAAAAAATTTTACACTTGGATAAATGTTGGCAAAAAGCTACGTTCACTATTTAAAAAATTAATATTTAACTCTTATAAATTTAAATTAGATGGAGCGGATTTAGATGATTTTATTGATGTAAAGAAAATATGTAGTAAAAAAAATTATTTTTTCTAGAGATTTTTAAAAGTTAAAACTGAAACACTGGAAAAAATGATCTATAAACCACTAATTAACTAAGTCACAAGTAATTAAATTTATGTTGAAGCAATTTCTAACTTTAGTCGACTTCTTTTAAACTTCAATTAAGTAATATGAAGGCAATTTATACATACTTACTTATAAAAAACAAAAAAAGGTTTTATCTTTCCGCACCAACTCCTTTCCAGTTAAGAATTAAGTTTGAATAAAGTAAGTGCCAAAGTAACTTCTGCCAAAGCAACAGTTTGTATGACGCGACGTGCACTTACATAAACACTGAAGTGCATGACTGACTGAGAGAATTAAAATGGTTTTGGAATAACAGATGATCCAAGATTACATGTCTTAAACAAAATACTTCCATTGCTGTCGAATAGTATAATGTCAGTTTTGGAAACGACATCCACTTCAAATATTAACAGGAACCGAATAGACTTAATTCCGAAAACATATCAATACAAAATCAGATGCCCTTTTTCCCAAGATTATAAATATACTAAAAACTTACTTCGGTAAAAAACAGATAAATAATGTGAATTTTGAAATGGATCACCTCAATTTATTTGAACGGCACTCTATAAACGGTATGTGTAACTTAATCAAGATTGCAGATCGGAAAACAAATAAAAATATCAACAATTTATAAGAAACAATTATTGATATCAAAAACATTTAGACATTGTGACAAAGAATTACTATAATAAAAAACAATTTTAAATTTTTATGTATGTATGGGTAGTTATACAAATGAAGGAAGGAAATGGACTTAATTCCTGCATGACATTTTTTTCATGCATAAGCTTTGGCAAATAGTTTTATTTCAAGTTGATGACATTTTTCACACTATTTCAAAGTGGCCAGTCAAAAAATTAAAAATTATAAATTTTATGGCCACTATAAAAAAAGATATATCCAGAAAGGTGAAAAAATGAGTAAAAAACTAAAATTAACACAAGAGAATTTTTTATATTAATTTTTATTATAAACACAATTTATTATTTGTTTAATATATATTATATATTATATTAGTAGTATATATATTAGTATTTATATTAGTTATATAGTATATATTTGTATACCTCTTTTCAGATAAAATTGATCATGAGTTTTCGTTAAAAAATTAAATAATTCTTATATTCGAAACAAATCGATCTTCTATTCTTTTCTAAAAATAAGCTGCAAATTTAAAATTTACATAAATGCAATAATAAAAGAGATAAAGCCAAGAAAACGGAAATTATTTAAATTCAAAGTTACGAAGCATGGTTAAATTTAACTGAAATAAACCATATTACAAAAAAAAAAAAAAAAAAATAAAAAAAATAAAAACAAAAAAAACAACAAAAACAAAAAAAAATTGCGAATTTATTATTTATTAAAAAATATTCGAAGTCATTTACGACAGTTTAATATATATTATATATTATATTATCAGTATATGTATTAGCAGTTATATTAGTTATGTAGTATATATTATTCAAAAAAAAATGGAAATTTCTTTTTATTAAAAAATATACGGAGTCATTTACGACAGTATTTTAATGATATTTACCTAATTTATTTACATTATTTATGTTTAATCCCGTTTTTGGAGCTGCCAGGACACTGAGACCAGGAGATTGAGAATTATTTAAAAATCGGCGAAATAACTGAATTAATTGATACAACCTCAAATTAAGTAAAATGTGTACATTATATAATTTGTTATATTTCAATTAATTACTATGACAAACGATGATTTGATCGGAATATAAATTTTTTATATTTTTTAAGTGTTTTGGTTTGATAGGAGAATAAAAAAGTATCAATATTATAGATTACTACTGCAATGTAAATTTTTTTTTATACATTCAGCAAAAATAATTATTTAGTCTGCTATGTTTAACTTTTGGGAGGAGACATGCCAGGAGACTGACAATTTTACATTTTAAATTTTAAGTGTTATTTTCTATAAAAAATATATTTCGAAACCAGGTTATTTTAAGTGACCAGTTAAATGCAATAATGGTTTACAGTTTCCATCCAGAAAAAATGTATTTTTCAAAATATTAATATACAAAATAAGTTGGGCCGTCCAAAATTCCCTCGTTTGTATAACTACCCATATCTAGTTACTATTAGACTTCAATTTTCAAAAAATATAGTTTTTTGGGTTTAATTAAGATTTGAAAATTTTTACGAAGGTTGAATAAAATCAAACGGAGGGCCGGATCTAGCTCCCGGGCCGTACATAGTACATGCTTGCTCTGCAATATTATAAAATATTGCGTCCACTTCAAGTTTTACTCTGTCTACCATATAGTTTTCGAGTAATGACTCGAACATTATTAACAAACATTTATTAGTTGATTCTTCGTTATTCGTTGCACAGCATACTTACGTTTAAACTGTAATTTCACATCTAAAATGCACAATTTCCAAACTCTCCTCACGTATCTCTACCTACTATAAACAAATTTTTTGATACAAAATATAAAATTCAAACTTACCCTTTCAATGTGTAACAATAAAATATATTTATAAATATTCAAATAAATTTAAATACAAAATAAATAAAATATATACAAAATATTATAAATAAAAAGCTTTCCACTCTTGTGTTATAAGGTACGGATTTTTGATATAAGACAATACATAATTTGGAATGTTTTGTTTTTGTCCATGCATTTATATATTTGCGTTTTCTCTCTCGCATGATTCTTTGTTTGGAATATTTTTTAACACCGCAATGTACACATATTTTTTAACTGTGGTGACATCTGTAAATTGTTGATAAAAAATAATAATAAAAAGTGCAGCTTGTTACAATTTTTTGCAGTTAGTCATTATTCTAATCCTTTTACCCACCCGTAATAATGTTAAAAATATTCAGGGCTTAATAATAAGAACACAGTTATTTCTTAAATTTATCTATTTGACAATCCATAGTACAACTGCAATCAATCTTTTTGTAACACAAAATTTATAATAAAGTTGATTCGTTGCAATGTCACTGAAGTGTACCTGAAACAGAAAATTAAAGTAAATTATAATAAACAAACATTGTAAAATAAAATAAAATAAAATCATTTAAATCCATGTAAAGTTTAAAAGTTAAATGACAGGTGTCAAAGGGTTAGATATAAATGACAGTTAAAATGTTAACAAAAAAATATTGTAATAAGACAGTTGGCAACACACGGAAATGACAAGTGCGCATGTGTGGAAGGACAGAAGAAAGTGTCTGGACAAAGGAGAAAATGCAGAAATGCACTCTCTTGGAATTTGGACTTCAAACAAGGAGGTCGACCATAGTCGAACTGAAAAATAAATTCATTGTTGAAGATTTGTGGAACCAAATCCCAATTATAGTGCTAATACTGCTAATTCTATGCGTATAGTTATATCAAAAAAATTAAAGTAAAGGTTCCTTTCGCATTTGTTCCTACTGGAAACCTCCTTATCAATTTTGGGAAATTTTGGAGTCAGGAGAAGCCGTTATTTTTGAATCACCACGTGGTCGAAAGTTGTGGCTGGTGCCGAAGTAACCACGTGGCTGTGGTTCATTGGAATGCTCCTGTAGTTGTTGTGTGGTACGTCACAGGAATTTTTGGAATGGTGACTAAATTTGTCCAGATACTCCGAGATTTGTGTGAACTGTAAAGATAAAAGTTTTGTTACAAATTTAACATTGGTAATTATACAATAAACTAAAAGAGAAAGTTAAAGGGCATAGCCGGGTAAGATAGGGAAAACGGCCCTTGACGCAAAATTGATTGTTTTTATAGGAAATAATACTTCTTGGCCCCAGATACATTCCTGCCAAATTTCAACCCTTTGAGGCTAATAGTTTATGAATACACAAACAGACAAAAAGTTTCAAAAAAAATTTTTTTTTACGAAATTACTGAGCCAATTTATTTGAGTTTAATATATATTGTGTACCCACCTTAAACAAAGTAATAAAAAAAATTAACGTTATATCCCTTTATTATAAAATTTTTTTAAATTTTTAAATTTAAGTAAATTTTTTTTGGCACTTACGCGGTTAGCGACACCCACCATTTTTTGTTCAATAATATGTCTCTTAGTACTCTATAACATATATTTTTACGGAAAAATTTTAGTTGGTAGAACATAGTAATATTTCAGTACAAATGCATGTCATGTTCGGTACTACATATATTACTTATGTATAAAAAGGACCATAAAGTAAAGCATCTGCCTGATTTCTAAAACACAGTAGAACTCTGAGGAGTGCAATAAAATGTTCTCTCCCCCCCCCCCCCCGAGTTGCAGTTCTTGGAGTTCCTGTGACGGTCTAAAAAATTTATATTTTGACTTGTTATAAAAAATATGTTTTAGCTTGTTAAAAAATAATTTTCAAGGTTAATTTTACCATGAATCTGAGTATTTGAATGAAATCAATAACATTATCTCAACATACTTACTAATTAAAATTACATCAAACTCAACAAAAATTATAAGTTTTAGAAACTTTATTTAAATAAACGATAATAATAATAACAATAATACGTCTTAAATGTTACATTGTTTTAATAATAATAAACAATAACTTAATAGATTGGAACGAAAAACTTCAATAATGTATAGTAATAACAACAGTCCGGCTAAAACTTGTTGTAGTTATAAACAGGGCCGTGGAGAGAAATGCCGGGCTCCGGGAATAAATCACATTTTAAAAAAAAATTTCCCCCAAGAAATGTGACGAGCAAAAAAAAGTTCTTTTTAATTTTTCTTGGACCCCTTAACGACAACTACGGGCCCCCTCTTCCAGTCCGGGCCCCGGGGCTGGAACGCCGGCTACCCCACCCTCTCGTCGGGCCTGGTTATAAAAATATGTAGGTAAATTACATGTAGGTACATATAACTAACTTGAACAGACCCTCTCACTTGATGTTTTTGTTGCACTTCTTAAGGAGGTGCAGAAAGTGGATTTTTTCTGTAATAAAATTACATACATTCATAACAACGAGAAAGAAGCTTAGACAAACGTCTAGCTTTATCTGCTGTTTGTCTTCTTTTGTTAACGCGATGACGGGTTATGGGGAATTATAACGAAATGACTAACTGGTATACTACTTTGACAGCTAATAAACTTTGTATGAAATTGTTGACGTCGTAATACGTAGTGTATGAGTTAATAAAGTTTCACTTGACGTCTTACAAAGAAAACAACTCTAACAAAAGAGAAATCAACATCTATTTTGTTATTAATAAAAAAAAGACAAACGGCAGGTAATGTTGGACTTGAGTAAATTTAAACTAGTTTATCGTAGTTATGAATGTATGTAATTGTATTATTTTAGAAATAGGGTAGATATTTTACTTTATAGCCCTTTTTATACATACGTAATATATGTAGTACCTAACATGGTATGCATTGGTATTGAAATATTACTATGTTCTACCAACTAAAATTTTTCCATAAAAATATATCTTATAGAGTAGGTACTAAGAGACATATTATTGAACAAAAAATGGTGGGTGTCGCTAACGCGTAAGTGGCAAAAAAAAAATTTACTTAAATTTAAAAATTTAAAAAAATTAGTATAATAAAGGGATATAACGTTATTTTTTTTTTATTGCTTTGCCTAAGGTGGGTACACAATATATATTAAACTCAAATAAATCAGCTCAGTAATTTTGTAAAAAAAAATTTTTTTGAAAATTTTTGTTTGTTTGTGTATTCATAAACTGTTAGACTCAGAAGGTTGAAATTTGGCAGGAATGTATCTGGGGCTAAGAAGTATTATTTCCTATAAGAACAATCAATTTTGCGTCAAGGGCCGTTTTCCTTATCTTACCCGGCTATGCCCTTTAGCAAAGAAAATTTTTAAGTTGACACTTACTTTGTTATTGTTACTAATTGATTTAAATTTAAGAAAACGTATGTACGGAGAATTATACTAATTGTTTTACATTGTTACCTGTCGTTAACTAAATTGTTTTTCTTTCAAATCTAATTTTTGTAAAAGTTTTTGGATACAAGTTTGTTGTAAAATGTTTTTTTTTTGGTTATAAAGTTGAGATTTCTCATAGCGGACAACCCTTTCGTAGTACCTAAAAGTTAAAAATATCTCTAAATCTTTTTTTTCTATTAAATTAAATTAAAAAAAAAATCTTAATAAAAATAAAAACTTACCTGCGTTAATCGGAATGACGTGTGAACAAGTTTGGTTAAATTCTATTTTGACAGCGTGTACGATGCAATCTCACGTACATACCGTTATTCATCACTGAGCGTTTTCCATTTAGAATAGTGTATTATTACTCTGTGTTCACATTTCGTTCGTAATTTTTCACTTCAAATTCATTGTACAATTTTATCTAGTTCTTAATCATTGCTTTTCGTAAAATTTCATTTCTTCAAGTTAAAAAAATAAATTTTCAATATTGTAAGAATCAAACTTTTAATAATTTTAGCCCTTAGTGCAGAAACGTTGTTCTTGTTAGCTGTTTATTTTCAGCCGCGAATTGTACAAGTATAGGTACTGATGTTTGGGGAATAGCTAAAGAATTTTCTTCATTTTGGACACCGGATAAACGGAGTGGCGCCCTTGTTATAATAAGCTTAATATAGCTTAGTTTTATTACATAAATTCTTAAAATATCTTATTCGCTAGATATTCCTCGGTTTTGTGTAACAATTTCATTAGTACGTATTGTAGGATCTAACCATAACCACCCGGCTCTACCGAGTTAGCCGTGCGCTCCCAACTTGTGCCTATCGCCTCAAATACGTAACAAGCTACAAAAAAAGCAGTTGTCTTAATTTAGATTAAAAGTTAGTAGGGCAGGGTCGTGTAAGATGGCACGGTCGGTAAGAGTGCGCAGTCCTATTTTCTCGAAACAGAAACGAAATTTGTAACCAACTTTAATCGAGTTTTGAAGTGTTCGGGTATCTTTAATTACTCACCAAAAAATATTAGTTTACGAAATAATCCCGATATTCTAGATAAGTTGAAAATTTTTAGTACCATTTGATATTATTTTTCTCGAATTTGAATGTGTTACTACGGTTTATGTCGAAACAAGTTAAAAGTTATACTTATAAATGTTCCTGAGGCTAGTAAAGTTAGTCACGAACTAGCTTTGATCACTTTAATTCGTGTCAGTACGCGTGGATGGTTCCCACAGGATGATTTTGTTGATAATAGACAGGCGTGTAAGATGGTCCAATACAAGAGCGTGTAAGACAGCGCACTCATTCTTACACGATAGTTTCTTTTATTATGTTTTTCTTTAACTTTTCTAAGGATTCTATACGGCAAACTTTTGTACAACGTAAATTCGTGTAACTCAAGTTCCTACATCAAAAGTTTACGATTACGAAAACTAACGATAACGAAATGTAGTTTTTTTTTTTTAAATTCTATTCCTAATAAAATCAGTGGGATATTATTAACAATGGAATTAGTTAGTGGAGCATAAAATTAACCAATTTTAATCAATTTATAAGAAGTAATTCGATATAGATAATTCTCGATAACGAAAACTACATATTTAAAGTGGCAAAATGTTTGGAATACCCGCAACTTGCTTCGCTTAAGCCTTCAAAAATTTCGTTATTTTTTCGCTACAACGTATTGTTTACCAGATATTTACGATCAAAAGTTTTCCGTTACGAAAAGTTACGAAAATAATTTTTTTTAAAATGTGTTATTGCTGACCCAATTAATTGGACTAATGGAGCCTAAATTAATCAGTTATAATCAATTTATGATAAGTAATTCGGTATCGATAAGTTACGATAACGAAGAGTAGGGTTTAACAATCGCAATACGTTTGAATAGAAGAGCTATGACAGTACGGCGATATACTATGTCGTCAAAAACATGGGGACACCAAGGTGTACCCACATTTTTGATACGATAGTGTACTAGAGCATTAAGTATAGTACGTCGTGAAAAATGTGGGCACACCTTGGGTCAGGGTGTTCCCATTTTTTTGACGAAGCAGTGTGCCGTCGTACTGTCATAGCTCATCTACTCGTTTGGAATACCCATAGCTTAAACCTTCAAAAATTTCGTTATTTTTTGACTACTTCCTACCGTTACTTACGAACAAAGTTTAGAATAACGAAAAATATGAAGAAGTGCTGACATAGGAAATTCTCTTGTTACGTAGGTGTGGGATTGTTTAAATGCGATTTGTGCGAAGTTTCAAGCTTTTTAATAAGTACGCCATCTTACCGACCTCAATGCGCACTCGTACACGACCGGTCGTGTAAGAGAGCGCATTTCCCATTTTGTCAATTTTTTTTAATAGCTCGGTCGGTATTGAGTTTATAATAAAAATCCTTTATCACAGCATTAACTAATCATTAAGGTATTAGAATAAATACAATTGACTTCTATAACATTTTCCGTTATTTTTTTATAGCCACCTAAACATTAAGTGCGCCATCTTACACGACAGTACCCTACAAAATTTTTATTTATAAAATTAAGAAAATTACTGAAAAATAGTAATAGTATAGTAACTGCACGTAGTAATATCCGTACCAAAATCTTTACTTTGGGTACTGAAACAAAAAGCAGAAATATATTTATTATGGGAGTTTTTCATAAACTAAGCTTAGGCATGTACCGACATCCTACTTTCGCTACGTTCATCAAAATTGTGAATTTCACTCTGGCTACATCTCCTTGTTGGAGATTTTTCATAACTATGTAGGGAAAAGTGGGGCATAATGGGGATTTAAGCTTTGATTATTAATAATTTGTTTGTTTTTGAGACCTAGATATTTAATTATTTCTTCTATAATCAATCAAGTCTTTTATAATCAATCCTGCAAATTAAAAGAAAGCAACAAACTTCTACATTTTTACTATATACTATGCTAGTACATTTCATACTATACTAATATACTGAATTAATTTTGTATTGAATATGCCCAGTTTTATAATTATTTTGATAGTTTTTTTCTAAACGAAGAAGATACCTGTATAAAAATAATAGTTCAACAATGCAATAAAATCATTTTTTCGGTCTAACATACAAATTTAGTTAGGTACTTGCTGTTCCCATTTGCCTATGGTTAACTGAGACAACAGATCGAACATGGATGCCTGCTTGCGATTGGTGCGTTCAGCTGATGTGATAATGTGACTATCCCTTCTTGCTCCTTTACCCCGTCTTTTCCCCTAAGTAAAATAGACTTTCCGAAGTTTGAATAATCAGACAGAAAATAGCAAACACATAAAAAATAATTTTATGTGTATAGTAGCCACATCTATCTCTACTGTTAGTAAAATGTTGACCTACTGATATTGTTGACGGAATTCCAAATATATGTACAAACCGGTACTACATATGTATAATTTTGTATACGTGCATTACGTATGTATTCTGTACGTTTGTGAATTGTTTGAATGGTCGAATTTTTCGGGTATTTTTTATCTTCTTTTCTGTGCATTTCGTGTCTGGAATTCTTATGTTTATAAATAAAATTTATATCAAAGATATGTTACAATTTATTATATTTTCTGCCTTTATTTATAAGTAGCTATAAATATAAATAAATAATTATTTTAATATTATCATTTAACCCTTTATTGGTTCGTCAAAATTAGTAAGTACGAAAAAACATATCTTACTGATTCATAATAATTACTATCCAGAAATTTACATTTTACTTAGGTCTGTTTAAAATTGTTTGATTAGAAAATTATTTTTAACATAGTTAGTTAACGTTTGCGAATATTATTTGCTCAATACTACCAAGATAATAAGTTGATGACAAATATAATAAATACAACAGCATAAAATTATCTAACATATTAATTTTACAACAAGTTATTTTAGAGATATCCGTTTTTTCTTCTTTTCTCTTATATATGGTAGCTATGTCTCTCAAAAATGTTTAACAAATTCCATAGGTATACATATTATAACATAAATATAAGAATTCCAAAAATATATTTATATTGTTTGCATATTATGCAATGTAAATTATTTCGTTGATTCAGTGGTTCCAATAAAAAAGAAAAACCTTTCGAAAAAATTTCATTCTTGTCCAGACAAAAATTAAAATTATTTTAAAATTTTGAAAGAAAACAAAATATATTATCAAATCAGTACATCAACGACCATATATTTTGTAAAGAGAACCAATTCCAAAGTTTAAGAAATTTTTTAATTAGCCTTGTGTCCTATTACAAATCTGTCTTTGAAAATTTTTATTTTTAATTCTCTTAAATATCTCCTGAGCGTTTACAAATAATTTTTTATTACTCATGCGGGAGAAGTACTAACTTGGCGCACATATTTCTGTACGCAAAATGGCTGTTTGCCAACTGTACTCTTCCCGCATACTTTTTTGCGTGTGGAAAGTAACTTTCCACACGCAAATTGACAATAAAACACGCAAAATTTAATCAAAACACGCAAAGCCGCCTCTTAATTTTTCATTTAATAATTATTTCATAATTATTTCTATAGAAACCACCAACAAAGTAATTTAAACGATAATTAATTCAGAAAAAAAAGACGAACACTCAAAAATATTATTTTAAAAAGTAATATAAATGTCAAAAATAATGATAATAATAGAAAAAAGTATGTGAAATTCGTAATAAAAAATAGTATGTGCAACTCGTGCGGGATTGTCGAT
Organism: Brachynemurus nebulosus; assembly: GCA_035578155.1. Lineage (NCBI taxonomy): Eukaryota > Metazoa > Arthropoda > Insecta > Neuroptera > Myrmeleontidae > Brachynemurus > Brachynemurus nebulosus. Next base: position 43,544,559 of record JAPWDM010000001.1, on the reverse strand, counting down.
TGCCCTACTAAAGCGAATGAGCGCACTCACTACGTTCGTGCGCTCAACTTCGCTTTCGTGGGCAATCGACAATTTCCCGCACTTATTGCACAATATACTATTTTTAAGATTTGTCTAGGTAGTTTCCACGGAAATTATTTGCACGGAATCTTGTTTCATACTATAATAATAATAATTCTAAAAGTTCATATTTCCATCTGATCAGTTTAAACCGAAAAGTTTTAAATTTTTTAAATTTTGAGAATAATTTTATTTAGAAATAATTATAATTAATATCTTTTTATTTTTAGTGAACAATTACAATGTCTATTAAAAATTATGCAAACAGAATTTTTCTACATACACTACCGTTTAAAAGTTTGGAAACAGTCATATTTTTGCAGATTATAAAATTTCTTTACCAGACATTTTAATAAATTAGTTTATTATTAAAATAAATTATTTCGTATACCACAATAATAACTAACAATATTACAAAAGCTTTTACATCTTTTGTCGGTAGTTTCCCGTATTGTTTTTGACAAATGCACGTGTTTTATTACAGTCTCGCTAATGACACAACAGACAACTGTTCTCTTAAAGTAACTGTGTAGCTGGTAAAAAATCTTTCTCAATCTAGTGTAGCACAACTCTGGACATTCTTAAAACATGAATGAAAAAATTGGACAAAGAATATTTTGATAAACCTCTAAGCAGCGGCCCAGAATTTGTGAACAAGTCATTAAGAAAAAAGATGGTTACTTTGATGAAGTTGAGATCTAATATTTAAGCCATAGATTTATTTTTTGTAGCAATATTACACGGAGAGAAAATTCCTATAAAAATTATTGTGCTCAGCACTACAATCGACGTGTAAAGGACGAACATATTAAATTCTGTAAGGTAAAAATATAAAGATTATAATTAATCATAAAAAATTTAAAGGTTGAAATGTTCTTTTCGTAATATTATCTCCGTAAAATTTGTAAAACAGCACAGTAAAAAGTTCCATTACCGACAAAAAAATAATTTTTAATTGTGTTTATTAAAAAAATTTCCATGCTAACATGTTAATAATAGAAAGAAAAAAAACAGAAAGAAGGTTGGTTGTGTTGGGATCGCTCTAATGAAATGTACCTCAATCAGCGAGTTACATGGGTTACATGCGAACCATATAGGTGTGGGCTGTGGAAGAAACTTTGTCAGAGAGCTCGCATCAGGCACCTTGATGCAGCTATTGTCAGTTGCTTTTACACTCTCTTAGGATGATGTCATCGTTTAATTCATCTTTTTGTTATTTACCTATCTTTAGTATATGTATTAGAATTATATTGTTGGCCATCATTTTTGTATACATGTTTTTACAGGTACAGTGCAACCAATATAAGGTCGCGAGTCAGATGCGCAAATGAAAGAGTACGACAACAAGAATTAAACTATAATATACATGCATAAGAGTGTGATAAAAGTTGTGTTAGCACCACATTAAATTTTACCATGCTAGCACATATTTTTTATTTTGGTCGTCGATCGCGCACGTATTATAGGGGAGCATAGTAATTTTTCTGAAATTTTCTCTACAAAAATTATAGGATTTTTCTCTCCGTGTAGTATAATTAACTATGATTAACATGTCCAAATAAAATTCATATTTTAAACCAAATTAATGTGATTATAATATCTATCTGGTGATGATTTTACTAAATTTTCATAGTGTTTTCAAACTTTTGAACGGTAGTGTTGTTAACAATAAACCGTGTAACAACCTGTTAACAATAAAATGCGTAAATACAAATAATAATTTTAAAAATACTAAAGTCACTTTAATTATTATCTACATTCCTGAAATTTAATTTTTTTTAATTCGTCTACGATTACAGAGATTTGCGACTATAAGCTCATAAAATAAATGTATTTGATGAGAAAGAATTTGTTTGATATGTAATGAACTGAGTAATCACTAATGTTCAAAATCTTGCGGTGCTGACAGGACCTTACTTATATTTTCAAAACTTAAAATGTTAATAAATCGGGGTAAATACATTTAAAAAAAAAAAATTGTATCGGTATATTCTCTATTAGCCATCAGCTGTTAATAAAAATTAGTTTCAAGTTATAAAAAAGTGTTATTTTAAAAAAGTACAAAAATCTTAACTTTTTTTAAATTTAAACTATTGAAAATTTGACTGACTGACTGTAACTTAAAACTTATTAATAAAAAAATAGCCTCTCATTTAAAAAAATATTTTTACGAAAACAACACAATGTATTGTCTCTTTCACATTTTACTGGAAGAAAAAAGACAATTGATACACATAAATTATTTACTTGTAACATCAGGAATTACCTCACACAATACATAAAATTAGAATCAGACAAACAAGTTGTCACATGAAATGTATACACGCGTATCTAAAGTATATGTATTCAAAACATGCCGATATAAAAGGGTATTACCCATGGAATACTGGAAGGAATACAACTATCTCTTTCCTGCAATCACTTATGGGCAAGTATGTGCATTTTACAGAACTATGTTGTCATTCACTTACTAGCTACCAATGGGTGTGTTTCAATTATTGTCATATTGTTGCCGTCCGTAATAACACGGTGTACGTGGTATACGTACATCATACATATGATGTAAATATGTATGCAAGACACCCATACACACAACATCCATCAGACTAACACACACAACTCCGCGTGTACATAAATGGGATATTTTCTATCCTTTGGCGTTACACTGGTTTCAGTAGTATAGAGATACTACCGTTCGTTCTGTATTCTGTGGTATTACCCGTATATAGGTATCCATAATTACCTATTGTTTATATTTAAAATCGCATCAAAATGTGTTATCTAAAAAAAGTAAACAATTTTTAATACCTTAAAAAAATAAAGACAATACTGTCAGCCCCGGAACCTTTTCGATCAGTGGTAATCACTCACTACTAACTGGCAAAATTATACACACACCGGCATAATTAGCGGAATATACAAAATATCTGTAAAAATCAAACAAACTATTTAATTTCAAGAAAAATTGTAATCTTATTTAATTGTTCACTTAAAATTACATGTTCACAAGTCGATATACCTTTATTTTCGGTAGCAAGAACAAGTAACCATATAAAATGGCAAATTTTCGGAATCTTATGTCGTCTAAGAATAATTTAAGTTAAAGATTATTTAACAAATAGAAAATTAAACACAGCGTTTTAATACCGCCTGGTTCCTCCCGTGCTCTTACCAAAACTTCCATTCTTCTTTCTATACACAGAATGATGTTATCTATAGTCTCCTGGGACAGTCTTTGCCATTCGTCAATTACGGCAGTTTGAAGCTCCACCATATTGAGAAAAAGCGGTATTTGAATTCGAAAATGACAGACCTCTTAAAAAGATTTCCATCAATAATAAATAAAAACAATTCTATGGAAAATCAATTGATTCCTTCATTTTAAGTAAAAATGAAAAAAACCGCCAACTTTGTTTAATAAATAGATTTTTATACTTTTTTTCATGTTCCGCTAATTATGCCGGTGTGTGTATTTGATAATAGTCATACTCATAGGTATATGTGAAAGAGATAAAAATGCTATAATTTGTCAATATATGCTTCAATAATTTTCATAATAATTAATTATTAGCGTAATAAACACCTAAGCCATAAAATGAAAAAAGGAACGTGAATTACTGCATAAAAATCAGTAACTATAAAAAATTGTGAAATATGGAGCACAGATTATCACTTTTAGAAGTAAAAAATAGTTAAGTTTGCAAAAACGAATGCTAATGAAACACTTGTCAAGCTCGCCAAATTCCCATTGGTGCTTATAAATAATATATAAAACAAAACATAAGTACATATGTATATGTATGTATTTGAATTCATTTGTTTTAATAATTGAAGCTCTGATTCTGCTTTCAGCTTTTTTCGTTGTTTATTTGTTTATACGTTTAATTGTTGTTTTCTGTTGGAGAAAAGCATCTGTTTTTTTCGGTTGTTTTTGTTTTGTTTTTGTGTTTTATTTACTAACAAATAACAAACAACACATGTCCCGTACCTAAAATAAAATAAAAAACAGTACAATTTGTGTATATGTAATTAAACAAAAGAGGCAAAAAAATACGAACAAGAATAGTGTATATGCAAACAGGCAGTCAGCCAGGCAACAAACTAGAAAAAAATACTATACCAAATAGAAAAACTAAATGAAACTACTTGTATGTACAATCTGCAAAACTCTATTTTAGATATGATAGTTTAGTTCGTTTAATGCTCTACAGAATGTTATTAAATTAGTGATGGGAGACAAATCGGTTATTTATTGAAATCACATTCTTCGAAAACTAGAAGCAAATTTTCAGTTGTTATAGGCGAATTCTTAATCTTACAAGTCAACTGACCTGATCTCGAACAATCTTAAAGTTCGCCTGCTTCGTAAAATTATATAGGTAAATCTCTATGAAAACATCTGAGTTTTTGAATGTTCAAGATTCTAAATGTATAAAAGCAAAAAATTTCTGTAACGTCAGGACGATTATTTTATTGCTTTAGATTTCAAAAGTAGGTACTACGTAATTCAATTTATAGAAACTTGACGTTTACTTTTGATATCAGTTTTGGGTATGTAATTCTCTTCAATTATACTAGATTAAAAATTATCAAATTGACCAAAAATAGGATTTAAATTGCATTATCTAAATCGAATTTCAAATTTTTTTGTAAGTATATAAGTTCCAAATTTCAGCCTAATGTTTATCCAGACAACAAAAAATTTTATGTTCGAATTTGGCCCATATTTTTTTCTCCTCTTATATAATTAAGACTGTCTCTCTTCTTATATACAGTCCTTATATGGGGTCTCTGTATAAGCCAAGAAATTCGAGAAAGTTTAGAAGCTGTGAATTGTAAATCACCAGAGCATATGAAGTACGTGTCAATCAAAACTTAAAATCCATTGCTTCCGAAAGAATTTTTCTAGAATTTACAGGCAAGCAAACTTAAAAAGTCCCTGATCGACTCCACTAAAAGACTAACCAAATATTTGGGAGAGAATAACATTTTTTACTATCAGTTACCTAAGTCAGCAATTTGCATAATTATCTTTTACTTTTCCATGGTTTACTCATAACAAAAATGTCAACCAAAAAAATAACCGACAAAACTTGTTTCAAATTAGCAAGAATATTGCATTCGAGAGAGAAATACTCCCTTAAGTTGGGAATATATAGTTTCCTCTTGAAAAGCTTAGTTTTATATCTTTCATAACCATATTATAAATTAAAACAAAATACCCCTGTCGCAGCATCTGAATAATATAGTGGGTTTCCAAAGATTAGATACTGGCAGATCTCACACAACAACCTGTATTAACCTGAAATAGTTTAATTCTTCAACAGTGAAAAAATTTTCAAAATCGGTTGAGTAGTTAACTTTTGCCGCTTTTGGGTCCGCAAAATCCTGCCGGCTTCATATAGTATAAAACAGAAATACATACAGGTACATATTCTTTTTTGTTAAAATTTCGTCGAAGTGTTAAAAACAGAAATCTTCCGTTCTGATCATCAGATCCTTAAAAAAACTTTGTTGGTGGAACATCATCTATCCCAAGATTCGATTATTGGTAGCACCTGTGAAAATTTAAATAAAATCGGTTAATAAAAGACTTTTTATTACTCATACGGGAGAAGTACTAACATGCGCACACTTTTCTGTACGCAAAATGGATGTTTTCCCACTGTACTCTTCCCACATACTTTTTTGCGTGCGGAAAGTAAACTCTCCACACGCAAGTTGACAATAAAACACGCAAAATTTAATCAAAATAGGCAAAGCCGCCTCTTGATTTTTCATTTAATAAATATTTCATAATTATTTCAATAGAAACCACCAACAAAGTAATTTAAACAATATTTAATTCAGAAAAAAGACGAACACTCAAAAATATTATTTTAAAAAATAATAAAAATGTCAAAAATAGTAATAATAATAGAAAAAAGTATGTAAAATTCGTAATAAAAAATAGTATATGCAACTCATGGGGGATTGTCAATTGCCCATTCAAGTGAATGAGCGCACGGACTACGTTCGTGTGCTCAACTTCGCTTTCGTGGGCAATCGACAATTTCTCGCACTTATTGCACAATATACTATTATGATCTTGGCATAATATGATACAATAACTTTGCAATATTATTTTTATTCAGCAATAATAATTAAAAATACAAATAAGGCGTTACGAGTTAAAAATAGATATTTATATTTTTTCTGAAGTGTTGAACTATTCGATAACTATTTGCTTCTTAATTTCTTAAATCTTGAATTGAAATATTTCTCCAGTCTCATTGCAAATTAAGACAGCCGCCGTACAAAATTGTTGCTTGCATACAGTTATGCTACTTAAACCAAATGAAGTTGTCGAGATATAAAGCAATATGAAAAGTGGAATGGGTAATGGTGATGGCAGAGTGTGTTTAGAAAAGCACATATTTTTTTGTATTTTAATTTTTATATGCCATTTTTTTTTATATAAAACTCGGGCAAATATATACATTGGTACCAACGTATATATCCATGCAATACGAGTGAAGTAAATATATAGTAAACATCTCGTTTTGTATTTTTCATGTCCTTTTTTCTCATGGCTTTCTAATAAAAGATGGCGATATTACTTGCTAAATTTCTTGTTGTTCTGATTTCTGTTCATTCGTCTTATCTCACTTTGCACTATTATTATTTTTTTTTAAATGGAGGCCAACCAACTATTCAGATGCCTCAAGTATTTGAATAACACGCTGACGACGATGAGAAAAACTAACGAACTTAAAAAAAATTAAAAAAAGAATAAAATTAAAGGCAGTGCCGCAATAGAAAAACTGAAACAACTTTTAGTGGGTTAATGAAGTTCTAAAACTTTTCTGTGTGATTATCAATAAAAGAGTATGATTCTTTTCCTCCATACCTTTATAGGAACTCTTAAAATCATGTTTTGCGTTAATTTATAACGATTTCAAAACCATTATAATTTTGACATATCTGTCTGTCTGTCCGTTAGTTACACGTCTATAGTTCCTACATTTTTCAACCTATAAAAATTAAACTTTTTTCTCAAATATGCAACAGGTGTAGATCTCAATTAAGGTACTGAGTAAAAAAAATTTTTTCGATTTTTTCTGTCATAAAAGGGTTTATAAATGTGCCGAGAATAAGTATGAAAAATTTCAGATCAAAATTCAAAATAGAAAAAAAGTTATACAGATTTTTGTATATAGTCATGTTTTGACGACACTGCATAAAACCGAAAGGTCGGACAAAGAAAAAGCAAGACAAGAAACTACAGGAGGAAGAATTTGAGATTCCTTGTGGATTACTATACAGTAGGGAATGTTATGGATATCCGTAACCGTAACCGAAACTACCGGATATCCGAAATAATTAATTATCCGTAACCGAAAATAAAAGTTTTGGATTTGTTTCGGATAATAACAGACAACTACCATTGGAAAACTGAGTTAAATCGAAGAAAATTTTTGCTACATGTGCTTCTTTTGATAGATTCTTGTTGATTCGTGTTGGGCGTTCATTTTTTTCGGTACAGTTTTCCCCATTTTCCTAAAAAAATGTTCAATAAAAGTAATTATGCGTAACCGTAACCGTATCCGAAACATTATCCGATATTATTATACACCTGTCGCAGCATCTTGCATAACATAGCGAACTGCCGTTTATAAAAATCAATTTTTCTCGGAAACTATAGTTGACATAGAATAATAGTTTAAAGACCTTTCTTATGTAAATTTTGTTCCTCCTTTTAAAGAGTGTAAAAAAATTTCACAAAAATTTTTGAATAAGTGGAAATTATAGCAAAAAACTAATTTTTTTCAACAACAAGAACCATGTTCCTGGCATCGGACGTGTCTGGCTAACGAACTTGCCCAACGGTTTGGCACTTCCAACATTTTCACTAAATTTCGTAAAAGTAGAACACTTCGTTCGAGAGTTATCATGCGGACATATATATATATATATATATATATATATATATATATATATATATATATATATATAAATTTTAGTGAATATCATTTTCGGTTTCTAGGGACCTCAAAACAAATTTCTACCATAGTCTCGGGCTCAAGTCGCGTCATGATAGTGGCTGTAATAGCTGAATTCCACTCTGGTAATTCGCTAATATATCCGTAATCGAAACCGAAAAAAATGTTTTTAAATATTCATATCTGTATCCCTATCCGAAATTTCATATCCATAACATCCCTACTCTACAGTCCCAGATTGACTAATTAGCTATTAGTAAGTTTAGCTATAAATATTTTATAAAATAGAGGTAAGTAAATTTTTATTTAAAAAACTTCCAATGTGTTTTTCTCAAAATGGCATTTTTCAAATTTGCTCAAATCCAAGCTAAGAGATTTTTTATCCGATTTTAATAAAACCTGGCTCATTTTGTTTATTATTATGTCTATTGCGCATTCCCCACGAACCTGGTGATTTTTTTCTTTTTTTCCCGTTTAGACATTTACAAGTGCGGGGAAATGAGGCTGCTTTTAAATTTTTTTTAAAAATATGTGCCACTTTTCGAAAGACACTTTATTTCCGATTTTGCTGGGGAGATGCGTAACTATATATATCTTCAGTAAAATACCATTTTATTATTTTTTTTCAGATGCACTGGAGAAGCTGTACCTTTTTTGAAGATGTGAGATTTTTTTACGTCAACTTCAATGGTCTCTATACTAGAGAAAAAAATTATAATTAGTACCTAAAAATAAATTTTTCATTTCAAAAAACAAAAATATTGAATACGGGTTTTTTTTTAACTTCACTCAGTAATAGTATCTTAATACTGGGCAAAAGAATTTTTCCTTTATAGGTTCCCGCACTGGAAAATGGAGATAAATTTATTTTTTATGTGCCATATCGACACTCATTTTTAGGGCTTTTTCTAGTGATATACAAAGTATATTTTCACGGTTTATTCTAAAAACTAATAAATATATTCGACAACGGTAAATAATTGTGCATGTGTTATTAGAGGGTTAATTACGTGTTAATTTATTTCCCTATATCTCCTAAAGAAACACATAAATTTTGAAGTTCAGGGTTTTGCAAACAAAGTTTAAAAATGAAAAATGCTAACGATATCCCGCGCGACAGCGTACCTGGAGTTACTTTTTTGGTAACATTATAGTAACACAAGTGCGAGTAACATAAAAATATATATCTACGTAATTGTCCTATATTTTATTTCAAAAACTATGAAAAACTCAAACTGTTGAGGAATTCTGGGTCGATGCGTCTTCAACATCCGCACTTAGCGGATTTTTATTTAGAGCACCAATTTTCTATAGTTGCTGAACTGAACTACCAAACTGATATTCAAACTGTCAGTTAATAACCCTCTTAAGTAATTTCCACAACCGCCATTGTAAAATGGTTATACATAAATACCATACGGAAAATACAAATATGTACATAGAGATAATTGTATGTGCTATATAACTCATTATATTTCATATTAAAAATAATTAAACCATAGATGGAATGACGATTGTGCGGTTGTGTTGGTTTTCTAGTTTAACGTTTCTCCTTTTCTATTTTTTTCAGTTTTATTTCGTTCGTTTTTCATTTTTTTAGCCAACACAAAAATTATTTGAAATAGTCTGAATTTATCTTTTAACAGATTTTAATTGGGTGACATATTTTAATTTGATGTATTTATGTGTTAGTTTTCATTTTGTTCTGTATGTGGTTTATCTTTGCAGTCGTTTCAGTTCTTAGTATAGTTTTAAAAATCTCAAGAAAGCGGCCCGTCGTCAAGTATTATTTGGGTGCATTAACAAAAAATTAGGCATTCTAACAGTATTCCAGAAAACATAAAAAACTAATGGGTGACAAGCTTTACGTAGACCTATAACTGTACGGTGGGTAAAAGAGTGTTTATAAGTGATAATTTAAACTATGGGAATTTGTTGCAAATTCCAGGTTTTTCAGCCATTCTGACAAAAATTTTATAAATGGAAAATTTTAAAATATGGTAGCGTTGTAAATATTTGTTACAATTTTATACACAACACTTCCACACTGAGAAAAAAATATCGTCAAAATAACTGAATGGTCTGTGTTGAAAATATTGGTTCCTTTTAACTTAAAATTAGTAAAACGAATAAAATATATAAATAAAAACTACTACATCACTTAGTTTACAATATTTTATAATACACGTATAGTTAAAAAAATTTGTTTCAAACAGCTATCTATATACTAAAATCCTTAAGTCATTTAAAAAAGTCTGTTTCAATTAAAAATTTGAATAAGGATGATTTAATCAAAAATAAAAGGATCTTTTAACTAAATACTTATATTGTTAAATGAATTAGATGGCAACGTTATTTTGCCTTTATCTCTATATAGTTCAGGTGACTATATGAAGTTGTTTATAATGGTATTTTTAACTTTTGGTAATGGTCATATTGACCGAAACATGTCATGAGAGTTTTATATTCAATAAAAGTGATCTTTTGCAAAGTAAAGTGTTTTTATTTACTAATATCAAATATGGAATACCATAAAGTAACGCTCAAATCTATTAAAAATATTGAAGGAGTTCTTCAGCCAGACACGTCTGATGCCTGAAACATATTTTTTTGGGAATTTTTCATAAAAAAAAATTTGTTTTTGCCAAGGCTTTCCCAAATTCAGAAGTCTGCGATATTTTTTTACACCATTGGAAAGAGGAGAAAAATTACATAAAAATGGTTTTTAAACCATTATTCTATGTAACCTGCTTTCGAAGAAAAACTAATTTTTGTAAACGGAAATTCCCTGTTATGCAGGTGGCTGCGACAGGGGTATTTTTTTTTATGTTACAATAGGTGTTGTTAGAGAGAAAAATATCTAAAGTTTTAAAGCGCTCCCAGGGATTTCATAAAAGTTATGTTTATTTATTTGTTACAATCTGGTTATTACAAATTTGGACAAATAATATCTTTATACACATAGCGCTAAATTTTAACTGAACTTTGTAGCTGTTTCAGTAATTCAAAAGTATATAAAAAATATTTTAGAATAATTCTATTACATTTCTCAGGCCATACGTGATCGTAGGAATGGTGAAAACGCTGAGGTGTTCTATTAAAGTATTCTAGAATTTTTATCTACATATTTGATATATTTATTTCCTTTCACGAAAAATTTAAGCACTGATGATGTAGAAATTCATTTTATGGACAGCAGAGGAGAGGTCTGTGAGTAGTAACAAAAAAAAAAATACAGGCTAGTAAATTTGTATTTATTAATGACAGAGAATTAAATTTTTGCTACAAGATACGGATATTTATCAGGTTTTTAAGGAGCTGCACAAAAATATTTTACAATTAAAATACCCGAATAGAAATTTTGTCGGGCTGGAATAGGGCCCTGATCCGATTTGCCGGACTTAAGGTAGGGCCCTGATTAGGAAAACCATATGAGGGCCGGACTAAAAATGTAACGCTTTTTCACTTCCGGCAGCCGGTTCCGGCCCTGATTGCGAAACTTGCTCCGGCCCTTATCGGGCAACCTGTTCCGACACTGATCGGGCAACCTGCTCCGGCCCTGATCGGGAAACTTCCTTCGGCCCTGATCGGGCAACCTGCTCCGGCCCTGATTGGGAAGCCTGCTCCGGTCCTGATCAAGCAACCTGTCCTCTGGCCTATGTTAGGGAATTTAAATTTGGTTATCTCTGTATATGTATAGCATGTACTCACCCAATTTTTGTAATACTTACTTTTTATGATGCCAGCTTACAGAAGATTAATTCATACTAAATTAAAAACGCAACGGCGAAAGACTGGAACACGTAGGATTTGAACACGCAACCTTTTGTATGCAGCTTTTATCACTTCACATTTTTCAGTTACCATAACCACCAGTCTATCAACTTTTAATATTGATATGTTCTTAATTCTTAATATAATATACTTTTAATGTAGTAATGAATCTATATACTGTATATATATATATATATATATATATATATATATATATATATATATATATATATATATGTATATATATATATATATTTATATATATATATATATATATATATTTATATATATATATATATATATATATATATATATATATATATATATATATATATATATATATATGTATATATATATATATATATATATATATATATATATATATATATATATATATATATATATATATATATATATATATATATATATATATATATATATATATATATACACTGATAAAAATGGGGGTGAATTTACATAACTTTTACATAAAAAGTAGGGTAAAAATAAGGTAATTTTAATGTAAAAATATTCGCTACATAAAATTTACTGAGTTTTTACAAAAATTCTGTAAAAGTATGGAATTTTCCAACTTAAAATTCCATTTTCGTGTAGTATTACATTTTTTTAAGGAAAAATACATTTTTAAAATCTGAAATTACAAAATTAACCGTTAAAAATGTAAATTTACACAATGATTACGTAAAAATACAACATTTGTGTAAAATTACATAACTTTTGTGTAATTATGACGTCATGATCATGCGCATTTTATCAATCATCATGTTTATTTTTTATGGCGTTCTTGAAAGTATCTACGTGTATTTAAAGACTGTGTTTTCTAACTGTTTAAATTAATGTAATTAATAGTAATTCTACAAAATTTATGTTTGATTAATGAACTAGTTATAAAAAATTACATTTTGTTACATAAATATTAAGTTAAAAGTAATTAAAATTTATAAACTTGTGTTTAGAAAAAAAATTTGTGTAAAAATTGTAGGTTGTGTCCGTGAATGTGCATTTTTCTTTGTTGAAATATGACATGAATCTGTTCTAAAAAAAATTGTGATGTTTTGTGTTTTTATATGTGTAAAAATTATGTGTGGAGATTATGTTCAAGAGAATTCTTACTTTTCTAAAATACTGTAAAAGTGACTTGTATTTTAAATATGTATATTTTTAGTTATTATTGTTATTATTTTTAAGGCGTTTTCTTGTTCAATTTCTAAATTTAAATTTTCTCCTCAGAAGTAGATAGGTACCTAATTCTATTAGCGGATGTAAAAATTGTAGATACAAATTAAAGCTGATAGTTTCTAATGCAATAAAAACAATGTTGTAACTTAATTATGTGTTAAAATTATGATACAGTTACTACATGGTAACAATAAATTGTTTTCATGATAGGTATACCTACATAAAAAAATTTACAAAATACATGTATATTAAGGGGGTATTCTAGTCTAGAGGCTCAATTTTGAGGTCACTTTACGGGAGTAAAAAAAAAAAAAAATAGTAAATATTTTTAGTATCCTCTTTTTACCGGATTTTTTATTAATATTTGAAAAGTATAAAATGTATAAAAATTTTTAAAAAGTTCAAAATTGAGATCGCTACAGGCTGGCAAAGTGGGGACTCAAGAAAAGGTGTCTCCCGGTTGACGTGATTCCAACCCTCCTGATGATCTGAAACATAAAATTTTAGTTAATTTTGAATAAACCAGTATATACAATTAGTTAGACGTCACCGATTTGAAAAAATTAATTTTTTCACAAAATGACATACATTTAAAAAAAAAATCATTTTTTCGCCTACTTTTTGCGTCTTTGGAAATTTTTTAAAAATAGTAAAACAAATTCCAAAATCCCCTACGTCGGACCAATTTTGATAGAATTAAGAAGGTTTGTACCAAATTTCAAGTAAATCGGTGAATTATTAAAATTTGAAATATCATGTCAACCGTATCGAAAATAGTAGTTTGGAGTAATTTAGAAAAGATACACGCAGTACACAGGGAAAAAATAACCGTAACTCCGAAAATAATTCGAATTTCCGTAAATCTTTTTAGAGGCTTATTCTTAAAGGTCTGAACTTTGTAAAAAAAAAAGGTTTGTTTTTTCGAATTTCTAGACTAGAATACCCCCTCAAAAAAGTTCAAGATAATTGAGGATATCTACAAAGGTAACGGAATTGATGAGATGAGAAACTGAGCTTAAAATGATTATCATCTTTGTACGTAACCTTTGTAGTTATCCTCAATTATGATATTTTAAAAATAATTCTTTTAACAGCTATAAATAATTAAGTACTTATACAGAATTCAATTTAATAAATTTTCAAAAAATGGCATATATTTATAAAAGTATTTTAGAAAATAATAGGCTCATCTTTCTCTGACTCGTAATGAGATTAGTCGAAAATTATGTTCAGATTTGTGCAGGCGAAAAGGTTACAAAACACGTTTAAATTACGAAAAATTGGTCTAGGAAAATATGTACAAAAATCCATTTAAAAACTAACTCAAGACCAAAATAATTACATCTGGAACCAAATCGGTGTTTACGTATAAGAATTTAATAAAAATAAAATAAAATATATAATAATTATAAATCTGTATATACAGAAACTAGGATGTTTTAGGTTATATATTTAAAAATCACATGTTTCGAATATTATCAAAAACATGAGACATTTAAAGCGATATTAGACTCCTTCGGGTTGGAAAAGTCGGACATTTTATACACGTAAAATATGCTCTTGGAATTATATTTTAATAATATTCTTTGAAAGTTTCAGAGAAAAATTGCAAGGATTGCAAGTCACAAAACAGATTATGATTTGATGATTCCAAAAGCACCATTTTTTTCGTAAAAAAAAACCGTCAAAAACTGAACAAAAAATTGTCGATCGGTAAAATAGTTTTTATGTTATTGTGCACGCCGTTTACAAAAATCTTGTTTCCAGTAATTCAAATTTAATTTTGACAAAGTTTATAATACTCATTAGAGTATCTGGCGTTATAATCATTCCGAAAATATTTGAGAAAATATTTTTCTGAAACGTTTAGATAATAGTATTGAAATATACCTGATACTTTCCAATAAATCACTTTCTAGAAAGTCGATTTTCCTGACGCGGGAAAGTGTAATGTGACCTTAAAATATTAAGGTGACAAATTTCTATGTTTATCACACATAAATAATTTTGTTATTGTTAATTGTTTACATCTTGGCATTATTTTACTAAAAATATTACATTTACAAAAGTTATTGCAGTTCTAAAATTAACAATTGTAAATTGTACAAATAATCTAATACTGGAGTAAGTATCTAATTGTTACTGGTACATCTATAGATAATACAATGTAATATTACAAAAAATATTGTAATATTACAATATACTAGTGTAATAATAATATGTAAATATACAGATTTCATATGTACTTTTGTAAACGTACAATGTAAATTTGTAAAAACACCATGTAATTTTGTAAAAACACCATGTAATTTTGTAAAAACACAATGTAATTTTGTATAAATACAATGTAATTTTAAAATTTACTGTGTAAATATACATAAACTTTACTGTAAAATTACAGTTTTTTATTTACATACTCCCCCTTAAATTACATAAATATTAGTGTAAGATTACATGCATTTTTATGTAAAAAATTGTGTAAAATTACAGGGAAATATTACATGAGTTACGTAAAATTACAGTCGCCTGTGAATTTACAGTACTTTTTATGTACAAAAGTAACCAATGATATTTGCTGTAATTTTACATTGGAACTTTTTACCGTGTATATATATATATATATATATATATATATATATATATATATATATATATATATATATATATATATATATATATATATATATATATATATATATATATATATATATATATATATATATATTCACATTTTTCAGGTACCAGAACGTGTGGAAAAATTTGTTACTTAAAAATCAATCAGTTAAAATTGTAGTTCAGTTAAAACGTAATTACTTTACAGGAAAAGGTCCTAATATTTTTTTTATAAAACTTTTCAAAATACTATAAAAATCTCTTTATCAAATCGATCAAAACTTATGAAACAAAATTTTTTTACTTGGAAACCACTTTTTTAGTTAAAAATGAGGTTTAATTAAAAAGCAATTCTTTTACAGGAAAGAGGTGGAGGATTTTTCTGCAAAACTCGTTCAGATCTCTTATTTAATTAACCAGGACTAGTACAGAAATTTTTTACGTAAAAGTTGGGTATGCTATTTTCAAAATTAATTCTTTACAAAGACCTAACAATTAATTTTTGAATTAAAAAGTAACAGTGTTTAAAAAGTTAGATTCTTTGAAATTAATTATCGAAACAATACTTTAAAATATGGGAACTTTGTAAAAATTCATAAGCATAATGTCTCTAAGCTCTGTAAAATTTAAAGTTCTGACATTCGGTATGCCAAAACATTACAAATCCGTTAATTTCTAAAAGTTACAAAAAGCCCTAGCTTTAAAAGTGATGATTTTACACGAAAACATTATCAAACTTTTCTACAGAAAATTCTTATCTTATCGGTCAGAACTCAAAAAACAAACATTTCTTTACTTAAAACATTTTTTTTTTTAAACTTAAAAATTATGTTAATTTGAAAAGTAATGCTTTTACGGAAAGAGACATAAAATATTTCTGTAGAACTTTTTGGTTGCTATTCACACCTCTCATTAAACTAACTAGGGCTAATAATTTTTTTCTCATTTGGAAAATAACGTAAATTACATTAGGGGTTGATCCAACAGGGATGACTGATGATGGACCTAGATATCGGATAGAAAACTGAATTTGTTTATTTGTTACAATTGTTCCACTGCTGTTAATTCTTACAAAAAAATTCGTAAAATATTAACTATGATTAAAAAAGCGAAACTAACTATCTCATAATATTATTTGATTATTTATGTTTTCAAGAACATCACTTTGCTTCTAATTTGTGGGGTATTTATTGCAAAAATATATACATATTTTATAGCTTATATAAACATATTTCGTATTGCTGAGAGAAAATCGCCAAATGATATTTACTGAAAGTTTTATCGGTGAAGCAGAACTTTAGTAGACACCTTATGATGCATAATACTTTTCAATATGATTCGTAGAGGTCTCGCAGATTTCAAACTTACAATTGATCCACGGTTACTAGTAACACACTTAGGGGCGATTACAGCGGAGCTTCTTATGGGAGGGGGTGGAGGTGACGCGGAAAATGATAGGACTAAAAAAATTTTCTGAAACAAAATTAACAAAAAAAATAATAAATTGAACTTTTATACCGTTTACGACTAAAGAAAAAAAAACCTCTGGTAAATTTACCGATATGATGTTTAAAATTAAATAATATTTAATGTATATTTTCAGTTCTTTATGGAGGGGGTGGGTGGGGGGCCTCATGACTCCTTGAACACTTTGTATACGCGCCTTCCTTGTATACACGCTTGAACACACCTCTCTTCTACCTTTTTTTACATTACTGTTATCCCTTTTTTCCTTAATTGGCGAGAAAGTTACCACTTCTTTAATGATATTTAAAATGTTAATTTTTCCCAAAACTGTACTTTTTTTCTAGCGTATCGGAGTTACTTTTTATGAAAGTTACTTTTTTATTATCGTTAATTAAAAACTATTTTTCAAAGAGTCTTGTTACATAATACACCTACTTCAAACTTGTGAAAAATACTGTGACAGTTTTTATATTTACTGCTTTATTAGCATACTTAGACGGCTGATCAAGGGAGAAAATATACCTACTCATTGATTGAGGTTACTCGCACGACGGTTTCTCAAAATGATTCAATGAAATTTTTTAAACTTGACATGACCTCTAATTTAACTTGGATGGAGCATGCTACTGTATTTTTTCCTCTTAATTCGTAGCAATAGTGGTTAGCTGAGAAAACCTAAAACGGATAAACGCTGCCCTACGGACAAGCGCGACTGAACGCATTAAATAACTTTGAATGATTATCTCCTATGTTTTTAAGAGCTGGGCCATAATACTGCAAATTTTTTTAGATACATATTGATGTGATGCTCTACTGGTAGACGACATGCGATCGAAATTGGTGAAGCTTAGGTATCGGTAAGTTTTCAAAGATATAAAAGGTAAGCTAAAGATAAGGAAAGATAAGCTAAAGGAAAGATAAGCTTTCATAACTTAATTAATTGAATTTCATCGTCATCCTCAGCCGGATTGTTACCAGATAATTGAATATATTGTTTTTAAATTGTAACTTGTAAGTAAGCACAATAAAAATTATTTAATTAAGTTTACCGAATGTACATTATTGTGTAAGTAATATTAATGCATACCTTACACCGCCTTATTAGTAGTACATGACTCAGTTTTTATAAGCTCAGAAACATACCCAAAAACTATTTCTTGTACAATTTTAAATAAATCGTTGGGTTGTAAAAATAATCTAGGAACTGGCAGGCACATCATTCCCCTAGCTCACAATCATACTAATTACGAGAAAAAGGTGGTGTAATTAAGACGACAGTGCACAAATCATAGTTACAATTTCATTGACAAAAAATAGTAATTAATACACGGTGAGACCGACCTCTACAATTCGATACCCTTAGTTCATAATACACGGAGAGAAAATTCCTATAAAAATTACTATACTCATACTACAATCGACGGGTAACAGGCGAACATATTCAATTTTGTACGGTAAAATTATAAATTATAGTTATATTATTGTCATTTTTATAATTTTACCGTACAAAAATTGGATATGTTCGCCTGTTACAAGTCGATTGTAGTATGAGCACAGTAATTTTTATAGGAATTTTCTCTCCGTGTATTGAACTGGTATCGAATTGTAGAGGTTGGTATCGGCGGGAAAATTCGAACAGCGTATTGGCGGCAAATGTGTAAAGCCGCCACTGGGTGAAGCGAATATCTGAGCCTCTTCTTGTCCGTTAAAAATTTTATGAACTATAAACTGACTACGATACAGTTTAATAAACGTATGACCTTATCCAATCGGTACTTTCTTATAGCAGATACAACATATCTATATTGTTAGACACACATACATATATGTATGCTAAGTGTGTATATATTTGATATAATTAAGCAGGCAAGCAATTAACAATTATTCACTTTGATGTGAAAAGATGTTGTCATATGTGGTGCATTCATGCATCGATCATTCATTGCATCAAGAATAACAAACATTGGTACACAACACGACAAATATCTTTGCCCTTAAACACAATATTATGTAGCTCTATATGTAATAGCTCTGAAGTTCTCTGTGTATGGTAACTTACAACATAGGTACATTGTAATTGCGAAGATATACATATATACATACAGCAATAGACAACGTACAGTACAGTATTTGTGTATATCACAATATTGTATAAAATAAACTATACAGTCCGCCATAAAATAATATTTTTTTTATATACGACTGCACCATAGAAGCCTATTTTGGATAACTAGTTGCAAGGTGTCATGGCACTAGTTCAGGTATGGCCCGCATAGGGCCGTGGACCGCATCCATCCCGGGTAGTGAATTTATGTGGCCTGCGAACAATTTTTCAATATTAGTATTATTATTTTTATTAGTATTTTCCCTTAAAGAAATAAGTATGTTGCTTAAAATTTTTTAATTTTACTATTTCGTTCGATCCGTGAAAACACTTTTTTCCAATCCGGTTCGGGGCCAAAAACAGTTGGCCATGCCTGCTCTAGTTGCACAATGAAAGGTAAAAAGTACTAGTAGTAGTACCGTAGACAAACCCCGGGAATAAACCACCTTTTTCAAAAATTTCCTTTTGAAAAACATGTGGTGAACAAAACTCTTACCTATTGTGCTTAGAAAGAGAACGAGCTACGTTTGTTTATGTATTGGTGTATTATTTGTCTGAACAGTGTCTCAGTTGGGCATTTCGTCATAATTCCTTATGACCGTCAATGTGTTAACATTAAATAGAAATAACAATACAAATATAATATTATCAATTTATCAGTAGTGTTTATACCCTATTTAAAAAAATGACGTTCTGTTAGTACTTTGACGGTTTTCAAATACCAGTGCTGGGCTTTTCTTCTAATTACTCAAAAAAGGAATGTGTAATAGTGATAGAGCTTCGAAAAAGTGTTTGATAATATCAAGATCCGCTATATTCTTGTTATCACCTCCAAAGACCATCACTCTTACGATTTTACCTGTCTTTTGGTAGAGCTAACTAACTTTGAATGGACATAAAATATTTAAGTATATCATAAAATATGTTTTGTTCAACTGTTGAGTTAGTAACCTGTTTCAAAGGTTTTAATATTCTATGTGAATTAATTTTGTCAACTGTGATCGAATCGAATCTCTTCCAGACGAAAGCTGAATCGGAAGTTTCTTAGACTTACCAAGTCGAATTAATTGTAGATAGAGCACACAATCTGTAGCAAAAAATCCCCCGCACATAAAACGGTTGCAAAACACTTTAAACTTTTGCCACCGACTGTAATCTTGCAGACGTTATTAAATATGCATTCACCTTATCTTCTTCCATGTACATTCGCATGGTACGTATGAACTCGTGACGGCTGTTGAAAAGTGTGTCTTTGAAATTTATGATTAAGAGGGTATAATTCTGTAAATTAGTTTGACACTGATGACAACAACCAGTCACACATTTCAAAATTTTGCCTATTACATACATACAGCGTGTACGCGGCAATATATGCACATATGAATATGCAATTTTTAGGCGTATGTACATGCATACTTTTAAATGTATGTCGTACAACATAAATTATAATGTACAGTGTAAATAGCATTCAACTTAAAACAAATATTTTCAATAATCTGTGTAATATTACAGCTTCTACTATTTTTTAAATTAGCTGAAAAATTATATCACTGGTGTGGTCCATTTAAAAATGATTATATGGAGACCACCGGGTCTGTTCAATAATTTGTATCTTGTATTTATTTGTATCAGAAACAGATCAAAGACTACAAAACAATAATGGACTGAAAGATTGAACGGAATCATAGAAAAACAAGATGTAAAACTCATCTGTATATAGACAGAAATAAGTAATTCTCTGCAATAAACTCTATTAGGGGTTCTTGAAAATTATATAATTTTTGTCATGTTTAAACATGAATTTGAAATGATGCCCTCGAATAAAAAATACCGTCGAACACACATTAGGAATGGGAAAAACCTACAATATTCTTGTATACTAAAATTTGCATAAACTGAAAATGATTCATTCAATAAGAATGCATGTAAGTTTATGTATCAGACACGCTCGTAATATAGCTGTCTTTCATAAGATCTACTATCTAATATATCGAAAAAGGATAGTAGGAAATATAATAACTTTTATATTTACCCAAAATTTCATTTTTCATTCTTAAGGTGTGAATCATTTTCATTTAATATTTTGCCTATATGTATGTATGTATGTATCCATGTATTCTTACAAGGAAAGGTCTTGAACTGTCAGTTTGCAATTTTGATGAAACTTGGTATATATGTAGTACAAGCAAAAATAATAGACCCGTATTTTTTGTTATCTGCCACCGTCGCCATTTAAGGGGTGAAATCACCCCTCAAAATTAGGGTAAAATTTTAATTTTGCTTAATTACCTACTTGAAAACGACGACAGATAGAAAAAAACTTTAAATTGACAAGACCACTTTATTTTTAGACAGCTTTCTATTGATGTGTATAAATCCACGATCGGACCTAGGGGCTGTTCAGGTAAAATTGAGGGTTAATTTTGAAATAGGGTGGATATGATTTTGTATATTAAAATTTGAATAGCATATATGAAAACTATATGAAAAATACTAGTTCGCCTTTTTTTGCTCAAAATTGTAATTTAAAGTCTAAAATCTCAAAACTGGACAGCTAATTTGAGCGGCCAATCATAATTTTACTGACAATTAGCAACTCACCAATTTGACTCGTGCAAAATAAAAATATTTCTATAATGTTTTTAGCAATTGAATTGTCGTGTAATTAATAACTGGCTAAAATATATCAAATTATACTTGTTGGTGTCTGACTAAAACTTTAAATTTTATACAAGTAATATTAAAATTTGATTTTCTTAAGTCATCCAAGAATATTTTTACATATAGTTTGGAAAAAGGGTGCTAGAAAAGTCGAAAAATTTATTTAATCTCTATCAGCAACAACACACAGTTATACTATACAGCCAACAATTTCAGCCGAAGGTCAATTGCTTTCTCCCTTATTTTTAGTTTTAAAAGAACGTACCGGGCAACTGGATCCTGGAGTTAAACAGTTATTATTTAAAGTAAAAGATTTATATGTTTCGACATCTAAACCAGACAAATTAACAACAGAGCTTTTTAAAGAGTGGTTTCAAAATATATATTTACTACAAATCGATAAAAAAATCTTTACTATTACTTGACTCGAGGAGTGGTTAGTGCCCAGCTGTTGTGCAAAATATCACTCCTAAAGATAGAGAAGTAAAAATATTAAGCATACCGCCAAAAACAAAAGCGCCTTTACAACCATTAGATGTATATGGCTCCCGGTTTTGGAAGAATTTCGTTCGAACATTGTCTGATTTAATTTTCATATCGGATAGTGATATTGATCCTATATTCTAGGAATAATATCATAAAAATACAATCCCTAGCACATAATCAGTTTTCATCACCCCGCTTTAGAGATACTCTTAAATACGCCTGGTACAAGAGTGGATACATAGAACAAAGACCAGATGACTACTTCGTTAATCCCGTCGAATATATTTTTTTTTTAAAACCGATGTAGATACTGAACCGAAATGTTATTTATGGAGAGCCAACTATTGTAAGATGAGGTTGGTGTCAAAAATTTCTTTGTTTAAAACATTTTTTTGAACAGTATTATTATTGTGAAGATCATAAGCCATAGAATAATACACGCCTTATTTTATTATTGTAAACTATTTTAAATTAAAGATATTAAAACTTTTATAATTTTTCTGACATTCATGCCAAACTAGAACAAATTTCCTTATACTTATTATTTGGCAAAAAAAGAAGTATTTTTTTTCTATAACTAAATATGCAATTAATAATTTTTTTCTATAACTAAATATGCAATAATATTCTTGCATGACTTAACAAAATCAAATTTTAATATTACTTGTATAAAATTTAAAGTTTTAGTCAGACATCAACAAGTACAGTTTGATATATTTTAGTCAGTTATTAATTACAAGACAATTCACTTGCTGAAAACCTTATAGAAATATTTTTATTCTGCTGATTGTCAGTAAAATTACGATTGGCACCTAAAATTAGCTGTCCAGTTTTGAGATTTTAGACTTTAAATTACAACTTTGAGCCAAAATAGGTGAACTAGTATTTTCCATGTAGTTTTCATATGTGCTATTCAAATTTAGTATACGAAAGCAGGTCCACGCTATTTTAAAATTTACTCTCAATTTTACCTGAATAGCCCCCACAATAGGTCCGACCGTGGATTTATACACATTAATAGAAAGCTCGCTAAAAATAAAGTGTTTTGTCAATTTAAAGTTTTTTCTACCTGCCGTCGTTTTCAAGTTATCAAGCAAAATTAAAATTTTACCCTAATTTTGAGGGGTGATTTCACCCCGTAAATGGCGACGGTGGCAGATAAAAAAGATACGGGTCTATTATTTTTGCTTGTACTACATATGTACCGAGTTTCATCAAAATTACGAATTGACAGTTCAAAACCTTTCCTTGCTAGTGCAAAAATAAGATCAATATATTACTAGAGTCCTAGTCTTTGTCTTGATATCTTGATATCTTACATTGTCCCTAGTAGAGGAAATTTTGTATGGAGATCTTTTAAAAAATCAAGTCTAAATGAAAAATCTTTTTTCACTGTTGAAATTTGTATCTTCAGTTGTAGTTTTACTTTCAAAGAATTCCTCTGATTTTATCTCAAAAATGATTCATTTGTGCCAACAAGATTGGTCATTAGTATCTTCAAATTTTATCACAAGTAAATTAATGATAGTGTAGATATATACATATATATTATCATTTCTAGCACAAGTTAACAAAAAGTCGAATCTTTAAAATTTAATTAAATCAAAAAAATATCTTACAATAATAACATCTAGATTTTATTTAGTGCTTTGAAAAAACTAAAATTAGGCAGATGTTTGTTATAAAATTCCACTAAAAAAAAAAAAAAAAACTATTTAACTAAATATTCAAAATCCAAAAAGGAAAAAATCATTTAAAAAAATATCGTTTCTCTTAATTATTCATTTAAAACTAATTAAAGTTTATTTTGTCATTGGAGATTAAAATCAAAAATGGAGACAATAAAATCTGAAAAAACACAGGAAAAAACAATGCCTATGTCGATCGGTATATGTCTGATACGGCTTTAATTATGTACAGGCAGGTATACGTATTATTTTACGTTTGATCAAATTCTGAGGAGACACGGTTTAAATTTCACCTGTATATCATCGACAACCGATATCGTTAATATAAGCTGTATGTGTTGATGACTTTGTACAATGTGATCAGCAGTATTGGAATTATTTAATTTTCTAACCACTCAAATAATATACCGTCAAACGATAACAACATAAGAATCACAGAATATTATTGCAGTTCAAACTTTTGGCTGGAAAATTTAAGTTAAGTTATTTATTTGAATGGTAAGTTGTTCACTAATTATTAGTTTTTCCCTTTTTACTTAGTAGTCATTAAAATTTGCTTATATTGACGCTTTAATATTTTAAAGCCCTTTTTCGGAAGTGAAGCTTTTTGGAATACAAAAAGGGGTTATTTGAAATTAATTCAAAATTAATTATTATACACTATTAATTAAAAATTTTATTAATTTTAAAGTTGAATTTATTATTATATTTTATTATCGTTTAAGTGCGATTCTTAATTAAAGTCATTTGAACTGTTTAAAAAATAATAAATTTAATAATTTTTATATGCTAATACTTTGTTTTATTTTCCTAAAATGATAAGTTTTACATTGAATAGTTAGATGCTGTTTTATTAGGAAATCGCTCCAAGTAGCCCATTCTTAACCATAAACGTTCCTTAAAATTGTTTTGAAAAAAAACTTTTTTTTAGACCGTTTTTGGTAACTTTTTTTATCCGATATCAAATAGCCCCACCCCTAGGGTTATTTGGAAACGCCACAAAATAAGAAAAAAAATATCATTTAATATTATCCAAAATAAGGATTAAATTAATAGTTATTATGTATTTATGTGAATTGTTCCTATAGATTGACCCAATTTTTTTAAAAATATATTAAGATAGAAGCAAAAAAAGATAATATTTTTACCAAATAGTCCCATTTGACGGTATCTATAATTCTATATATTATTACCACAGTTTCGGTATTGTGTCTACAGAAAGTCCAAAGAAAACTTGTAACTTGCAGACGTGGTTGTTGTTCATACTTTTAGGGATGTAATTTAACTGAAGCAAGTGGTGCTGTTGCTACAGACAGTTTAAAGAGGGTACGATAAAAAAATGCGCAACAGGAAAATATAAAACAAAAGGCAAATAAATAAATACTAAGACGCGAAAATAATGAGACGCATCGTGAGCGGACCCCCCCCCCACAACATGTCTCTAACATATTATTTGTTATCAACATGCAAATTTTGGTATTTCCTTCATATTACTATAGAGCCTGTTTAGATAGTTTCTTAAGTTACATGTTTCATAGCAGTCATTTCTTCCTAAACTCAAAATTATCAAAAATTATTTCAGGAGTACGATATCTCAGGGCCGCTGAGAAGGGCGATTATTTCTATTGAAAAAATTAGAACACGTAAAATCGATTTATTTTCAGAAACATAAATTTACTTCAGCTTACTACTGAACAAGCAAGGCAAAAATTTTTTAAAGAGTACGTGAAATAGACGAAATATGCAAAAACTGATAGTTTATCTTAAATAATTTTTTCAAATTGTTTTAGAAAAAAGTCCACCTTTTATTACTACTTTACTTTTCTTATGACTTGCAACTAGAAAAATTTTGAGTCTTTGAGCGAACATCGATGAGATTGTTCAAGTAAAAGAGAAAAGCTTGTTGTTGGTTTTCATATGACATATCGTGGCTTCGAGCGTAGGAGAGTAATAGGAAGGCGGATGTGTGAATAGGTGAGAGAAAGTGAGCTTAAACTAAACTCGCACCAAGATGAAATCAATCTAGTTACCCAACTGCACATTTTTATGGTCCAGAAACTCATGATATTGAATATGCCATTATAAGGATTTAACAAAGTTATATAGGACTACTGATGGTTAAACAAGATACAAAGAAAATGAGCGCAAAGTTTGCTGAAAATTCGCGAAAAATATAACGGGCGAAAGCTTATTGAAAATTATTTTAGTTAAATTTTTATCGTTACTACGGTTTGATGAGAATTAAGGTATATATAACACACTATATACACTATTTCAATAAAAAGTATGGATGACCCTTTTGTGCTGGAAATATCTGTTGTATCTTCCGGAAATGACACAGGACGTTCAATAAGGCCAATACAGATTAGCCAGCAACGATGTACAAATGGCGTAATGTTTGGCGCTCAGCATTCGAATCAGACATTCTTCGTGTCACTAAACAGGACTAAGGCATTGTACACTAAACTTTTTTTGACCCCACGTCCCTAAACCTACAATTATGTAGTATACCCCATTTCAAACACAATTGATCATGAGTCATCTTTAAAGAATTAAATAACTTTTTTTCGGAACAAATCAATCTTCTATTCCTTACTAAAAACAAACTGCAAATTCAAAATTTACGCAAGTGCAATAATGAAAGAGATAAATTCTTTTAATTTATAAGTGATGAATCATGGTTAAATGTAAGTGAAATGGACCATAAAAAAAAATTAGAAAAAAAAATTATTTATACATACAATATAGTGAAGACCAGTGTAGCTGTAACATAACATGCTGGCGATTAATACGATTGCGAAGTTACGACTTTATGATACAAGTTACTTTTAAAATATCATTTTACTACTGGTTTATTTTTGTTGATCGCCCCATAAATAATTGAAATTAAAACTTCACTCTCATATGATGCTCTTAATTACGTAAATTTTTAAAATGATCCTGTTGCTTTCCCGACAGTAGGGTTAATTGAAAATTCAGAAAAATTCATTTTTAATAAGATTCTATAACAAAAATGATATAATTCTATCAACTGTAACTGAATTCTTGTGTATTACACTTATTACAGATTTAAAATCTTGACAATAAAATACAATTCTACTGAAAAAATTAGCAAGATGAACTTTGAAGGTTAAAAATGAAAACTTTTAACCAAATAAAAATTTTTTTCAGTTTATCCATAAAAAATATAAAACCTACATAAATTCAAAAAAAAAAAAAAAAATAGAAATCATTATTCAAAATTGTATTTGAATATTTTTTTGTTAGGTCGCAATGATTTTGTTTATATATCTATAGCCATTATAGAACTAGAGTTATGGATACGAATAGTAAAAAAACAGAAAAAAAAAACAAAACATATTTATTTGAATAGAGGAGCACCGGCAAATTCCGTACAGCGGATAATATCGTACACGTACTAAAATGATAGCGATGATGATAGATTACGTCTATTATTCTTTATAGTTGGTAACATTGTATTCCCGCGTACCCCTACCAGTTAATCATCATATTATAATAAAACGATTTTAAAATGAGAGGCCTTCGTTTGCACAAGTGGAGCGGGTAAAATAAATGAACTTACTGGCCTATGGTTCATAACGCGCATGTATTTGACAGGTATCGACTTAAAATGACTTGGACTGATCCATTTTAAAATACGTTTCTGCACATCTCTCACTTCATTTTCTGTCGAGTTTATCTAAAAAGAGCCCGTGTTACGTTTTGGTGTCAATTCTTATAAGATAAAGAATGTTCTAAATAATTTTCACTGTAAGTACCAGTCTTTTTCGTCCATTGTAAGATTTGTGTGACTGATCTAAATAATATCTCCCTATAGGTACATATATTCCATTAAATTGCAATATTTCTCCAAAAGCTTGCATCTGTTTTGTGTGTTGAAACAATACATCCAAAATTACGTAGTCGGATCGGTAGCATCGAAAAACTAGGGTGAGCTGGTGGAGTTCACCTGAACCATATGATAAGGAATTTTAAGGAAACATTCAATAACAATTCTTGTTTCACCATAACGTAACGCTCAAATCTATTAAATTTAGTTTTAAAATAGCTATTTGATTCCGTAGTTTTTTTACCATAAAAAATTTTTACAAATGAAGCACTTAGTGGTTACTATTTGATTTGCGTTAATTCAACTAACACATTACCTAATTAAATTACCCTTGTGACAAGATGTAAGATTAGCCATAATAATTATTTTAGTTGTACTGAATTCCAAGTTTTAGTTACCGCCGCTGCTCCCCTAAATAATCTGTGGATAAAGTTTATGAAGGAGAGGGTATACGTTTGTGTCGTAATAATTCTATTATTGAAATGTTCATACGTACACATACATAGATCAGAGATCACTAACAACGAAAGCGTAACGCTGAAAATGGTAAAAAAAATTCAAAAAAATCACAATAATTTTACATTGTTTATTGTAAAATAAATATTTATGATTTGGTAATTTTTTTAGCCATGCAAAATAAATATATAGTTTTAATACAGTTTGTTTAGATTTTACATCGCAATTATGTTCCATAACCAAATAATAAACTAAAGTGAAAGAGTCGACAAAATTTCACTTTGAGCTCTATTGCAAGTCTCTAACCGTTTGTTATTAAGGCTTCAATAATCTTTCAAATAGAATATTGTTATAAAGTTTACACTTCTATCTAATACAATTAAATTAGAAATTAAGTCAGAATGATTCGGAAAGCTGTTTTGGAGTACTTCTTGGAAAGTAGTGCGAAGTTCACTTATAGACACAACCATGTTGTGAAATTCTTACTTTTGTATAGACCAAGCCACTGATGAAGACATTAATTCAAAATTTTGGGAATTTTTAAAATAAAGGAAATACTGCAACTAAGGAATCGTCTATGAATTATTACTATTCATAACCCGTAAAAAATAATAAAGGAAAATTTAAGACATGAATGGATGAAAGTGTTATGTAACATTTTTATAATTGTTTTGTACAAGCATTTGAAAATTTTTATTTACATATACTGCCCATGCAGTACCACATGTTTATTATTGAATTTCTACAAAACTATTGGACGTAATGAAACCAAATTTTAATAAATCATAGTTCAGCATAGAATATTTCAAAATTTGGAAAAAAAATGAATTTTTGAAAAAACATTACATAACACCTTCATCCACTCATATCTTCAATTATAATTTTTAAATTTCTTATTTAACCGAATTCCAACGGCATTCACGATAAACAAAATTTTGGATTAAAGTAGTTAATATTACAAAATAAATTTCTTTGGAAGCTCAATATAATACGATAGGAAATAAAAGTATTTATAGTGTGTTGAAAAAAAATACGTTATCTATTACTAAATTATATTTTATTACATTTTCCTACCAAAATTGTCTCATAATCCCACTGTTTACAGACAGATATGCATTATATAAACATATAGCGTACTTACTATTCTTAGCGTACGTACCCTGTATACAATATCTCTTCAAAGAAAAAAATATTTTTCACCGAAAATTAATGAGTTAAAACATGTACAGACAAATATAATAAGACACAGTTTCTTAGATTCTTTTTTTATATGTGTTTATTTCTTGTAATTTTTTTCCTATTTTTTTGCCGTTATCCTTATAAGCTGCCTGCTATCTCTTGCATAGCATCTTATGGTATAGGCTTGGTTGTATTTGTAGTAAGTAGGTTGCGAATGTTGTGATATAGTAAACATCAAACTGCAAATGATGATTTAAACAAATGATATTGTTTTAAATTGATGTTAGCCAAGCTTCAACCGAATAGAACAGATTTCGTTTTCTTTAGGTTCTTTCGTACACAGTTTCTACGTTATTGTTCCACTATTTCATTGTTTACTTATTTGTTTTTTTTGCTCGATTTTGCAATAAAACAAACAAAAGCAACAAAATGTTGTTTGACATTTATTTATTTAGGCCAGAAATGGGAAACTAATATACAGTGTGTCTACTTGCAAATAAAGTTCTTGCTCCCCAAAGCTTAGAAATTATGTATTCTACAACAATTTGTTTCTAATTTAAGAAGCCGGAGGTAAATGTAAATTTAGTTAACAAATTGTGATAGGAATAGTTAATCCGGTATTCTGAATATAATGAGAAGGTCACGTAATCACTCTGTAATTTTCGGTTTGTTTTCATCAAAACCGAACCCTAAAAATTTAGGATAATACCTAATAGATAAAAGAAACCCCTGTACTATTTCGTATTATAAGCTATATTTATTTATCTGATTAGATATAAATAACATATTTAACACATAATTTAAAGCAAATATATTATAAGGGTCACACTGTGCAGGAAACTGTTCACTTACAGTCCATTAATAAATTTTCATCTCAATAGATTTCAGAATGCTACTGTGGTGTGAAACTTCTTTAAATTGCTACTGCAATTTTGATAAAACTTCTTGAAAATTCACCGCTTGAAGAACTGTTTTGACACATGAAAGAAATAAAACTGTAATGTTTACCCCGAAAAAAGACTCAATATGTTGTTATTCCTAAACAATAATATTCCATAACAAGGCTGCCCTGATAAAAGACGAACACGGACAACGTTGGTCATCGTTAAATTTTGGTCACTCTTATATCTAAACTGTGTGTTAAAAAGAAAGCTAAAAGAGAGTTGGTTTTCGCTTTGGCACATAAATTAGATAAGAGTGACAAAAATGTAACGGTAATAAAATTCGGCCGTGCGCGTATAGGATAAGAGTAAAAAATAAGTTTTCGATGAATTTTTATTACAGTCGGGAGACATCTAAAAACAAATTCTTTAACTCTTTTATTTTAACCATAGAAAAAATTTTTTTGTCTTAAAATGCCGGACCTATTACTGCCAGTGACAAGTACAAGAGATAAGGTTACGCATAAAGAAAGAAAATCAGAAATGCCAATATAAAAAAATGATACCCTAGGAATTTGCAAAATAGAAATTATACTAAACTTGATAAAATTGAACATCATTTACAATTATGCCGTATCTCGGCAAATGTATCACAGATGGTGACACTTGTATTAGTGAATATATACGTATCAAAGCCTTAATCATTTAAAGAGTTAAATAAAACTGTCCCCTAACTGCGATTAAAATTCAGTGATAATTCATTCTTGATCTTTAGTTCGCTTTTTGTCATAGCATCCGTGTTTTTTTACTCATATTTTAATTATTTAGTTTATTTTTCATACCTTGCAGAGACCGACATTATCTACCCACTGGGAGCTAACGTAAGAACAATACCATTGATGTCTAATACTCATCTAGTCTGTGTTACTCGGAGTTACTTAAGGAATCTAACCAGACCACACACATCTATAATAAATCGGTTCAGGTATTTAGAAATCATGGTGAAAAAAGAGACTTGGTATGTATTGACAATTAACTAGCTGCTTTATGTCAAATTTTAAAATCTAATTTGTAATTATATTATTCACTCACTTAAGTATGAGTAGTACAGTTTTATTGCTTACATTTTACAGGTGTAGCTGCGCCGGTAGCAAAGTTTACATAGATATTATACGAAAAAAAGAAAATTTTTTCAGTAATATGTTACTTATGAAAATATAAAAGAGTAAAGTAATTTGATTCTTGGGAAAAAAATAAGTAAAAACTTTTAATTCTAGCTAGTGTTGTTTTATATAACGTAGTAGATAGAATTATTCAAAAATTAAAATTCAAGCTTGCTCTCATTAAATCGTACCTATATACAAACATTAATTTTCTTTTCGTATTTCCGAAAAACATGTTACGAATTACAAGTCACAGTCACAATAAAGTGATTATACAAGAACCGGGGAAGCACACGAGTAGAATTTCGGCTTACAAAATTACAATCCGGTAAGATTAGTGTCGTTACCTGTAGCTCTAGCTGTTCTTTGTAGTGGTAATTCTAGTTAACGAAATTAGTTAATTAGAGCAGACAATGAATGAACGAAAGACGACAAGACAAGCATTGAGCTATTCTTAAAGCCATCTACTTTCAAATATGCGTTATCGCCTAAGACAAATATTTACTACACAAAACGTATGTACACGCAAACGTGGGCGGAAAATTCATTTTCCTACGGAGAAATAGAAAATGCGTCCTTTATGTTGCGATATTCGGTACAATTACGCACATATACAAAGAAAATATATACTACATATGAGGCTTTTGTATATTTTCGAGAGTAGGTACCTACTAAAGAAATAAAATTTAAAAAAAATTATGCTGAAAATACTGTGTTACAAACAACAGAAAGTAATAATGCAGCATAAAAGGTAAGGTTTATAATAAGCTACTGTGGATTTTTATCTAGAAAAAAATGATTTTGTCGAGTGGATGAGGTAAGAGGTGTACATGTGTATACAATAACACATACACGATCGGTATATAGATAATATTCACTATACGATGTAGTTTAACACGAACTCATGTATTGAAAAAGGTTAGATTTGAGTTTAGAGGCCATGAATCGGTTTTTTGACGAAAACGCATAATAGACAAGATTATAAAAAAATATGCAAACTTACATCGTCTTGCCATATTCAGTGTAATTTTTTTTTGTATTTCTAGTTTTTAAACTGTAGGACATTTATGTATGACTGGTTAAGTGGTTGAAACCTGAAGGCAGGACAAATAATATTTAAAATAAATTTTTACTCTATAGAATCAGATGTTTTTCCGAGATTAAAGATAATCTACATTTTGATACATCTCCGCGGCTATCTGCATACAAAGTTTTATGTCAATTGGCTAAACTGTTAAGACGCAAAAGCAAGGGAAACAAATTAACTCACTTTCACATTTATAATATTAATTAGATTTCACTAACTAAAATAAAGTAGATAATGTTGCCAATGTTGACTGACTATTTAGAAAAAAAAGCAAGTAGGTAAATTCTGATAAATCAAAGTGATCACGATGAAAAATGTTTTCAAATTTCTTAAATCAAAGTTTCCCAAAACCATTTTGGGAAATTTTATTTTTTTTGTAAAACAGTTTTTTGAGAACGTTGCTTACTATAGCAATGACCAAAATTTTCTCTGTACTGTCTCACTTTTAGCTAATGTTATTTCTGGAGCAGCAATTAGTTTGCTATAAGCCAAAACTACAACCAACTATAATGACTAAAAGTCGATTTTTCAGGATGCTGTACTATTAAAAGTGAATAAAATGACAATTTGTATAGTAAAAGCAATAATGTGTTTATTTTACCTTAGCAATGTCTAAAAATGAAATTCTTTTGAATAATTAATCAGGAAACATCGTAAAAAGTATTTATTATGTTATTTATGTATTTATTATGCTATTCGGGTTGCTCCTGTACAAAGAATAATTTTTTTTATTTTCCAAGTAATAGTAAACGGACATTGTATAAGCACTAGCTTTGAAAAAGTCAAACACAGTATTACTTTATCTTTTAAAAATAATAAATTTTTGTACAGAGAGCGTCCTGATAAATTTGACATAAAATTTGTTTACCATCAGCGCTGTAATCGAACATCTTATCCCATCCAAGCAAAAGCTGATAGCAAATAGTATCAACGGTAGGTCCTATCAGCCTCCTCATAATGATCTCACAACACATGAATCGTTCGCTCTCTTTCTAACAATCTAATTACATGTTAAAATAATTCACGATAGATCATGCCATAGAACACTGGAAGGAATACAACTATCTCTTTTCTGCAATCACTTATGGGTATTTATGTGCATTTTGCAGAACTATATTGTCATTCACTTAGTAGCTACCAATGGGTGTGTTTCAATTGTTGTCATATTGTTGCCGTTGTGTTGACACGGTATACGTGGTATACGTACATCACGTACATGATGCGTGCCAGATGCATGTTATGTATATGCGTATGCAAGACACCCATACACACAACCATCTATCGCACTAACACACACAATTCCGCGTGCACATATATGTATATCATAGTGGTGGGATATTTTTTATCCTTTGTCGTTACACTAGTTTCAGTAGTATAGAGATACTACCGTTCGGTCTGTAATATTCTGTGGATCATGCATTCTATTCTGTCATCAACAATATAAATTTAAATTATGAACACGAATTATATGTATCTACATATATGTATACATATGTAGTAACAAATGTAGAGGTATCAAAAACTATATGCATGCATAACATTGTATTTTCACATGTAATATTCGAAAAGACATTATTTAGATGAAAGTCGCGTTATATTACCTATGTTATGTAACATGAAATAATGCACCAAGTGATGAGTATACTAAAATTTTCTCAACGTATGTGAGCCAACACACAGGCATATACATAATATAGTGAATTTTAAACATCTATGGTTTAATTCAATAAGCAAACAACAACGAAACTCCGCCTTGAAAAGTTGAAAATACAAAGTGAGTGACTATTGTTTAATAGACTACTAAACAGTTACAATTTTTAGCTATTAATAGTACGGTGCAATTAGACCCAAACCTCAACATCCAAAGTAACAGTTTCATTCCAACTCCAAATTGTTCTATACAGTACACATATTGTTTGATAAAACGTTACACCATTATGAGCGTCGGGCTTGGGAGGCAGGAGGGTAGAAGTAGGCAAATTATTGGTTTTCGTCAGTTTTTTTTAAATATTTTGAAAACTATGCAGTTTGGCGCAAAAAGTGCCTATACAAAAATAATCTACATTAAATTGCGAACAAAAATAGTCCGGTACATAATCTTGCTGAAGTGAATAGTTCCAGAGTTATGGAGGGTGTAAATGTAGTAATTTTTAGTATTTTTAGATTTTTTGGAAAAAATATGACACATTATCACTCAGGAAACTAATTTTTTTATACAGGATTGTGTTGTGTAAAAGGAAATTGCGATTAGTCCGCTTTAAACATAGCACTCTTCTCTTCTAAATCTTCGTCTATGATGTTCGTATCCCTGTTATCACATCCTAGGCCTGAGCAATTACCGCATATGCTTGGGCAGTTTAGACCACTCTTTCTGCATTCGCAGTTACGGACGCATTCGTCTTTGCAAGCGCACAATATGAGGGAAAGTAATTCCTCGGGAGCTGCAGGACGTGTTGTTGTAATTGGTCTCAGGTGTTCGTCAATCTTCTTCCACCCCCACTTGAGCGGATTCTTCTTCTTATTCAGCCACTGCTGCACCTGATGATAGGTGCAGCAGTGGCTAAAAATACTAAAAATTGTTGCTTTTACACCCTGAAACTGTTCACTTTAGCAAAATTATGAACAGGACCATTTTTGTTGGCAATTTAATGTGGATTATTTTTGTATATAACACTTTTTACGCTAAACCCCATAGTTTCCGAAATATTTTAAAAAAAGAAAAAAAACTGATGAAATCCGTTAATTTGCCTACTTCTTCCCCCCGCCCCCAAAACCCGACTCTCAAAATGGTGTAACTTTTTTCCAAGCAATATGTGGACTGTATAGAACAATTTGAAATTGGAGTGAAACTGTTACTTTGGATGTTGAGGTTAAGCCGTTTTTTTGAATAACTGCACCGTACTATAATTAGTAAATTATTAAACTAATACTAGTTGGGATCCGCGATTTTATTCGCGTAAAATTATTTGAATTGACCTGCTCTCCAAACGACTCTAAAGTAATCATCTTCATATTTTAATAGCATGGCTAATTTACGCATCGTAAGACCTCTATGAAGGTACCTGTACGAATAGTTTTAGAAGTATTTACATTTTAGGCTCTTCTGTAGGCATCAAGATCCTGCAAGACCATTTTAACCATTTTTTCATCTTTCTCGGAAGTCTTAATAGTGTTTAAACAAAATTTTGTCAAAATTTTTTCAGTTTTTTAATTTTGGCCCTATTTTGTAACACTAACGGACGTTAAAAAGAGGGAAAGAAACAGGATGTGAATTACTTTTTACTTCGAGAAAATATCTATATATCGTGGGAAAATATACTTTACTTGATGTCATAATTTCAAATAGCATATGGGCGAAACCGTGGCTGAAAACTAATATATGTTTGTGAATATCCAATACAAATTATGTAGATTAAATAAATTTTCAGATTCTGAATTTCCCAATTAACTTTCACAAATTAATATTGTGAACTATCTGTATATAAAACAGAATATATTTACAGTTATTCATTTATTGTCCACTAAAGCTAGAGGTACTGCAGGTTTGTAACATAAAAATAAAAAATTTTAATTAAATTTATTTTGATATGAAAAACATATTTTAAAAACTAAACATGTGTCCCATGACATTATTAAATTTACATAAATTTTAAATTTGGTGCATCAAAAAATGTAAAAAGTATATTTTACGTACAATAAATATATTGTACATATGAGTAATAAGAATAAAAGGAAAATAAAGCCAGTTTAGTACAAAGTTAAAATTTCACAAGAGACAATAAAAGTGCCTGTAACAAGTTTACGAGTATTATACACAGAATGCTTAATCAAACGTAAATTGGAATGCACTTATTACTAAGAGTAAGGTAATCAAATTTAACTATGTCTCAAGTTATCCATTGTGCATTTGAGAGACGCTATTAAGAATCTTCTTCGGCAAAATGTTCGTCGTTCAGGATTTTTATGATTAAGCATCTTGATAAGTACGGTTTTAGACACAGCCTGTGGAACTCTATATAAATACTAATTTTTATTTACAGAAAAAATATGAGTACTTACATGAGAACTCATTACTTCTCAAAAATTGCTAAAATAAATTAATAAGGATTTACATAAGGATAAGGAATTACTATTAAGGAACAATTAATAAGGATAATACACTATTTTTGTAACTGATAAGCGATTTCTTTTATGATTCATTGTATTTATGATACATATTTATAAATTTCTTTTAAAAAGAAATAATGAGGTTTTCTATTCCAATCTCACTGGTAATCCATGCAACACTTAAAAGTCCCTTAGCAAAAGTAAGCAGACCTGATCATTGTAAAAGAGTGCTAAAAATACAGTCGACTTTAAATTAAAAGTAGTTTTAGTTAAAAAAGCTTTAAAATTATGAATGTAAAACTGGCCGTAAATATTTAATATTTTATTAATAAAATTTATTACTAATATACCCATGATGCACAAAATTCACGACAATATTGATAATATTAATAACAAATAATTAGTTAAATATTAAAAAAAAATTCTAGTAGTTTTAAAGGACTGGGGTCATTTATTTGAATTATTCTTAAGAGATTTTTATATGGAATTAGCGCCCTTACTACAAATTATAAAGAAAATAATGTGATGATAATTATTCAAGCTTATTAGAACTTCAATGTTACAGAGACGTGCTTTTATGACAAAATTAAATTTTCTTATTAGAAGACCAATATTTGCGGCAATATTTTGATAATAACTGCGATTTTATAAATAAGCAGATTTCAAAGATTGGTGTAAGTCTTTTTTTTGCTAGAATTCGTAAAACAGTTTTTAATTTAGGGTTATTTAAAGTCGTATTTTGGAAAAGGAAATTTTTGGGCTTTATTTTTCCAGACTGTGGTATTTAACTATCGGGATATGTTAACTAGACCTAATTTTGATATGATACCAAAACTTCATGACGAAGTGATCAGTGCTTTTAAAATTATTACCATTTTTTACAATTCGCAATTTTGAAATTTCCGGCTTCCTGCCAAATAGCAAGCAGGAGATAAGATGTGTTTAACTACTTTTTCATTCCAACCGAAGCACCAACTAGCTAAACAATTTATCCAAAAATCAATAGTAAAAAAGTTTCCCATATGGTGCGAACTTTTTGAAAGACACTGTATATAGGTAGCCAACATCAAAGGGTGTAATTAGCATAAATCTTAAGTTCATAGTGATCAAACACAAATTTAAATACGTTATTTTGTGTGTCCAAAAATTGGAAGTTTTCAGATACGAGGTTGAGACAGAGAACGCGCGATATACAAGGCGTTACTAACACTAATAAGGCCCTGTCCACATAGTATGGACGTTCGAATTGTTGTCCGCATTGGTTATAAAATTTAACTGTATTCCTTCACCCAAACCTAAACTCACGTGGGCCATAATTTCTGAACAATAATCACATCAGCAATCAAATATTGGTTTCTAATTAAAACATTGTATAAAAACAGTTTTATTAACAATTTTAATAACAGTATTGTATAAAAACAGTTTTATAATTATTGCAAGCAATGATCCGAGCACCCATTCTAGTGGGACTGAGGATTTAATCATTTATTTAGTGTAAAGACAAACCAAAATGGTCATCTTACGATCTGAGTGGCCGTCATAAAATTTCATTACACAACTTGACTTCAAAAGCTCAAGTAGATAATGATTTTGAGTAAAGAAAAACTAATACCTACATTTAGTGTTTTAGGCAGTTTGTTATGTTTTCCTCTAATGTCAATTAGTACAATTTTATTAATGATAACTTTTGCGTGTAATAGTTCAGGCGGCCGGATCGATCTGAACGGCCCTTTACAAAGCCATATGTTTATAATAGTGACGGGCTGAACCTTCAGTTTTGATTTCGGCCAGAAATCAGCCGAAACTTCAGCCTCACCGAAGCTCAATGTTTGTGAATTGCTGCGCTTCGCTCGAGCGAGTTCGTATCTCGTACATACAAAATTTCAACATATACAATTGAAATTTCAACATGTCTAAATAAGTTTCAGTTTCGGCTGAGTGTGAATCCTATTTCGGTCGGACACTAGGTTATATCACTTCAAACTAATCAGATTTCTGTCTTTTAAAATTTACATATAACTCAATCGAATTTTAATTTAGGTCAAGAAGTATAGTAAAATTTTGTAACTAACGCATTAGAAAAGAAATATTTTAACTGTGACGTTATACTTATTACGCTTTCGGCAGTCACGGCGTAAACATTTGGCAAAAAGCCAGCTAACTCGGTAGAGCTGGGGGGGGGGGGGGGGGTGAAGGGTATATCCTCTAAGAGAAATTAAAAGTTTTTACTAATAACTAACAATTACACAAGCTATTCTAACCTACACACTATCCTAATTTGGGCGCCACAAGAACAACAATAGACTATTTAGAGGCGTGAATTATTATTAGAAAGTGTTTCGTACAGTGTTTGCAAAATTTATTGAAAGTACAAAATATTAGGGGTGATCCAAAATGTACAGAAGGGGTTAGTTGTGCATCTAGAGTATAATTTTATATTTGTAATTAATTACTGTTTCATTGTAGAACATTCAATTACGTGACCCGGCATTAACGGAGGAATCTAAAATGAATGGTACAAGAACTGGACAATGGCTTCAACGCCCAAACACGAATAAGTTTGAACACTGTCAACAAAATTTCCTAAACAACAGATTCACGTGCCAGGTAACTGAATGTGATAATTAAAATTTACTATTTATCATCTTAATAATTTTTACTAAACTTTTCAGGTTCTATCAGAGCCAGCTAAAGAAATATTTCAATAAAATAATAATCTCAACAACTTATAACCTATCTTACAATAGTAAAACTGAAGGAGGCGTGTCCATCGTACATGTAAGTGTATACACGGAGAGAAAAATCATATAATTTTTGTAGATAAAATTTCAGAAAAATTACAATGCTCTCTTATAATGCGTGCGCCATCAACGACAAAAATAAAAAATATATTATAGCATGGTAAAATTTAATGTGCTAACACAACTTTTATCATACTCTTATGCATAGGGTGAATGCGGGGGAGATGCCGCACATTTTGAAAACACTTGATAATTTTTAAATTATGCATTTAATTGACTTGAAATTAGGTACACAATAAATGCAAACATTGTTCTTTAAAATTATTTATAAATAATTTTAAATTTTGAGTCATAGAGAATTCATAATTAACATTTTTGTAGAGCCTGCAAAGCGGCGTCTCTCCCACACCTATGGGAGGGATGCCGCATCAAAGAAAGTAAGACGCCGCATAGTTCATATTAAAAATTTTGCATTTTACACACATCTCCATACATAATGCATGCCATATGTAACCATTTTTAGCACTTTATACATCTTAACTAGTCAACTTTTTATTTTTTCTGAGTACCTTTCAAAACATTCAATACACAGGCAATCATCATTATTTTCGTTATCTTCACTAATATGAGGGCTCTTCCTGATTCATTAATGGATCTTTTATATTTACGTGGCAAAATTTACAGTCCAAAAAAAAATTGCATAATTAAGGTATATAAGTCTATATTTTTAACATATAATATGATGCGGCTTCTATACCAACTTTAAGTGCGGCATCTCTCCTTTTTGTTGGGATAGATGCCGTATGTTGCTATAGCAAACATATTGCGGAATTCCAACCTAAAATTTTATATAGTACTTTTAAAATATACCTAAATTAATAACAAAACTCATTTTCATTAAAACAATGAAATATTCATTCTTAAATTCTAATGAATTAAATGCTTGATAAAATATTATATTAAAAACTTACTTTACAATAATAAAAAGTTGGATAATTACTAAACTGATGGACTAATCATAAATGTTATCATATACAGCTTAATTAAGTAACTTATTTTAAAAATATAATCCATTAATAGCGCTATCTGTCAATCAACCGACGAACTATGGCTACTGCTGCATCTCTCCCGCACTTACCCTATATGTTATAGTTTAATTCTTGTTGTCGTACTCTTTCATTTGCGCATCTGATCCGCAACCTTATGTTGCTTGGCTGTACGCACTGAGGAACAATATACGTATTCAAACCTGTAAACAATATATTCTAATACTGCAACAAAATATTCTAATACTGAAGATAGTGGTAACAAAATGATCAATTAAACGATGACCATCCGTCTTGTAACACATGCTAATGAGCACTGCTTCGACACGACACAACACTACACCAGTAGTGGTGACCAGCTACTTGCAACAC
This sequence comes from Brachynemurus nebulosus, assembly GCA_035578155.1. Lineage (NCBI taxonomy): Eukaryota > Metazoa > Arthropoda > Insecta > Neuroptera > Myrmeleontidae > Brachynemurus > Brachynemurus nebulosus. The sequence continues at coordinate 43,503,642 of JAPWDM010000001.1, read as the reverse complement.
CACCAGTCTGGCTATGTGACCTTCATATATGATTCTGTTGATACTTTCTGCAACTTGCCTCGCTATGTGACAGCGTTGATACCTGCTCTTTCTTTATTTCTACTATTAGCTTCTTTTCTTCTTTTCTACTTTTCTTCTATTTTAATACAGCATCGTAATTTTTGTAAGAAAAACAATTAAAAAATATTTTTTTGTCGGCAATGGAACTTTTTACTGTGCTGTTTTACAAATTTTACGGAGCTAATATTACGGAAAGAACATTCTATCCTTTAAATTTTCGATCATTAATTATAATTTTTATATTTTTACCGTACAAAATTGAATATGTTCGCCTTTTACACGTCGATTGTAGTGCTGAGCACAGTAATTTTTATATGAATTTTCTCTCTGTGTATAAATGTCCTTAACGGAAAACTTATTTCCATTGAATTTTTTTGTTCAGAAACGCTCGTCCAGTTTTACGGCTTAAAACTACAATAATTATAAGGCATCATGACGCTGGCCGGAAGTTTTTTTGTAGTCAAAATTTAATAATTTCAATCGATTGTAGGCCGTTTGTAGATGTTTGTAGTATATTTATTTTCGTTTGTAGCCCTTTAGTTTATTTGTAATTAACAATCAAAATTTTGTACTGAAGTTAGCCGGAAGCAATCGTGAAGGTAATTTTTTTTGGTAACAATAGAAAGATTTTCGTTTGTAGTGGCTAAATATAACGGTAAAATGTTCGTAGGGTCGCCTGATAAAGCATAATTAATTAATAAAATTCACCAAGTGCGTGCCGGACACGCATTATCACAGTTACATGTGTTAGTTACAATATATATATATATATATATATATATATATATATATATATATATATATATATATATATATATATATATATATATATATATATATATATATAATAATTCGTGGCTCCTTTTTGCATGTGTAGGGCCCCCTTATGAACGAACTGAGCTGAAATTTGGTAAGTGGGCTGACAAAATGGGGCATCAATGCTATAAAATTGGGGTAATTTTTGGATCCGATCTAACCTTTAAAGGAGTGGTGGGGGGCAACAAAGCAATAAAACTTTTCCAAACCGGTTGAAAATAATGTTTCGGTCAATTATCTCAAAAGAGTGAAAAATCGACCTACGTGGTTCTAGTAGTAATCCGTCGATACGTACTATTAAATTTCCTACATTTTATCCTAAAAATTGCGAAAAATTAGCTATTGAGCACGTAACTGTAATAATGCGTGTCCGGCACGCACTTGGTGAATTTTATTAATTAATTATGCTTTATCAGGCGACCCTACGAACATTTTACCGTTATATTTAGCCACTACAAACGAAAATCTTTCTATTGTTACCAAAAAAAATTACCTTCACGATTGCTTCCGGCTAACTTCAGTACAAAATTTTGATTGTTAAGTACAAATAAACTAAAGGGCTACAAACGAAAATAAATATACTACAAACATCTACAAACGGCCTACAATCGATTGAAATTATTAAATTTTGACTACAAAAAAACTTCCGGCCAGCGTCATGATGCCTAATTATAACAACAATAAAGTAAGTTTTGCCAACAAGTGTTGAATTAAATAAAATAATTCAGTTACCAAGTTCCGTAAGTTTTTAGACTCACAACAGAAATTGTACCTCGCGCTCACTAAGCGTCTATTATCCAATTCACGATACGATGTTCCAAATACGACGGAAACCGCAAAAATGATGCGACATCAGTCACCAGACACTTCGACATCATCAACGGCACCAGCCAAAACTTGATCAACTTCCACACGACTTTCAGGTACCAGCCGCAACATGATTAACACGTGGAAATCAATCTTGACATAATTTCCGTCAGTTTGAAACACCAACTCAGCGGTCTATGGAGGCTTCCGTACAACATATCCAACACATGGAGCAATTTACTTCCGTAAGTGTCATACTTTTACTTTTTTTTAAAAACTTGTACCATATTATTACACAAGTGCTGCACCTGGACAATGTGCTCTGCCCCAAATATCCCAACAATGGTTAACTGTGAGTCGCCACATGGCATGTCCTCTCCACATGTTTTTTGAGAGAGTGGTCCCACTAGGGGCCACGTCTCGCTCGCCTGAGCTCCAAGAGCCGAAAGAAAGAAATTCCTTCCCTTATCATCCAATCTCCCTTCCGAAGATCCTTCTATATCGTTCGACACTTCCGCACATGCGCACTTCGTGGTGATCGTATTTCCGTCATCACTACCAACACTCAACTCTAATGTAAATTAGATTGTTTACATTGAACTCTCAATGTTTTAACCTAATTGACACCTGTCAAAATTCCTTCAACCCAGTTCATGTAAATCGCACTATCATGGTATTGTATTTGAATTTTTTTTATTTTACAATAGTTTAATACAATTTTTTTTAGCGAATTTCCAGAATGGAATTCAGCTATTACAGCCACTGTAATGACGCGACTTGAGCCCGGGACCATGGCAGAAATTTTTTTTGAGGTTCCTAGAAACCGAAAATAATTATCACTAAAATTTATACATATATATATATATATATATATATATATATATATATATATATATATATATATATATATATATATATATACAGTCTGTTAAGTAAGATCGTGGTCGACCATACTCACAACCGGTAAAAGATTTTCTCTAAATATTTTGTGAGCAGGTAGAGTGAACCTTTGTCTCCCATGCACTTTAAAGAAAGATTCATTTGTTTGTCTTTTGTTAGAATAACAAGCGAAGTACCATGAGTGCCAAATACGCGACACGAATGCCAAATGTGGCATCTTTACATTAGACTGGCCGTCACAGTCGCCCGATACCAATCCGATTAGGTCACATATCAAGTACAAACTTCGAGGAAAACGCATATATACATTTAACGCAATTAACTCGCGAGATTCGTCTCAATCAAAAAAATTGAAATCTAAGAAATTCGTCAATTTAACTAAAAGTATGCCTCGAAAATGGCGTCACCACCGGCGATTATCGACGCCGGTGGTGACTGGACACCTTATTAAGCTAATTGCATCGTAGTCCTCATCAGGTGGAACGTATATATGTATTTCAAAATTTTTTTAAATAAATTTTTATATAAATTATCTCGACCACGATCTTACTTAACAGACTGTATATATATATATATATATATATATATATATATATATATATATATATATGTCCGCGCGATAACTCTCGAATGTCTTACGTTTAAGAAATTTGATGAAAATATTGGAAGTCCCAAACCGTTGGACGAGTTCGTTAACGAGACACGTCCGATGTCCGGAACATGGTTTTTTTTGGCAATTTTCGTGAAAAAAATTAGTTTTTTGCCAAAATTTCCCCTTATTCAACATTGGAAAGAGGAGAAAAAATCACATAAAAAAGGTCTTTAAAATATTATTCTATGTCAACTAATTTCCAAGAAAAACTAACTTTTATAAACGGAAATTCGCTATGTTAATCAGGATGCTACGACAGGGGTATTTTTGTTTTAGGATCAATGGTGTAAGAAACAATTTCACAGTCAGTGTTCATGTTATACGATACAATGCTGAACTGTAACAATGATTGAAAAATAGATTATTTTTTCTAAAATTGATGCTCTTGTTAATCAATCCTGAATCCTTATGCAAGATTGAGTGATAAAAGTTTCAAAGGACAAAAAAATTGTAACATACTTAATACGAATACTTCAAATCCATCAGCATATAGGTATGTATGTGAATACTATACTTGTTTGTCGGAAATTCAAAACAAAATCTGGATTTTACATTATTTCTCATTATCATTTATTACATTCATTTTATTATTATTAGTATTTTTATTTTTATTGAAACAAATGAAAAATTTACCGCACATGGCAAATTTTATGTGACATGTTAAATTGAATGTATGGTCCATAATAAATGGGAGATAAGTAGATAAGTAAATTATAATCCAATTATCGTTTTTATTTCTGACTGACGCAGCCACAATCGTTAGCCAACATAACGAGCCAGTCAACAAGCATCAGCCAACAGTCTCCGAACAGCAAACAATCTTATAAAATAATAATAAAATAAAACAGTGGTTAGATTCGTACACATATGAAATTTGTTTATTTTAATGTATTTTAAATACGCATATATGTAAATACTTACACATAAGTCCAGGATATTGTGAATGTAATAATATGAATGTACGAGTATGTATGTTAAATGGTGCACACTTGGGGAACTTTTCAATGTCATTCAGAATTTTTGTTTGTAAAGACATTTTGAACGGAACAAGAAAAAGAATTGTGGAAAGGAACATGTGTGTTTGTACTGTTTGTATTATGTATGTGGCTTAATTATAATAAAAAGCCGCGATATTGTTGTGGATATTATAAAAATATGGAATATATAGATGATTTATAATTACGTAATTTCAAATGCTAGACTTCGTCAAGATTCTCGAAAATTAGAGAAAAGTAGAACGTAAACTAAAATAAACAAGAAAACATAGTTAATTTTGAAAACTATGGTGACCTTTTGGTATTATAATCAAGACAGCCGGGAAAATTTTTTAATAATATTGTACTCAAACGTCGTTACAGGTTTGATTTAAACTATGGTTTGGGTCCCCGGACGTCTCATGTCCCGAAGTCCAGGGACTTCTTTAAAATGTCATTGTCTTATGTTCCAAGACTTTCGTATCGAGATCCCAAACATGTTTAGGGATGGGAAAAAAATATCGTATATCAAAATATCGATATTTCTTCATAAAAATATCGATATTTATCGTCTTTTTCAGACAACAGTCTGTAGCCAACGCCACCCACATCATTACCTTTCTCACTTTATTTATTCAATACCATATTGCAATTTTTATTTCATTATTATGTGGAGTGAGGGCTAGAATTTAGTAGGTATGCGTGTGCAGTCGCCTTTTTAAGGAACTGTGCTTGTATACTGGTCACTTAATTATGTATTTAAAAATACCAAATTACCTATATTTTTAAAGAAAAAATGTTTTGATAGTTGCATTCTACCATCTCTTTTATATGGTTTCCAAACTCGGGCTACAACTAAAAAACAGGAAAAACAACTTCTTGTTGCGCAAAGATCCATGGAAAGAACCATATTGAATGTGTCCAGAAAAAATCATGTATTTAATATAAACATTAGAAATAAAACAAAAGTAAAATATATTATTTTAGTAGCTAAACAATATAAGTGGACACGTTCAACGAACAAAAATAACAGTGGGTCGTAAGCGTAGCAAGCTATAAGATGGAGGAATGAATTCACTAAACGTTTAGGTAATGCCTAGAATAGAGCAATAGCAAAAATAAACTATCGAAAAAACCTTCACGAGCATAGCCCGTCGTTAAGTTCAAACTTTTGACTTACCAGTCCGCAAGTGCCAGAGCCTAAGCACGCTCGGTCACCCCTTTGATTTACGGATTCTAATTAATTACATAACTGATTCGGTTCGTTTGAGTACATATATGGTTCAATTTTGATTTACCCGTTGATTTTTCTTATATACATATTTCAAATTTTTTTTTAAATTTTTGATTCTTTCTTTAAACAACTATGAGCTATAATAACGACAAAATTTTGTTTAATCCATTCGTGAAAACAAATTTTATAATCATCATTTAAAAATTAAGAAAACCAAATTAATATTATTTTATTATTTCATTTATTTCATACATGGATATAGGGTAAGTACACAGATTCAATATTTTTAAATAACTAACCACATGGGGGAAGACTTAGTAATGGTGTACTTGGTTTGGTTCCCATTTGCATCTTTTGTCCAAAAAAAAGAGCTATAATACGCATACATCTTATTTCTGATGCACACACGAACACGACATACAGGCATATTTTAAAATTGAAATAAAGAATTATAAAACTTTTTGGTATGTTAAAGTGACTCCTGTGTTATAATAATGTAGATTATTCATTTCTGCACATGTCAGTTGAATTGCATACATAGTATGCATGATTACTTTTCGTAAATGTCGTAAACCAAATTGAAATTTTGTTTGGGTAATCACATTTCTTTGTATGCAAGGCAAATAATATACGTATTTTGTAAAGTGAGCGAGTTTGTTTTGAAAAGTTATTCAATTATAGTGAACAGATTCTTTTGGCGATGTAGCGGGTTTTTTAGCGAATTTCGAAAACTCGAAATTCAGCTATTACAGTAGGTGTCATGACGCAATCTGAGTCCGGGACTATGGCAGAAATCTGTTTTGAGGTCCCTAGAATACGAAAATGATATTCACTAAAATTTATATATATATATATATATATATATATATATATATATATATATATATATATATATATATATATATATATATATATATATATATATATATGTATATTTATGTGTTCCCACGATAACTCTCGAACGAAACGTCTAACGCTTATGAAATTTTGTGTGCGGACTGGATTCTGAATTGGCTTGGCTAAGTTCGTTAGCCAGACACGTCGGATGCCCAGAAGTAGGTTTTCTGGCCATTTTTTATCATTCGATCCTATCATAAGGCAGTTCAATTTTTACATCGTTGAAAAGGAAAAAAAAAATTATGAAGAAAATATTCTTATAATTTTCTTTCTATTTTAAGTATTTTTCGAGAAAATGTAAATTTTCACTTTTATTCTTTCTTTGTTAGTCTAATAAGTAATTTATATTTATATCTCAGTTCTTTATAAAGTATAAAAATATTTCACTTTTTTATTAAAGAATTTTGTGAGAACAAGTGAAAACTATTCACATATATGTGATATAACACACATACATGTATAGAGTTTTGTTTCTCATTTATTGCATTATAATTAGCATGGTTCTATCCCATGTTAAAAAATGTAAATTAAACAGATTTTCTAAGCTAATGTAATGAAGAATTTTTTTTTTTTTTATTGAATTTTTAAGTAAACAAGAAATTGAAGATTATGTTATGATATAAATATTAAATATGAAACAAAACAAAATATGTACAATGTACATATGTATGTACGGAAAAATATTTTGAATCGATTTTGAAAATTTTTCCACTAATAATTAATAATGTTAAAAAATTAAACCATTTCAAATGGATTTAAGGTATTTTATGTGAGGTCAAGGTTTTCGGGACCTAAAAAGGCCAGAAATTAATTAACCAATCGATTTTAAAAATTTTTTCACAGTTAGTAAGTTAAAGTATTTGAATTAATTAATTAAATGATGTCCGCAAGAAGCTTACGGACTGCCATAAGTTATATGAGATCCTTAGAACCCTTTTCTTACTGTTAGAGTACTAGACTTGTATGAGTTTCGCCAGGATTTACTGATCCCATAATTGTAAAAAATAAACTAAACGACCAATTTTAAAAATTTCTTCACTGTTACAGAGCTAAACTATTTTAGATAGATTTAGAATACATTATGTAAGATTCGCCAGGGTCCACAGGACCCAAAAGTGTCAAAAATAAACTAACTGACCGATTTTGAAAATTTTTTCACTGTTACAGAGCTAAACTATTTTAGATAAATATCGATTACGTTATGTAAGGTCCGCCTCGGTCCATAGGACCCAAAAGTGTCAAAAATAAACTGCCTGATCGATTTTGAAAATTTTTTCACTGTTACAGAGCTAAACTGTTTTAGATAAATATAGATTCCGTTATGTAAGGTCTGCCAGAGTCCATAGGATCCAGAAGTGTCAAAAATAAACTAACTGACCGATTTTGAAAATTTTTTCACTGTTACAGAGCTAAACTATTTTAGATAAATATAAATTACGTTATGTAAGGTCCACCAAGGTCCATAGAACCCAAAAGTGTCAAAAATAAACTAACTGACCGATTTTGAAAATTTTTTCACTGTTACAGAGCTAAACTATTTTAGATAAATATAGATTACGTTATGTAAGGTCTGCCAGGGTCCATGGGATCCAAAAGTGTCAAAAATAATCTAACCGACCGATTTTGAAAATTTTTTCACTGTTACAGAGCTAAACTATTTTAGATAAATATAGATTACGTTATGTAAGGTCTGCCAGGGTCCATGGGTCCAAAAGTGTCAAAAATAAACTAACCGATCGATTTTGAAAATTTTTTCACTGTTGGGGAACTAACTATTTTAGATAGACATACATTACGTTATTTAGGGTCCGCCAGGGTCCATGGGACCCAAAAGTGGTAAAAATAAACTAACCGACCGATTTTGAAAATTTTTTCACTGTTACAGAGCTAAACTATTTTAGATAAATATAGATTACGTTATGTAAAGTCTGCCAGGGTCCATCGGATCCAAAAGCGTCAAAAATAAACTAGCCGACCGATTTTGAAAATTTTTTCACTGTTGGGGAGCTAAGCTATTTTAGATACATATAGATTACGTTATGTAAGGTCTGAAGTGTCAGTAGGACCTAAAAGTGTCAAAAATAAAATAACTGACCGATTTTGAAACCTTTTTACTATTACCAAGGTAAACTATTTTAGATAGGTACAGGTTGTGTTATCTGAGATCCATTTCTCACTGCTAGAGAACTAAATTATTTTAGATGGATTCAACTATGCTGCACAAAATTCGTTCGGGTTCTTGGGTCCCCAAAAATACCAAAACTAATTACCCAACCGATTTTAAAAATTCTTTTTCTCTTAGAAAGCTAAACTATTTTAAATAGGTACAGGTCTTAGATGAGATCCGCCAGTGCCCAAGATTTGGAAATTCGCTATGTTATGCAGATGCTGCGACAGGGGTATTAATTTATTATTTTGAAATGATGAGATATTGCTTGCGCTACGCTGTTTTACATGTTCAATTATTCAGTTCGTAATATACTAATATGTACATATATGCAAATGTAATATGCACATTATTGGGGCTTATCACTTCTCTGCGTTGCATATAGTTTTTGATAACCTGATGACATCTGAATTTTTGTGAACGGAAACAGAACGTTAAAAACTTGATCTGTGTTAAAAACCATTGAGACGTACTACAAATATTAACTGTGTGGGTTCTAGACGAGAAAAGTCATTCAGCAAATATTTTTACATTACTAGTAATAACAATTTTCGGTAAAAAAGTAACGGTACGGATTCCTCAAAAAAATAATTCTGCAAGTATAAAGCGAGATATATTCCGAGATTGATGGTAATAGTAGATTGGTTAGTTGATGAATGAGATTTTCGGTAATAAATGGCTAGTAGCGGCTAAATATTATATGACTAATGGAATGCACAATAAATAATTAATTGTTAAGGTGCGTCCAGACCAACGCGCCACACAGTGCGGAATGCTCGCGAACGTTGCAAAAACAGTCAGTTTGAACGTGTACGTGCGCATAAACACGCACAGCTGCAACAGTTTGCGCATAAACAAATATGTTCGTGATACTGTCGGTAAATACTTCAAGTAGATTTAAATGGATTTTATGAAATATTTTGCTCAACCCTGTTTACAATAAATTTACAAGGGAAAAATTATTCTGAAAATTTAAAAGACAATGAGGTTGGTTGCTGCAATTTTTATAGTTTCTAAGTCCATCGCGGATTTAATTTAAATCTGAAAATTCTTCAAACTTTACCAAACATATAAATGCTGGATATAAATGAATGCACGCTACGCAGTGTGAATTTGGTTCGCGAACGTTCGCAAACATTTTGCGCAGTGCGGTGCGTCTATTTGGACGAGTGTACGCGCACGAACGCGCACATATGCAACAAATTGAGTATGTTGAAACAAAGAGATTCCTTTGAAGTACCGACTGGATCAAGTTTGATAAGCAGATTTTGATCGCAAACGTTCAGGAGCATTCTGCACTGCGCGGCGCGTTGGTCTGGACGCACCTTTAAAAGAACAGTGTCAAAACTACTATAGACGCTGAAACGCCAATGCTGCAAACCGAAACTAACACCAGTTTATAGCATTCTCTTAAACACTACTCATACATTTTCTAAATGTTCATTTGGTTTTTGAATTTCAGGCTCGAATCTACCGAAACATAGATACGAAGTATGCGCAATACCGAACGATACTGTGATTATTTTTATACTGACAATAGTTACTCATTATCGTTTCAACGTTGACCCGATCTACAAAATTTTACCTATATGAAATACTTAATTGTTCTTTATGCGTCAACTAAATAAGTAAATTCAGAAAACTTTTTTTAGTTTTTCCAGAATTTATGATGTGGGTGGCGTTGGCTACAGACTGTTGTCTGAAAAAGACGATAAATATCGATATTTTTATGTAGGTACATACATATGTACTAGCCTTATACCTACCCGATGGAATTTACCAACGGCAACATCTCAGGAACATATTTTTATATATCTCTAACTTCAAAAATGACGAATTTCCATACAAATTTTCATCCCCTATTTAACCCACTTAGAGGATGAATTTTGAAAAATCCTTCCCTAATGCTCACCTATACATTATATAAGGAACTCTTGTGCAAAATTTCATCCTTCTAAGCCCAACGTTTTGAGCTGTGCGTTGTCTGTAAGTCAGTCAGTCAGTGTTAGAGATTTATTATAGTTATTTTTGATACGTATGCGTAAAGTAGGCTTAAATTGGAGCACGAGTCTAAGGGACTGACGCATATACAACGAGATCGAGTGCGCTGTATCCCCCACGAGCCGTAAGCGCACGAGTGTATATGTATATGTAGTTTAGATTAGTGTATATGTATGTATATTGTGAATTAAAATCATTAAAAACTGACCGGAAATTTTTTGTCTAGTCTAAATACCATTTTTTCGATTTAATAAAGCTAGATGTCAGCATTAATTAAAATTCACAACAGAACAATAGCATTTCTTTCCGTTCCAACGTCCCTTTTTTTACTAACGTATTTTTCCTTTCACCATTCACTTACTACTCTGTGACCAGTACCTACACTCTACTTTCCCCTATACGATAAACAGTAGGTATAGGTGATAATAACAGAAAAATGCATATGCGCCTACCATAATGCATGTATGATGAAGATAATTTTACATACGCGTTGCAATATGCAGTGCGCTTATGCCGTTGGTTAAGGCCCTTTTTTCCACTTCTTTCAAAACGTCACATATGCGTACACACACACATACACACACAGGCGTGTGGTGCGTTTGATATCTTGGTAGAATATGATTGGTGAATTTATACGCAACCTATTCCACCAATCAACAATTTAAATTATTATTTAAGAAAAAAATAAATGCTGGCAGTGCGTAAAGGGAGCGTACATTACGTATTTGTATGTAATCTTTATTTGTTGCATAAGCACAACAAATGCATTTTAAAATCCCCCACGTTTTATAAAAGTCATCATTGATTGACATAATATTACCGAAGGTTTTCCATCCGTTTTTTATTGTATGGATATATTTTAGGGGGACGTATATGAAAACTCGTAATATAAGTAATTGAGAGAATTTGACTTGAAATAAACAAGGAATTTTTTAATGGATTCTGTCGTTAATGATTTCATTTTTATTAACTGGTGATAATACAGGGGGATGGAATCGATAAGGAAAATGTATTTTCATGTGTGAGTTTCTGCCTCGTCATTTGGTTGGAATTTTATTTAAGCGAGCTCCTTTTAATGAAATATGGGTTGCCTATACACAGTGAAAAAATTTGTGTTAAAATTAACACATTTCACATGTCCAGAACGGTTCACTCAATTTTTTGTGTTACTTTAACACAAAGTATATGTGTCAAATCTTTACACAAGATTTGTGTCACTGATTTAACACACAAGAGGACATACATTTTCTGTTAATTTTTCAGATTTATCAGAGTCAGTTGTTAAACTTTTTTATTCAATATTTTACTTCCACTGCAGCTTAAGATATTTGAAAATCGTCAAAAATTATAACGATTTTGTTCATATATTATTATAAGTGAGACTCAAAGAACGCAAAGTAAGTCAGTCCTTTGTAAAAATTCTTATTTGTTTCCATATATATGTACCAATATATATATATATATATATATATATATATATATATATATATATATATATATATATATATATATATATATATATATATATATAATAAAAAAGATGAGAGTAGTTCTTATTATTAAACAAAACCGAAAAATTATGTTTTTCTAGTTATTGACGAATATAATTTTATTAAACGTTTTAAAATGAAACAATTTTCTTATATTTAAAGGTTATTTTGTAACTGAATGTGTAACAAAATAACCTTAAAATGTAAGAAAATTGTTTCATTTTTAAACGTTTAATAGAACTATATTCATCAATAATTGAAAAAAACATAATTTTTCGGTTCTGTTTAATAATAAGAACTACTCTCATCTTTTTTATTAGGTATATATATTTTGGTAACTATATATTCTAATGTAAGTTAGGTACTTATAGCATTCTTTTGCTTTAAACGTCTAAACAAATATTGTGTTACTTCCTTGCTGTTCAAAACAGGTTAACATTTTTATTCTGTTAAATGAAAATTTGTGTTAATATTTTCATTTAACACAAACACGAAATGTTATATTAATGCAAGGTTGTATTACTTATTTAACACAAAAATTTTAAACACTGTTTTTATTTTTTTTACGCAGAACACAAATTTGTTTACTGTGTATACATATGTATAGCTGTTGATAAACAATAATAACAGTTTTTTTAAGAGAAAAATTAATTATAGTAGGTCTAGTTAAAAGAAACAAGGCCAGCGGAGTGGCCGAGCGTGCTGAAACTCTGGCACTTGCCAATTGGTAGGTCGAGAGTTCGAATCCCGCGGCCAGATATGCTCGTGAAGGTTTTCTGCAGTTTCCCTTCACAATTCCAGATGCATATCGACATAGTTCCTTTAAAAGAAGTCGGCTGCAGACGTACACCTTCCGAATTCTAGCTCCCCATCACTTTTTTTGTCCTACACTCGCATCATTAAAAAAATGTAAACGTAGAAAGTAAAAAGTATAGATAAATAAAGTATGCAAATGGTGATGTGGATTATAAACGGAAAGTCTCAAGAACAAATGTAAAACCGCATTATTATTATGTATTATTAATTACGTAATGACAAATTTAAAAAAAAAATACTTTTTACTCCTGTTGAAATGGCGGCCTTTATAACAAATGCAGTTCCTATTAAGTAATAATGAAACCATTAAGTCCCGGTTCTGCGAACATATTTTTGTATACTATCTTCTAGAATTGTTATAAAACTTTTTTGTAGGTACTACTGTTACTGCACTCTCCCGGCGATATGACTTTGATCGAAAAAATCTTTGGGCAGAGTGCGTACATGCCTTTCAGATAATAGAATTGATAAACTCTTTTTATTTTCCAAAGTATGTTATTTGCACACTGCATTTTAGAAAGATGAATTTTAATTTTATGCAGCTTAAAATGCAACTATGTATATGAATATAGGTATATATATCTTAAAATATAAATTATTTCTAACATCAAAATTTTACGACTAATCACAGTTTAGTCACATTTACTCGATTAACTTGTGTCTGAACACATTTAAATTTTTTATAACAGTTCATAAAATTTTCTGCATGTTTAATTTCACTATAACTTATTTAACTACAATTTTAATAAATGAAATAATTCATCTCGCGCGACACACTGGAAAACATCTCTGAAAATTCCAGAAAAGTAATTATTTTGTTTTCCCTGACACAAAATTTATGAATGTTGTACACTTCTTTTTTTCAAGTTCTTTATTTTTAATGACATTCTGTTTTATAGTTAACATTTCATTTATTTAAATTATGTATTTTACAGTGAAACCGGTGCATTTCATTTATCGAATGGTAGGTATAGAATCCTTCCACAACGAACATTGCTCAAAAGCTTACATATACATGCTTGAAATATAATATGTGTTTAACCCTAGAATCATACGTTAGTCTACACTAACGTATGAAACGTTAATCATACATCGGCGTCATTTTGACGAATGGACTTTTTACGGAGAGTTTTAGAGTTTATTTGCAAAAAACATTTTTTTTACAAAACAATACTACAAAAGCGAACAAAATATTTACAAAAATTGCATTTGGAAAAATTTTTTAATATAAATATTTATTAATTTTTTTAATTTTCTTATCAAAGCATATTTTCATTATAAAAATTAAAAAATAGATAAATACATCAATTGTATCATAAGACATGTCTTTCAAATAATTAATTTACGAACTATTATGAGTCGGTGTACATGTGTGCCTTTACAGAATGTGAAATTTCTCGGTCACCGATATTCCCGTAGATATGTAGTTATTTTCTGATTAGGCACATTTGTAAATTTTCTAAAATTTCTTAGTAGTTTTTCAAATAAGATCGCTAAAAATAATAAAATTAAATTATTTTCCACAAAATAAATTGTTAATCTTTTATTAAGTCACTTGGAACGCATTCTTTGGTTTTCGATTTAATATATTAAAACTTCAGTATTATGTCGTCTCTGTAAGTCAAACAGTTGTAATCACCTTTCATATTATCATTATCATTGAATAAATTAATTATAACATCCATATCTTTAATAAATTTTAGAAAAATTAGGAAAACTTTTATATGTAAAGTACAAACTCTCTAAAAAAAAATAAAAAAATGTCGGTTAATCATACATCGTCGTCCTTTTGACGCACACTATTTCCATACAAACAAAACGACAGAAACTATAAACAAAATTTATACATTTGCTGTGTTATAATAACAAATAAATTAGATAACAAGTTTCACAGCAAGCAGGCAACAACAAGTTGTAGTATTGCAGCAGGTAGAGAAGTTCGTTCGTCATTTTGACGAGTACGTATGATTCTAGGGTTAAACCATTAATATTGTAGCTAATTCTTGACGTTTCCAATTATTGCAGTTTGCCAAAAGCTGCTATGACAGAAATCGAACATTTACCTATTCTATAGAGACTAAAATTTCACTAAGAAGTCCGTAAAAAACCAACTAGGTAACATTTTGTTTGAGTAAATATGAAAATTTGTCTTAGTAACATTACAAAGTATTCTCAATTGATTTTAATCTACAATATTCCCAAAAGTGATGTTTCTACCAAATTGTAAGTTTCTACTAAAGAGTTGAAGACTACAGGGGAGAAAAGAGAGGAATCAACTTTTTTGGAAATTTGATATTTCAAAACAATGCCTAAAGCTAAACAGGCGTAAAACTAAAAAAAAAAAAAAAAAAAAAATTGGAAAAATTGTATGCTTATCGAGTTTAGCTCATTTACAGAAACAATAAATTATACAAAATAACTTGAATATTTAAGCGTTCGGTATCGACAATGTTTCAATTACTATCTTAAAATATTTTAAAATGTGTTTTTGATTTTCAGTCCAAACATACACATACATTGCTTATCAAAATTGTACATATGTACTTATTCATATATTAATTTTCTAAGGGTCCGTCCACACGACACAAGCTTTACCACCGACTTACTTGCGCAAACCAGTTTGTGCAAGTAAACATGTACGTATGGACGGGAAAAAACGTAGCGACTTACTTGCACAAACCTGGTTTGCGCAGGTAAGTCGGTGGTAAAGCTTGAGCGTGTGGACGGGCCCTAAGAGAGACATGTTTAACTATAAATTCTGATATAATTTTGTTTTTTACTATATTATGTACACAATTACCACTTTCTTTATGGCCCAGTTGGTAGTAAATTTTCCCACATGCAATTTAAAGTTTTTTACAAGTTAAAAATAAAATTCGAAACGTATACATTAATAACGTTCAAGTAATATTTTTTATTTTTTGTACATTTTTACATTTTTTATATTAATAATAAAAAATAAAATGAAAACACATTTCACTCTGAATAAAAAAAAATAAATAAATAAAATAAAAAAAATTATAATAAATAGATGAAGATGTATATATTTTATGGACATATACATATATCTATGCATATACAGTAAATAGTGAATAATATTGGAGTTTATCTCAGAAAATCGCATTACATTAAAGTTAAAACTACGAATCTCTAACTACCTATAGTATAAAACGTACAAAAAAATTTAAATAAATTATATTATTACATATATATACACTGCATTTCAAAATTATAGCCACTCATAATAATGAAAAAAGTAAATTTTCATATTCTCTAATGCACTTTTATTGTATATTGATGCAAATTTTATTTTTATGTGAAAAAGCAATTTTGCTCAAAAGATATATATTTTTTTATCTAAAAAAAGAAAGGACGGATACAATGGAAGTATGAATATAAAGCGACGTTTCTATGTAATTATCTCAAAAAATTTGATTGTCGGGTACAAATTCTAGGTTCACAAGAAATTACAGGAAACTACCTAAAAATCTAACTTTCAAAATTGTAACCTCCCCAATATGTTTTTAAATAAAAATTAAAAAAAAAAAATATGTCCCCAATAAAATTACACTGATAGACAAAAATGACCTTAATGAAAGTTAAATGAAATTGAATGAGTTATTTTGTATTTACAACTAATTTGTAACTAACGTGCGTTTTTAAAAAATTTCATTCACCCTCAGTTTTTTTGCAACAGCAGCTAAAATTTTTTAAATTAAATATGGTTAAAAATTATATCTAATGAAGGAAAATAACTTATATTTTAATTTTATTCAGGATTTTCGAGAATAATTGGCGTTAGATACATCTCCTTTGAGTGTCCAATAGTAGTCAGCTAACATGTTCGCACTTCACTTACTTTGGTATCGTTTTCCCATGTTAAATATTTCCTGATGGAACCGCTCACCGTGTTCGTCGCTAATGGCACACAAATTGTGAGAAGAAAAATCCAAATGTGAGTGTAAAAGGTGTATTTTGAGCGACATATTGCATCCCATATCCTTGTAAACTGTTAAGAAGTTGCTAACCAACTCTTTATAGTTTTTGGCCCTGTGGTTTCCAAGAAAATTATAAACAATATTTCGAAAACATGTCTATGCAGATTTTTCGATCGGATTAAGTTTTTATTCAAACTGTTTATCAGTCCGTAGGTATCTAATTTGTGGCCCTGCAAATATACCCTTTTTTATTTTAGCATCGCTGATTTTTGGAAATTTCTGTTTCAAGTAACAAAAACCATTTCCATTAGTGTCCATAGCTTTCACCAAGTTTTTCATAAGTCCGAATTTGTTGTGCAATGGAGGCATAGGCGGATTCAGGGGGTTACCTGTGGGGGCTGCAGCCCCCCCCCCCTTGACCGACAATAGGTAACTTTTTTTTAGTTAAATATACATTCAGAACACACAATTCCCCAAAATTCCTCCTGGGATTAGAGGCAGTCCGTCCCCCTTTTCAACTGGTTGGATCCGCTCTTGAATGGAGGTAGAAATACATCTTCAGGATTTATTGAAAGAGAGTGAAGAACATTTCGTTTACCTAGTATAAGAGCGTCTCGCTTAGGCTTAGGTCAGTAAGCAAAATTCGTGTAATCAGTTTTGTTTAACAGAAACTGAGGGTGATTGAACAAAACTAAGTATAAGGTTTATTTGTGGGTAGGTAGTAGTGTTTAAAAAAGCGATTCGAATTTGTTTAACAAAATCACTGTTCACCAGTGTTATTTATCAGTTTTGACGAAATATCACCAAGTAGTTATATTTTTACACAGAGCACTGAATCAAACATATTAACATATGTTTCCTAGAGATAACACAGGCATTAAATTTTGAAGCATGACTCCATTTTAGTAAGCCCAAATTGTAACCACGGAGACTTGTTTATAAATATTAGATAAACCAATTAAACCATTAAATTAATGGTTTGACCGCCATTAAAGTAATCCCATCAGTCAATTTTTTTGCTCACATCAGTCAATTTTTTTGCTTCAATTTCCTAATGTATTTGTAATACACAGCATTCTCTCTAGTCGATTCTCTCCTCAATGTATTTTTAGGCTTATATACCTACCTCTTTACATATTTAAGTCAATTAAATGCACAATGTTAAGAATTTTTATTATGTTAGAATAATTTTATATTTAATTTTAAAAAATGCATTACAAATTCTTGAAAATTTTGGCACAGATTTCTTGAACGTGTTATAATAATAAACAGAAACAACGAAATATTTCATATAATCATAACAGTTAAAGAAATGCAGCAAATGGGGGAAAATAAAATTAATAAAATTAACATAATGTATGGAATTTTATCAACAAACGCATAAAACCTAATGTTCTGCCATGTGATCTGTAATAATATAAACTATATAAATGCCACAAATAATAACATAAAAATAATTCTATAACTGAATTTTTCCAACATATTTTCCAGTACAATATATAGATTGTGTTCCATTAGCAAACACAAACGACACAGTGTAACACAGTGCATTTAGGGGGAAAAGTAATGCCAACCAAATTTTCGTGAATTTTGTACTTTCTTTTGTCACGAAAAAACTAATTTTTTTTTAAAATTTTATTGCGAAATTAACTTTTATCTGCTTTTCATTAAATTATAGATGTAATTGAGAATCATAGAAAGTATACCAAGCAGATTGAATCTATTTTTTTTTTTTTTAAATCTAGTAACTTTGTTTATGCTGCCCTCTGCAGAAACACAATAAAAGATGATGTTCCATTAGTGAAAAACGTAGACACAGTGTAACACACGGTCATGCCCTTTGTCAAATTTTTGAATTAACTTTTATCTGCTTTTCATTAAATTATAGATGTAATTGAGAATCATAGAAAGTATACCAAGCAGATTGAATCTATTTTTTTTTTTTTTTTTTAAATCTAGTAACTTTGTTTATGCTGTCCTCTGCAGAAGCACAATAAAAGTTGATGTTCCAATAGTAAAAAACGTAGACACAGTGTAACACAGGGTCATGCACTTTGTCAAATTTTTGCTAATGGAATACGGTCACACTATGATTCATGTTTTTCCGGTGAACAAATTTTGGTTAGTTGAGTATGTTTTTTTTAAAACAAAAGCAACCTTAATCTACTATATGACAAGCTATAAACTCCTATTTTAATTTGTTCCTAATAAACTCTCGGTCAGAAGCGGTAGCGTACTCTTAATTTTAGCCCAATCTTAACTATTATTGGTTTAACTTTGATAATAATATAGGGCCAGATTAACTAATAAGTGTCTGGGGCCAGTTATATGATACAGATGCAGAGCGTAAAAGTATGTAATAACTTATGATAGCACACCCTCTCCTAAAATAAGGTTTTTTTCTGGAATTTTTTCAAATAAGGATATAAATGAAGTAATCGGGATTTTTGTCACATGTTTACTAGATAAAGGTTTAAAAAGAAAATTTTATCGAAAAATATTGCAACCAAATCTTGTTACATGTATTGCAATTTAATTGTTTAGAAAATAATTGTCTAATTGGCATATATTGTAGTTTTCATAAAAGTTATTCAAATAAAATTTTAAAATCTGTCAGTGAAATTTGTAGTATTTGTTGGAAATTATACTAATAAAATTTCGAAATATTATTATAAAATAAAAATAAAAAATTATATTTCATGAATGAGACTTCTAAATTCTTCAAATAATTTACTTTAAAATTTCACAAAAATTAAATTGATGCATCATCGTCGTTCTGTAAAAAACAAGTTTAGCACGTAGTTCTGTAAAAAACAAGTTGAAAGCTTTTATTCCCAAATTTTAATTTTCAATTTCGCAAGTTAATGGTAGATTAAATTACTTTACAATTAATCGGTTATTCTTGGGCCATAGAACAATCGTCCTTCTATTTCCTATTCTTCCATTTGTACTTTGTTGTCTTCGTTACTTGATGTAACAACTGCTTTTGCGTGGCAAGCTGATAATCTTAATCGTCCCATTACTTGCTTATTTCTTTTTATTTTGATGAAATCAAAATATTTTATATATAATTAACATTCAAAAAATGTAATTTAAAAAAAAATGTTGATTGAGCTTCATAAGAAGTCCGTCTTAACTAACAAGTAAAGGTCTTGAAGTGATAATTCCCGATTTTGATGAAACTTGGTAGGTGTGTAGAACACAAAAAAATAACAGACATGTATTTTTCTTTATCTGCCAAAAACGCCATTTAAGGGGTGAAATCCACCCCCAAAGTTGGGGTAAAAATTTAATTTTGTCAAATTACTCGAAAACTATAACAGATAGAAAAAAAGTTTAAATTAACACAACCCTTCATTTTCAAAGGTCTTCCTATTGATGTACTCAAATCCAGGGTCGGACCTACTGGAGGGGCCTTGACTATAAAATTGGGGGTAAAATTTAAAATAGTGTGAATATGGTTGGACCAATCAAAATATTGATATCAAATATCAAAACTACATCAAAAATACTAGTTTACCTGTTTTTGCTAAAAGCCTTTACGTTAAAGTTAAAAGCTCAAATATTAATCTAAAATCTTACATGAGCATTCAATATTTTACTTATAATATCTTTAAAAATAAATTTTTAAATCGTTTTTATTTATTGTATTTATACCTACAATTAATATTTAAACAAAAATATTGGATAAAATTTTATTATAATGTTATTCGTGCAAAATTAAGGGTTCTATATAAGTTCCGGTAGCTCTAGTTAATATTGGAAACTGTTGAAATATTTTAAATATTTTGAAATATTTTATCGGTAGAGGCAAAATTTAAATTGACGTAGCATATAATTGTTTTAGAGCTTAAAAAAAATATACAGAGACATTAACCTATTGCCATATATGAATCCAGGATCGTAGTTATTAGCGGGTCGTCAGTAAAATTTTTTGATAAAATTTGCACTGCGATATATATAGTTTCATCAGTTGCAAAACAAATGGGATAAATAAGTAATCAGTACAACTTCTATTATTTGAAAAAATATGTCTCTTACGCTGATACTAACGATATTTACTTGACAACAAGGAAATGGGTTGAGTAGCTCCTTTAAAATATGTGTTTCTTCTTTTGTCGGCAAGTACGTATAGCCGATGTGCTGTACGTTTTCATGGGCTTAAAATATCGAAGTGTAGGAGGTTATTGAAAAAATTAAATATTTACTGTATCTAATTTTTAGCACAACGTACTTTTGATTTCCCAGCATTGGTGAATTCTGTTCAGATCATAATTATTTCACAGATATGCGAGTAATACTTTTAGAATGAAACCTTTTATATTTTTAATAGTGATCGTGTAATATTACATGTCCTTTAGAGTACTATTTTACTAGTTAATAAAAATGCTGGATAGAAATGCTGAAAAAGAATAATTTATACTGTAAAATGAAATTTGTTAGGTACTATTATATATGAAATTGTATAATATGTATAAAATATTTATATATATATATATATGCTGTTTATAAAATAATTAAATTCGACACTGATAATAGAAAACCCGCTAATAACTACGATCCTGGATTCATATATGGCAATAGGTTAATATCCCTGTATATTTTTCAAGCTCTAAAACAATTATATGCTACGTCAATTTAAATTTTGCCTCTACCGATAAAATATTTCAAAATAATTAAAATATTTCAACAGCTTCCAATATTAACTAGAGCTACCGGAACTTATACAGAGCCCTTAATTTTGTACGAATAACATTATAATAACATTTTATCCAATATTTTTGTTTAGATATTAATTGTAGGTATAAATACAATAAATAAAAACGATTTAAAAAGTTATTTTTAAAGATATTATAAGTAAAATATTGAGTGCACATGTAAGATTTTAGATTAATATTTGAGCTTTTAACTTTAACGTAACGGCTTTTAGCAAAAACAGGTAAACTAGTATTTTTGATGTAGTTTTCATATTTGATATCAATATTTTGATTGGTCCAACCATATTCACCCTATTTCAAATTTTACCCCAAATTTTATAGTCAAGGCCCCTCTAGTAGGTCCGACCCTGGATTTGAGTACATCAATAGGAAGACCTTTGAAAATGAAGGGTTGTGTTAATTTAAACTTTTTTTCTATCTGTTATAGTTTTCGAGTAATTTGACAAAATTAAATTTTTACCCCAACTTTGGGGGTGGATTTCACCCCTTAAATGGCGTTTTTGGCAGATAAAGAAAAATACGTGTCTGTTATTTTTTTGTGTTCTACACACCTACCAAGTTTCATCAAAATCGGGAATTATCACTTCAAGACCTTTACTTGTAAGTGTATCTATTACTTACGAAAAAAACTACAGCTATTTTTAATTCATCAAAGTGCTATAAATAGGAAAGAAATATTTCCCATATACAGTAGCCAGAATGTTTGTTATTGTCGTAGTACAGGTATATAGCAATAAACTAGTTACTGGCGTTTACATATTTTTACTCTTGGGAAGCAACTTCTTTTTCCATAAAAGGAGTCCAAAAAAAAAAAATTAATCTTCAGTCCAAGTCAGATTTTCTACGGAAATGTATTAAATGTATCCTAGGCTGATTTATATTTTAATAATATTAAGTATGCAATCCTTTAAAAGTTTAAATGATGCTTCGATTTAATTTTTATCTACCGCTTAAACTAGCTTTAGGTGTTTGGGACTAATCAGGATTGAATAAATTTTGATGTTTGGAAACCAATCTACGCGACAATTGATGACGTTAGTTGTTGAACTACACGGTCTTTCTGATAAAACGAAACCAAATAATTGGAGGGGTCAGTTTAAAAGTGAACCAAGTCCATAAATTTTTTTTTTTCTAAAAATGCGTTTAAAGTTTTAGAAATTACAATTCTTTAACGAAAAAAGCATTTAAAAAAAATTTTTTTATGGACTTGGTTCACTTTTACCCTAACCCCTCCAATTGTTGCCGAAGTAAATTCCTTGCCCTACAAATATTTTTTTGAAGATTTTTTTCAACTTGAAAATTAAATTAACTTATCTATTCAATTAGACGATACTTCAAACTCATTTCAGTATTTTAAATAATTTCCATATCAAATTCAACCAATAAAAATTTGTAATTATTTCTTTAATTACTGTCTAATAAAAGCAATAAAAATCATAAAATTACCGATCAAACAAATTTTACTACTGTAACATCTGATTAACTCTTCCCAACGAATACTTATATATATTTTTATTAGATACAATTTTTTTTTTCATTCTTTGATAACGCATTTTTATTTTATTACTCAAACGAAAAAGGTTATATAATTTCAATAATAATAAAGAAATAAACACATTATACCAAAATACAAAAAATGTGTACATTCGGAGAAAAGGTAAGGAATCAAACACTTCACCGTCTCTTATCTATTCACCGAATTGTTTCATATAAATTTTTTTAATGTTCCTAATTTATCATTTAACGACAGTCAATTAGCTACTGTCATTAACGGAGAAAAAGAAGCCCGTTTATTACTGGTTATTATTTACTATTTCTTTTTTCTCTTTAAAAAATGATAAAAACGACGGTGCGTATACAGTGTGTGTTTAATACATTAAACGTTAAAATAAAAGCCAGAACGTTTGTTTGTGAGTTTGTATTTGTATGTTGGTTTGTTTGTGTTTTTTGATAGTAAACATAAAAAACATAACTTTATAATTAAATAAGACTATTAAATATATCAAATAGGTTTGTAAAAATATAAATTATGTACCTACCTTGATGTATTAACTTACAAATGTATAGCCTAGGTATGTTTATAGGTTTTAGTGTACACCAAGTGTCTATTTTTTTTACTACTAGGTGTAGATTAATTTGCGTGGTTGACAAAAATATACCAATTTAATATTCGTGACGAATATATTAAAAGTACTATTAGGCACAACTTTCTAGTTTGGATCCTTCTGAAATTTTTACGATTTCGGGATTCGAAAACCGAATTTTAAAAAATCATTAAATTGTACCTATTCATTTTTTGTTAAATCTCATACGTCATGTATACGACGGCTTAGGATTGACTGGGATCTTACCAGTGATAGATTTCCTTTTGTTGTGTTCCAGTTGTTCTTTACAACTGTTTTTATTCATTTTTCCTGAAGATGATTATCTAAATAATCGAAATATGTAGAAAATTGTTGTTTTTTGTTTTTCTAAAATTTATTCATGCAGGTCGTCGCAAATTTTATTTCTTAATTTATAATTTTTAAAGTTTAGGACCTGCTTCTGAACGTGATTTCATCTTCAGGCAAACACTTTAATTAAAAAGAATTTGTATATCTATTTTATTTGTGCGAGTATATACGAATATTTACATTATTTTTCATTCATTAATATTACCTACAAATATTCTACAAAAATCTTTTCTTTTGGAATTATAGTAAGATTTAATTATACACTTACTTATTATTGTGTGTATCCGAAAATGGGCACTCGGTACCTATACGCATCAGTAGATAGGTATACGCATATTTATTTATCTTTTACTAACAAAAGGTTAATGATAGAAAGATAATAGTGAAATACACAACTTCTATAATTCAATGTTCAGTTCTGCTGGGTTATTTGTTTTTTTATTTTTCCTTAAAATCCAAATTGTAGAAAAAAAAATGGTACATTTTGTATTTTATTTTTATTTCTTTTTTGACATCATTACCAGGGTCTGTTGGTGTCCCTCGAAAAAAGACATCGGCCCTCCATGGTGACTAACGAAGTTGATACTTTTAGAGATCGTAATTTTTATTTTAACTCGTAACGTGGAAAAAATTGATGATGACAATTAAACAGTGGCGTTTGAATGTGAACACCAAGTCGCATTTTTAATGTAATTATTTGATTGAGAATAAATTAAATCAAAAATTAATTTCGTAAATTACAAAGAAATAAAAAATGGTAATTCCTTTTTTTATCGGAATTATATACCTCATTTCAGATACAATTGATCATGCGTTTTCGCTAAAAAATTAAATAATTCTTATATTCGAAACAAATCAACTTTCTATTCTTATCTAAAGACGAACTTCAAATTTAAAATTTACGTAAATGCAATAATGAAAGAGATAAAGCCAAGAAAACGGAAATTATTTAAATTCAAAGTGACGAAGCATGGTTAAATTTAACTGAAATGGACATAGTAAGCAGAAGGTATGACCTAAAAAGTATGTTTTTTTTTAAAAATTTTTAAAACCCTAATGAATAATTTTGAATCCTTTTAATGATGTATATATAAGACACATTATATATTAACATATGTTTTTAATTTTTCATGTTAAAATAAATTTTCAAATATTAAAAATTTAATGTACTAGAGAAGAGGGGTCATAAAATAAAGAAAATGCAATTCTATTATAAGGAAATGTAGAAAAATTGACTTCTTCTATCTCCTAATAGGTAATAAATTTTAATAAAAATCCGTTACAATTTATTAAATATGCTGCATTACGGGAAAATAGATTGGATAATACAGAGAAATATGAAGGATATGAAAATTTTTGAAAGGGAAATAATTTATTCCCTTCCGTTTATTTTTTAAATAAAAATACAAAATAAAAATGTGAATATGAATGTTTGAAAAAATATTTGCAAATAAGAATATTCGTTACAATTCTTAATATGTAACAAGCACAGTTCACAAACTAGGCTGCCCTCAGTACTTTTTCATTCTGTTCCGTCACTGTTTTCATCCAAACGCATTATTCTATTTTATTAGTTCAAGTTAGGCATATATCTGACAAAATATCTACTGAACGAAAAAAAAAATAAATAATGGAATTGTTTTGTTACTTACATTACTACTTTAAAGATGAAGGGAGAAGATGAAATAATATTGTGACAGGTAAAAGAAACGACAAGACACCTTGAAGTCGTGTTTAATGATTAATGAACTTTTTACATATATTATTTTTGATTATTATCTTTTAGGCTGTAATGTTTGATCTACCATATTGTCTTTGTCTAACGTTTCAGCTTTTTTTTCAATTTTGTCTTCGTAGGTAGGTATCTCAGTAAAGGACCCGCATAATTTTGCTATTTCATTGCATACCTATTGTTTATTTTCCAGACGTATTATTTTTAAGACAATTTTACGCAACAATTTTAGAAACATTTTTTGTGTTGAATAAAAAATGAATAAAAAAATAATTGAATAAAATGCTAAAAAACAACTGACAGTCGAGTATTCTTAACCCTAGAACGACAAGGCTCAAATTTCGCAAGTGAGTGTCATCCACGACACCTATTTCTTTTTCTATTTTTTAAATTAATTACAGGTCAAATCGATATTTAATTGATGTCAGTGTCAACGTCTATCTGTTCAGATGGTTTTCCAATTTTTACCAAAAAAGAAATTTATTACATTATTGTAAACTTCTACATTATCAAAAGTTACAGCGCTGAAAAAAAAACGTAGGTGTCATGTATGACACCGACTTGTCGTTCTAGGGTTAATTTTATTTTATTTAATCTAGAATTAATTTTATATTTGAAGAATATAAAAAAATTATAAATACATTTTTTTTTTGAAATCTACTAATTTTACTAAATGAAAACGGTTTTGCTAAAAAGAACCAGGGCCAGCACGAATATCGGCTCTATAGAAATCATAGAAATAATAGTATTTGCGCAAATAGATTTCATACATTAAGTTGTTTTTTTAAACATAGATTTGTCAGTTACGAGGAAGTAAGCAATTAATTTTTTTTATAACAATTGATAACAACAGAGTACTTCAAGCCTGAAAATAATATTTATTCAATCTGTACCCTATCCTCATAGTTCACATTTTTTTTCAGATTTTTTGGTGATAAGGGTGGAGACCAACAATTTTTAATATATACGTTCAGCTAAATTTGTACTTTGAAAAGCTTTCCTTTAATATTCTATATATTATGCATGATGGCCTTCAAAATATTTTTTTCATAGTTCCTTTAAATTAACCCAAGAACTAAAATTAAACTTTACATCTTTAATTGGGTCTCTATACTTTGCCTCTGAACTAAATTTCAAATTTTTCAACGAACACCGAAATGATTTCTCTGTATTGCCAATATTGGTACTAAAAAAGCGCTATTAACCACTGCTTTTTCTCTTAGAGAAAAGAGATGTCATATCCACACTTTAACTTCGTTAAAAATTTTTTCATTAAAATAAAATCTATAAAAAACATTACTAACACGCTCTGGAATACACTTTTTCATCTTCAGTAAGCATTCTACCATTTAGGACTGAACTTGGTGATTTACATAGAACTTTACGTATGCAAGATGCAGCCACATTCTCTGATTTTTCTTTTCCCAGTTGCTGTGATTTATGCTCTAAGTATATTCTAATCTTTATTTAACGTTTATCTCTCTTGGTATAAAATGTGGCATTCAAAAAATAATTATTTCTGAAGACTGTTCCACCATTTTAGCCTATTAACTACATCTCCAAAGAGTTTAAATCGAACAGGTATCTAACTAATATCTTGACAAAAAATAGGAATAAAACAAAAAAACACCTTTTTAAGAAAAAAAAAATATATATTTATGAGCCCAAAAAATTTTATTTTTTGACATTTTGTTTTAGATTCTAACTGATAAAATGACAATAAATAAAATACAGATATTGTTTTTTTCAAACAATAGAAACCAATATTTTTCTAAACGTTGTCTCCAGTTTTTCTAATGAATTGATACAATGTCTGGATAACAAATATTTTGATAACAATTTCAGAAATTTACTAAAAATAGTTCTTGCTGCAATACAATTATTTTTTATTTAATTTTATAAAATATTTTAGAAAAATTTTGTAATCAAGAGTCGTCTTTCTATTGTGTCCCGTAAATACTTTGAATTATAATAATAGCTATAGGGTAAAATTTCTTACAGAAACCCTGGTGGTTTACCAACAAAAAATATTAAATATTTCGTAGGGTTTATTTTGATCTCATGGGCAATAAAATAAAATGTACAATTTCTATTTTACTAATTACATCAAGTACCGTACTAGTCGTACTATCTACTAGTATAAAAAAACATCAATAAAAATATGTTTTCTATCAAAATTTTCTACAGTTTAGAAACTTTCCAAATTTTCTTTTTTTTACGCATCCAAAAAGAGCAAAAAAATTACATATCTGAAATATATTTTTCCGCAACTGTTTTAAGTAAACTGGTTATCGAAAAAAAATTATTTTATTTTGTTCACATTTTATCTAGACGAATTATACAAGTTGTAAGGAAAATAAATTACAAAAATTGGCCTAGATGTCCATGCGTGAAGTCCGGTGTATTAGAAAAATGGATATGTTGTAATAACAAAGTGTAAATTTAAATTTAAAAAAATCTCAAAATCCAAAGGATACAGACAGATTTTATTGTCTTAATTATGGTTTGTTAGTAAATATGTACCGATAAAGTTTCATTTCAGAAATTTTTGATTGTCAAAAGAAAAATTGGTTGTGTTGCTAAGGATGCTGCAGTAGGTGTACTATTTTGTATTGGCTCTTCTTCAACACAATGACTATTTTTGAAATAACATAAAACTCCGATATAAGTCTGTATTATTAATTAAACCCGAAAATAAAATTAGAGCATTTGGTACCAACCAATAGGTACTTTATATTTTAATAACATAATTTTTTTTTTCAATTTAATTAATAAAAAATTTAATGAGATTTTTTTTAAAAAATTGCAAATAATTACTTCAGTCAAAATGATAATTGTCAATTCTTATTAGAGCATTTAACTTCTTAAAGTACGTAACATCACGTATAAAACATCTTATTCTAATAAATTTAAATTAAAAAAGCAATTAATTGCTGTAATTACAAATTCTATTCAAACTCAAAATGAATTATATAAATTCTAAACGGTAATTAATTTCACAAGAACACAAATCACCTCTAATGTACATACCTACGTATGTACACTGAACACATAAAGTAAGTTTACATACAAGACGGATATTCATTACAGTTCATGTGTACACAAAATGACAAATTACTTTCTGAAAAAACTAAAAAACTAAACAGATAAAAACTTTTGTGTATTTGGTCACACTATCGTCACAGACAAAACTATTTAAACAACAATAATAATTAAGTAGATATATACGTATACAGTCGTGTCAGAACAAAAGGACATATCTCAGTGCCAGTTAGGTGCACAAAGTTAATCATGTTGTAAATGGTGGAAAAGTTATTTTCAATCTCACTCAGCGCCGGGTTCGCCTATAAGTAAATTAAGCAATTGCTTAGGGCATCACGTGTTGGGGGGTATCAGAAACAGCACAAAAAAAAAATTACTAGCACAGGAAAGGTAAGGCTGTTTGAAAATCCGCGCGTTTGGTTTTTATTATATGTAATACATACTCCACATATCGTTTTTATCCTTCATACATATTCTAAGGTACGTAATGATCTATCTCGTTGTATGAAATACGTAATTTTTTCTTAAAGACCGCTATTAGTTTACTTATGCATAGAGGGTCCACAGGCGTGGATTGCTTAGGGCATCAAGTAGTCTTAATTCGGCACTGATCTCACTCCCAACATTATTATTGCCGTCAGAATTTTGGAGAAAAAAATTTAATTTTCACTAAGGTTTCTAAAATATACTGTTCAGTTATATTATGGGTCAATGAATAATTTTTTTTTTTTTTTTTTTTGAGAACTATGGCGAACAAAATATATACTGGATATAATAATATTTTTTATATACTGGATTCAGTTTCACTAAAGTGTTTAGTTTATGTGCTGATGATGGAAGTATTGCTTTCAAAACGTGCATTCAGTGCATAAAAACTCGATGAATTGTTTGTGTTACGCTTTTAGTTACTTTAGGGACGATCCTAGCTTTTCTCCACGACTTTGTCCGTGTGGAGTTATTAAAGGTTAACTAGTTGACTATGTCGACTCCACGCGGACGAAGATCTAGTTTCAATAACACTTCTTGTTGCAGATAAGGAATACCCGACGAGAGGGTGGGGTCAGAGCCCGGGCTTAAGAAGGGGGTTCGTAGCCGTCGGTAGAGAGCTCTGAAAAAAAGTTAAAAGTTTTTTTTGCTCATCACTTATTTTTTTTGGAAGGAAATTTTTCAAAAATACGTATATTCCCGAAGCCGCCATTTCTTTCCTCTACCCTGTCTCTAATAAGTCGCAAGTTCGAAAACCAATTGGAGAAGATAATTATCATCTTATCAACAATTTATTATATTTTTCTACAAAAACAATTCATATGATTTATATGATTTATATGACATAATAAAGTAGGAGTAAAAATATCAAAAGAAATTTTTGTTTAATTCAAAATTGTTTGGTATATGAAAAAAAATATTTTTGCGTTAAACTGAGCAGAGCACTTGAAGAACAGGAAAAGAATTCTTTTTCTTTTTGATATCACAAGCTTTTAGTCTCTACAAATTTCTAGTTCACTTACGTTAGCCCGATCCATAGCTGGAAAAAGCATCTGATTCATTTTACATACCGTCTTTTGACTGAACAGGGCAATATATTAATTAAGTATTATTATATACGCAGGTACATAGAACGGTAGACATATTGCACTTTAAGTACAACATTCATCTTTTAACAATTAACTACTGTTTTTCTTAATTTCTTTTGTTTTAACATAAACAATGTTCATTATTGTTGTGTATTTCTTTGTTTTACGCATCAGTCATTTGTTGTTTGTCTTTTGTTAATACGTGCAGATGTATACATGGTCACATAATTCATTTTTTTCATTAAAAAAATTGTCTGTATAAATTTCTTTCAGTTCTTTTTTACGTGTGTAGATACCTACGTTAGTTAGTTAGTTAGATGGATGTTGGCTGTTCTTTGTTGTAAAGGTTAACGTTGTTTAATCATTTATTTTAATGACTTATCATTAAATATAAATGTAACTACTAACTAATTTTTCTTTTACGTTTCAAGAGACAATATTTCAATATGGTAACAGATTTAATGTTGATTTAGAAGGAAAAAGTTTATTAAGATAATATAATCGACGATTAATCTAAGAGTTTATTTATGAAAATTTGTTGCTGAAACTTTAAACGCGTTTTTCTCAAAACAGCTCTTTTACGGTCGGCCCGGGTCATAACTTTTTTTCTATCCAACCGATTGCTCTGAAACTTAAACTGGTTATTCGACACATTTGTAGTTCTCATCGGAACTAGAATTAATTTTCTTACCCCTAACTTTCTATTTTAAAACTCTTTAGGTGTGATAAAAAAATCACATTTTTTTCGAAGTCCACTATTTTGTTATTTTTCGATAATATTTCATAATTCTAGTTTCGAAAAAGTTTATTAAGGCGAATTTTTTTTGTAGTATTCAACTGTTATATTTTTTTTTTAAATGGTCAGTGTTTGATAAAAGTTTTAAACAAGTCATGATGAATATTCGCTTCATATTCGCATTCATATTTATATTGTTAATTTTTATTATGGAGTTTTTCGTGCCAAATGCTGCAACACGTAATTTTTTTCCGTTCACTAATTTGGTAGTTTCCGATTATTTGACTATCACAGATGGATTGAAAGAGAAGAAGCGGGAACGTGGACGACACTGTTGTCCTGTATCAAACATTCCGCAATTTTAAAAAATTAGTTTGGTCAAAAATCATTATTATTCGCTTACGCATTTATAGTTAGGTATACAGTCACATTATACATTATAGGCACTAATGTCACAATGTCTAACCTAACTACTAACAAATAAAACACAAATTTTTCTGTATTCGATATTCCAAAAACTATATATCCCTGATGTTTGCTTTAAGCGCCAATCAGAGAGCCAGCGTTCAAAACACTGACTTATGTTAGAAACTCTGTAAATTTCGTTATTTCGTCCAGTCTGATAAAAATGCTCACCACTTTTACTAGTTTTGAACTAATTCAAATAAATTTTTGTTTATAGTTCTTAAGCTTAAACTATTATTATTATAAAAAAAGTTCCAATTATCGTTCTAAAATGTAATAAAGAAAAACAGGGTTGTTGAATTTATTAATTTGGGCTAATCTCGAGACCTACAAAAACCGATTTCAAAGATGGATATATTAAAAATTAAACTTGTTCCGTAAGGCCCTAAGGCTTCAAAAATGATTCCAAATGAATAGTTGAACGTCTAACAGTAGGTATCGAGTAACAGTATTCTTCTGTACTACAACATTAGATTCTCATTGCCTACGCTCCTGTATTAAAATAAAAAATTGCCCTCTATAATTACCATGTGTATATTTGTAACCAACCAGTAGCTTACTCGATTAATAAAGGTGGAACGAACGACGAAGACGAAGCAAGAAATGAAACATTATTATATTCATTAGTAATGATTTAAATTTATCCATAACATTAAAAGTTTTAAAATTCTTTGAATAAATCTTTTTAATTGAGTAATATTAGGTAGCTAGGCTAAGTTAATGATGGTCAGACGATTGACGAAAGAAGGTATGTACCTTAGTCAATATAAAGCTGAATTCAACAAACCTATAACTACAAATACTAAATTTTTCTCACATTTTTTATTAAAACTAAACTAATTTTGTTGGATCCAAAATTTTTGAGATGCA
The DNA here is from genome assembly GCA_035578155.1 of Brachynemurus nebulosus. NCBI lineage: Eukaryota > Metazoa > Arthropoda > Insecta > Neuroptera > Myrmeleontidae > Brachynemurus > Brachynemurus nebulosus. Next base: position 43,471,300 of record JAPWDM010000001.1, on the reverse strand, counting down.
AAACAAGACTGAATTATGAAATAGTCATGTTACCTGGATTTACAACCATAGTCATATTTCCAACGCTTTTTCAGAACTATAAAGTACATTAATTTTGATTTTATATAGAAGAATTTCTTAATCTCTCTATTAAAAAAGTTTGTTGTTATTATTTTAAAAATTTAATTGCAAAATTCAGTGATTAAATTTTGGCTCAGAAAAAATCCAAAATGCAGCACTGACAAGTAACACTACCCAAATGTCAATCGTCAATCTTCTTACTGCAATGTGTAGAATAAGCAAAAATAAGGAACCCGTATTTTTTTTTATCGGCCAAGGCCCACGTTCACGAAGTGAAACCAGCCCCTAAATAGGGGGTTCGAATCATATTTCTTAAAATATCTCGAAAACTATAAGAGATAGAGGAAAACTTTAAATAGACGAAATCTTCCTCTTTAAAAAACGTGTTCACCTGTGTTAAACCAAGGTCAGGTTTATAAAAGGGGATAGAGGGGTGAAAATCGGGGTAAATTTTCTTGTACAGCCTGAGTGATTCAATATATCAAATTCTTACCATCATAAATAGAAAAGGCACCAAAAAATAGGGGATATGTGTCTTTGCGTTTTTTCGAAATGTGTGTGGTATTTAAGACATATAAAGAAGAAAAAAATATGATAGATTATTATTATAGCATTACCTACTATTGATTGCAAACACCTTCTATATTTTTATAATTTTATGTTTATTTCATCATGAAAATGTAAATTTTTACTTTCCGATAATAATTCTTGTATTTTTCAGTATTTACTTAATTGGTATATTTGGTCATTTGTATATTTGGTTACTCCTATTCTATATTTTTTACACCTATTTCTGCAAAAGTTGTCTGATCTGCCTGTGTAAATGAATGCTCGACAAGAAGCAGTAATCTCTTCAAGTGGTGGAATGCTTTTACGACCCAGCACTACTATAGCAAACACAAAAACATCCTTATTCAATATAAAGACTATGTTTGCAATTGTATTCTTATTGAAACCATAAATTCTTTATTAAATGACAGTCTTATGAATGTGGATAGACTTGCTTGATTAATCAACAATAAAACTTGTCTCTTTGAAAAAAATAATTTTATAATGGATTTATCAATAATTAATTTTCGAAATAATCTACGAATCGTAAAGGAAAATTACTATAATTTACAAAATAATCGAAATTATTTACAACAATTATTCAAAAAGTATTTTGTTTTAGAACTAAAAACAACTAATTAAATGATAATTATAGTTAACTAGAATGTCTATTTTGCTCGCTAATTTCTTATTACACATAGTTATAAAAGAAATATATGAAAACACAAAGTGAATAATGCATGGAATTTTATTGTCGAGAAATATGAATTCGAGTTATTTATACCACCTTAGCGATAAACGACAACAACGGTTTAAATTATTTGTACATGACAAAATTCACATGTAAAAACACGGAAATTTATGAAATAATGTAGAATACACATCGAGTTTTAACTCTAATAAACAGTGTCAAATATTATAGGTAAGTTACAACAAAATCGTTTCCGGCATAGGATTCTGTTTTCAAGCTTTTTTTGAAGAGAGAAATCTTTTTGTAATGTGAGTGTGAGATTCGCAATTGGGACATGCAATGGCTGGTATATCCACTAAAAATCTCCCTCAAGAACCACTGATCCCCAGAATCGCAAAGCATTACTTCAGGATGGGGTTTGGGTCTTTTCATTGGGTATGCTAATGCTTTATCCTACATGCCAGTTTATTTATCTCAGGGACTCAATAACAAAACTTAATGGCAACAAGATAAACATAACAAGAGGAACAAAAAAATTAATAACAGAGAAATTCAACGATGGAAAAGTAACCTAATAACCAAGACAAAAACGGTTTTACTACCCGATATAAGAAAAGTGCAGCAGGTGTATATATAAAAGAATCTTCAAAAAGAAAGACGTACAAAAGATTTTCGGATTAAATTATATGAAAGTATTAATTTTTCACAGTTGTTAAAATTACAAGATATAAAAACAGTGAATTATGCCTAACAATAGATAGACTAAAAATAGTTAGGTACTCTGTACTAGAATAATAATAACTGCCTAGTAAAGAACTGAACTTTTGGTAATGCTTTAAATGACGCTGCAGAACATTATTTGTATTAAAAAAAAGTTACTTATGTATTCTATCAATGTACTGATTTGTACCCAAATTTTTCAGAAAGGTGGATTTTTTATTTATAGATATGTAAAAATAACTATAAAATATAGTTTTTAGTATAAAGAATAGAAATTCGCCAATTTTTTAATTTTTTGAAATTCTATCGACATTTTACATAGCAGCCGTTCTTTTGTTATGGACATAATATTTCCACGCACTTTATACGCCTTCTCATAAGGAAAAAAAATAGAAGTTATATTTTTCTTATAAATCTTCAATACTAAGCAGATAGACAAATGTGTACACAATATTTGTACTGAATATAAAATACATAACATTGTTAAGCGTTGTTCACATATAAGTAAGTAGATTAGTAGTTAGTAGAACAACTTAGTAAAACAACTTAGTAACTTAGTAAAACAACTTAGTAACTTAGTAGAACAACTTAGTAGTAAGTGGAACAGGAAAAAATATAACAATCAATGGTATGCATAAGGTTGAGTATTGTGAGACTCTGCTCAAGTGAATATGAATATGTTGTCAGATACATGCACCCTGATACACACAGATGTATATATGACAACATATTCATATTCACTTGAACAAAGTCTCACAGTACTCAATTTTATGCATGCCATTGCAGTATTCGTTTACCTGCAATAAACGTTTATTGTGAACAAAATACATACCCAATTGATATCCAAAAGCCGTTTATTACCGCCCCATAAAACATTCTTATAATAAAACTGTTACATTAAATTTTAACAAGAAAAAAAAAACACACTGTTAGAAAAAGTAAGTGGTTGAATATGTTAAACTAGTATAAATTAATATAACTAAGAATATTATATTCATTGTTTTAAACATACAAATTGTACAGTATAGTAACTGTAAATATTATTGTGATATTTGAATATAAAATACCCCTGTCGCAGCATCTTGCATAACATAGCGAATTTCCATTTACAAAAGTACGTTTTTCTCGGAAACTAGTTGATATAGAGTAATTGTAAATAAAAAAACCTTCTTTATGTGATTTTTCCGCCTCATTCCGCCAAATTTTTTCACAAAAATGTCCAAAACCCCGTAAACGTTTTCACGAAATTTCTTAAAAATAACATCTTTCGTTGTTGAGTTATCGTGCGGACACTTAGTAAACATAAACATAAATGTGCCGCACGATAACTCAAGAACGAAACATCTTATTTTTAAGAAATTTCGTGAAAACGTTTACGGGGTTTTGGACATTTTTCGTGAAAAAAATTTGGCGGAATGAGGAGGAAAAATCACATAAAGAAGGTTTTTTTTATTTACAATTACTCTATATCGACTAGTTTCCGAGAAAAACGTACTTTTGTAAATGGAAATTCGCTATGTTATGCAGGATGCTGCGACAGGGGTATTTTTTATTTACAATTACTCTATATCAACTAGTTTCCGAGAAAAACGTACTTTTGTAAATGGAAATTCGCTATGTTATGCAGGATGCTGCGACAGGGGTATTTTTTATTTACAATTACTCTATATCAACTAGTTTCCGAGAAAAACGTACTTTTGTATTTGGAAATTCGCTATGTTATGCAGGATGCTGCGACAGGGGTATTTTATCTAATTTTTTCTTCTCTTTTAAATGGTGTAAAAAAATTTCGCAAAAATTTTTGAATAAGTGGAAATTTTGGCAAAAAACTAATTTTTTGCTAGAACAAACACCATGTTCCTGGCATCCGACGTGTCTGGCTGACGAACTCATCCAAGGGTTTGGGACTTCCAATGTTCTCACCAAGTTTCGTAAAAATTGGATACTTCGTTCGAGAGTTATCGTGAGGACACATACATATATATAGTAATATATGAAGTTACAAATTTTTTGTGATTTTCAAAAAATAATTTTTTACCCCCAAAGGGTGAGTTTTTAAGGGTTGAAACTCAGTAAATTGTAATCTTATATCGAAAGCAGTTAGCAGAAAAGAAACCAACACAATTCATGCGGGGGCATTTCTACTCATGCTTATCCGCCAGTAGCCTTTATATATATATATATATATATATATATATATATATATATATATATATATATATATATATATATATATATATATATATATATATATATATATATATATATATATAAATTCATATATATATATATCTATATATCTATATATATATATATATATATATATATATATATATATATATATATAGATATATAGATATATATATATATATATATATATATATATATATATAAATGCATATATATATATATATATAAATACATATATATATATATATATATATGTATATATATATGTATATATATATATATATATATATATATATATATATATATATATATATATATATATATATAAAGGCTACTGGCGGATAAGCATGAGTAGAAATGCCCCCGCACGAATTGTGTTGGTTTCTTTTCTGCTACCTGCTTTCGATATAAGATTACAATTTACTGAGTTTCAACCCTTAAAAACTCACCCTTTGGGGGTAAAAAATTAAAATCACAAAAAATTTGTAACTTTTTAGTGGCTTGACGGATTTGGCTGGAATTTTTATATGTTTTAGATACCTCTATAGTGTACCTCAAAAAAATTATCAACTTAAAAAAAAATTATAACCCCCCCAAAAAAAATTGTTTAATTTTTCAATATTTTTTTTCATCAACTTGTAGCTATAGTACAATCACCAACATTTTTTTCACCAAAGTGTTTGGCTGATTGCGGAATTTGAAGATTTGAGTCGACCATTTTTTTTTTCGAAAACTAAGCAATCACAAATGTTTTTATGAACATATTCAAAATGTGTAAACGATTTCCAATCGATTGAGTGCCCGGAAACCTATGCCTATCTCTAAAAAATATTCTCGGACATTCAATTTTTTTAACTATGATGCACCCGGAAAAAAATTCTGGAAAAATTATATGTTCTATTGATCATAGTGAGGGGCCTGTAGAAATATTTTGGTGATTGTACAACGAACATAACTTCGAAAAAAAAAATCCTTTTTGACATTTTATTTTTTTTAACTATGACGCACCCGGAGAAAAAATCTGAAAAAATTTTATGTTATATCGGTCATAGTAGGACGACTGCAAAAAAATTTTGGTGATTGTACTATAGCTACAAGTTGATGAAGTAAAATATTGAAAAATTAAACAATTTTTTTTTGGGGGGGGGGTTATAATTTTTTTTTTGAAGCTGATAATTTTTTCTGAGGTACACTATAGAGGTATCTAAAACATATAAAAATTCCAGCCAAATCCGTCAAGCCACTAAAAAGTTATAAAATTTTTGTGATTTTCAAAAAATAATTTTTTACCCCCAAAGGGTGAGTTTTTAAGGGTTGAAACTCAGTAAATTGTAATCTTATATCGAAAGCAGTTAGCAGAAAAAAAACCAACACAATTCGTGCGGGAGCATTTCTACCCATGCTTATCTGCCAATAGCCTTTGAGTGAATATTATTTTCGGTTCCTAGGGACCTCAAAACAAACTGCCATGGTCCCGGGTTTAAGTCGCGTCATGACAGTGGCTGTAATAGCTGAATTCCATTCTTGGACGACTTTCAAGTTTTCAAAAATTTTTGAATAAGTGGAAATTTTGGCAAAAAACTAATTTTTTTCAAGAACAAAACCAATGTTCCTGGCATCCGACGTGTCTGGCTGACAAACTCACCCAAGGGTTTGGGACTTCCAATGTTTTCACCAAGTTTCGTAAACATTGGATACTTCGTTCGAGAGTTATCGCGCGGACACACACACACACACACACACATATATATATATATATATATATATATATATATATATATATATATATAAATTTTAGTGACTATTATTTTCGGTTTCTAGGGACTGACAGTGGCTGTAATAGCTGAATTCCATTCTGGAAATTTTATCATATATTTATGTTAACTTTCAAAATAATCGCCTGTATACGTTAAATAATAGCTGAATTCCATTCTGGAAATTCGCTAAAATTAAAGACTTGTTTACATAAAAATCTTTGTTTACTTTAAAAATTTTCTCACCTAGACTGTATATGTATATACAACACACACAAACCGTACGCATAATGGTAGTACGGATAATGAAATGGTCTTGTACCCTTATACACAAAATATCCATATACTACCCCTTATACACAACATATCCATATTGTGTCGAATATGTACTTAGGATGTGATTAAATTCACACTTTATACGATAAAATAATCACATTCTAAACAACATCGTTTTTCTCGGAAACTAGTTGACATAGAAAAAAAGTTTAAAGACCTTTTTTATGTAATTTTTTCTTCTCTTTTAAATGGTGTAAAAAAATTTCGCAAAAATTTTTGAATAAGTGGAAATTTTGGCAAAAAACTAATTTTTTGCAAGAACAAAAACCATGTTCCTGGCATCCGACGTATCTGGCTGAAGAACTCATCCAAGATTTTTCGACTTCCAACGTTCTCACCAAATTTCGTAAACTTAGGACATTTCGTTCGAGAGTTATCGTGCGGACACATATATATATATATATATATATATATATATATATATATATATATATATATATATATATATATATATATATATATATATAAATACATATATATGTATATACATATATATATATATATATATATATATATATATATATATATATATATATATATATATATATATATATATATATATATATATATATTAGGGTGGCGCAAAAAAACCATATATTTTTCTTTTTTTTGTCTCATAGGAAAAAAAGTTAATTTAGCTCGATTTAAGAATGCTCACCAAAAATTAGCTCGATAAAAAATTTTTTAAGGGTCGCTCAAAACTTTTTAAAATTTGAAAATGGGCCAAAAATCGATTTTGGTTTTTTATCAATTTTTTTTTCTCATGCCTGCATATGTTTGTACATTGAATAATAAAAAATTCCTCCAAATTTTAACTCAAAAAATTGATAATAAAAGGTCGCTCAAGAGTTCTGAAAGTTTTTCAAGTTAAAATATTTAATATTTTTTAGCGTCCCTAAAAAATATTAAATATTTTGATTTTAAAATCCTGAGCGACGTTTTATTATCAATTTTTTGAGTTAACATTTGGAGGAATTTTTTATTATTCAATGTATAAACATATGCTGGGATAAGAAAAAAAGTTTGATGAAAAACAAAAATCGATTTTTGGCCCATTTTCAAATTTTAAAAAGTTTTGAGCGACCCTTAAAAAATTTTTTATCGAGCTAATTTTTGGTGAGCATTCTTAAATCGAGCTAAATTAACTTTTTTTCCTATGAGACAAAAAAAAGAAAAATATGTGGTTTTTTTGCGCCACCCTAATATATATATATATATATGTATATATATATATATAAATTTTAGTGAATATTATTTTCGGTTCCTAGGGTCCCGTGAATATTATTTTCGGTCCCGAGTTCAGGTCGCGTCATGACAGTGGCTGTAATAGCTGAATTCCATTCTGGAAATTCGCTAAAAGCAGATTTTGCCCTTTTTAATGACATCAAAAATGATTATTAAAATGTTTGTGTTCCTTGTTATTCGCATTTAAATAACCATTTTACCCTGCTTACTAATTTAAGTGTTTCTATTTTTTTTTTTTTTTTTTGGGACGCTCGTTTACATCACATTTGATGTCGCGTCTATAGGCGGCTTGTTTATTTAGATTTGTTTATGAATTTTTGTATTTTTAAACAATTAATTTAACATGAATATTTTTATTTTTATTTTGTTATTTATTCATTTATTTATTTCTTTAAAAAACTTACAGTAAATTATTTTAATTTCACAGTTTTAGTATTACAATGAAAAATTTCTAAAATTTCGCAATATTTTTTGCTATGTGTATACTATAATATGTAACTATCAAAAAAGTTTTGGAAATATTTTTAACAGTGTAGATATATCTTTACAAAATTCATATATTTATTGTTATAATACCTATTGTTATATTTTTTTCCTGTTCCACTTACTACTAAGTTGTTCTACTAAGCTACTAAGTTGTTTTACTAAGCTACTAAGTTGTTCTATTAACTACTAACTACTAATCTACTAATCTACTTACTTAGGTGTGAACAACGCTTATTATTAGTTTCAATACTAGAACTAATAAAGTTTGTGTTACGAACGTGACCAAAAGTTCCTTTTGTCGCGTCCGTAACACATCTCTAGCATTAAAACAAATAATGGTATTTTATATTCAGTACAATTATTGTGTACACATTAGTCTATCTACTTAGTATTGAAAATTTATAAGAAAAACATAACTTCTATTTTTCTTCCTTTTGAGAAGGCATGTAAAGTACGTGAAAATGTCATGCCCGTAACAAAAGAATGGCTGTATATGTATCAGTTTGACTATTTTTAGGTAACTAATTTTACCGGTCAGTAGATAACAAGTCGGAAGCGAACTAACCTACAACCCTTTTTTAAGATAAGATTAAAATCTGATCGTGTGAGCGAATTAGTATGCACCCTTTTGACTGCAAGGTGTATGTTTCAAAAGAATGGCTGATAGGTAATATGTCAGCAACATGGAAAAAATCTTTTAAATTCTTCCAACAATAATTACGGCTTCTAGAATGCCCGCTATTTGGGAATTTTTTGCAGTAACACGCTCTAATAAGAGACTTCTGCAGCCGCTATTTTTGTATAATATATTGAAACAGAAAAAAAGTCATAGTAAATAAAATCTCAAACCTCAAAAATATAGATTAACATTTTCCTTGCTAAAAAAATACCCGAAATTATTTTTATTTCCGCTTGTCTTAAGGTATTTCTCTCTTTAAATGAACTACATCCATTTTTAATGTAAATAGTTGTAATGTTATGTATGCTAATACGATATTAACTACGAAAATCAGTTTAAAAGAAAAAAACTATTTTTCATCAATTTTAAAACAGAAATTTTATTTAATTTCTTGATTTGTAGAATAGAATTTTTTATTAACATAATTTTATTATCGAATAATATTAATTATTTAACAATTTCTAAATTTTGTAACAAGCGATAAAAAGCAAGTGGGTGAATTTTTCGTTGGAAAAAATCGGGAGGATAATTTTTTAAATCCCATTGATAGCGTAGAAAGCGATTATTAAATTCTTGATTTTTTGGAAATATATCATGATTTGATAATATCAATACTGGTGTTTTACGTATTATCTGTGTATTAAGATATTTAATGTTTGCCGGACAATCCGCACCACCAGTAAATAATTTAATGGTTTCTAACGACTCATGCGTGAAAGATGGTTCATCCCATATTAACAAACGTTTATTTAAACAATTACTTAATGGGAAATTTTCATTTTTATTAAAATTATTAATATTTCCAACACTAATCATTAATTCTGTTAAAATTTGACCAAAATATGACTTGCCAGAATTTGATGGACCATATATTAATATGGTGTTTTTCTTCCCGTTAGATTTATTTAATGTATTGTAACAATTTTTAAAAAAGTAATAATAAATTTCGTAATCACCATCGAATTGAGTTAATATAAATGTTTGCAGGTTGCTAACGGATGTTATTAAATCATAATATACATCATTAATATTACCAGATATAGCACTAAATAATGGTTTGGTTTGACTTAAATGTTCGCATAGTTCATTAAATGATAAATTATAAATATAACTATTTAATTTTGTAATCGCTGATTGATATGTATTATGATTAGGTTGCAGATCGCTCCATTTTGAATTTAAATATATAGGCGAAACATAAAAGCTATCAATGGGTGTTGTAATATTTCCAAAGATTAATTCCACTAATTGCGCTACGGACGATTTTCTCGTTGACTCGTGGGATCCGAAATCATTTCCTGTAGAATTGAACGAAGAAACTTCTCCATCAAGGTGGCTTTTTCGTCGTCCGGCCGCGTCAGGTTGATCGTTACTTTGGCGTCCTGCGTTGCATAACGCCAATGATTCTCCTTGGGGATGTTGGCATCCATGATGACACTTGATGGAATTAATCGCAGTGTCATCATAAACTCCTTGGGGGAATTTTGACGCGAATAAGAAACGCACCCGTCTGGACTCCGTAAGAAAATAGTTTCTAATATTGTGTACGTGTTGCCAGAACCCCTCCTCCCCGCGGTCGAGGTACTGCTTGCCGCTATATCTCGCCACAGAGATGTTATCGAAGATGCTGCATCTACATCGCTTCTGGAAGTACCGGCAGTCATGGAGGACGTGGAGATGCTCCCAGCCTGGTTGGTAATGTTCGACAATGATAACGAACTGTCCACGGTATCCGTTAATCGTTCGTCGCGCAATTGTTTCAATAATTGTCTCGCCGTCTGAACCGTTTCGGCATGGAATAACGCGGTGCAAGAGTCCACCCCTTTCAAGCGGGCCAACAAGTCCTCCCAATCCGCAATTTTCGTCTTGTGTTTCATTAAGATCTCTTGCACCAGTTTCACCATGGTCGTAACGGCTTTGACGACGTCGCTCCGCTGTTGCATCAATATTTTCTTTAACATTGTGTAGTTCAACGTGAAAAATTTCTGAAACGATTGCGGAGTATTGAAATTACATATTAAGGCTAAACGTATAACTATATCTATAGTAAATTTAAAGGATTTACCATCCAGTGCATCTAAGTATTTATGTTTTTTATCATCTTCATCATCACTAGATGATGAATCCTCTAAATTTTTTTTCCTTTTTCTCAAATTCACAGAGCTAGGTCCTGGTGCAGAATCATTTCCCTCATCATCATCTTCATCCTCTACAACCTCAGGGCTGTTTTCCGTGGTAGCTTCATCCAAATCATCGACTCTAGTTTTATCTGAGTCTCGTTCACCATATAGTTTACCAATAAAATCTTCAATATTTTCTTTCGAAGCCATTGGGAACTCCAGTTTTAAAATTTTCCACTGTAATTTATAAGCCCACAATACACGGTGAAAAATTATCGACTCGCCGTTAATAAAATCTCTCAAATATTCTTGATAATTATTATAAATATGAGATAATATCAAAGTTTGTTCACCTTTTTCAATATATTCTTCCAATTCTTTGATTGTTGTTATATGCTCCAACACTTGTTCGACCCAAGATGATGTGTTCTTAAAAGTAGCGAATATTCCTGAATCCATACTAATTAAATAAGATTTAAATACAAGTATTTATACTAAAATATTTATTGATAACACACTTATAAATTTTGCTGACAACTAAAATTTCTCTATCATTTATTACGACAACAATTTTTCCCGTCATCAGGTATACTAGTTTGCATTTTCTTACCAATAATAACATTAAAAGGAGAAATAATATTCGACTTATTTTTCCATAATAATTTCCTCTTTCGTTATCAGGCATTTTTTTATTCTAAATAGCTGACACGACGAAATTTCCTATTTCGTCGTTAGGCAGTTCGTCACTTTGTGAAAAACAAAAATGAAAATTTAACTAACTACCGTCTCCAGCTGCTCCGTCTGCGCCAGTGCACATGTACTGGCAGGGCACTTTTACACGGTCCCTCGGATCGAGCAGCGGCTCGACCCAGGTCGATCACGTGATCGACCACGGTGTATATTATGATTTAATAACATCCGTTAGCAACCTGCAAACATTTATATTAACTCAATTCGATGGTGATTACGAAATTTATTATTACTTTTTAAAAAATTGTTACAATACATTAAATAAATCTAACGGGAAGAAAAACACCATATTAATATATGGTCCATCAAATTCTGGCAAGTCATATTTTGGTCAAATTTTAACAGAATTAATGATTAGTGTTGGAAATATTAATAATTTTAATAAAAATGAAAATTTCCCATTAAGTAATTGTTTAAATAAACGTTTGTTAATATGGGATGAACCATCTTTCACGCGTGAGTCGTTAGAAACCATTAAATTATTTACTGGTGGTGCGGATTGTCCGGCAAACATTAAATATCTTAATACACAGATAATACGTAAAACACCAGTATTGATATTATCAAATCATGATATATTTCCAAAAAATCAAGAATTTAATAATCGCTTTCTACGCTATCAATGGGATTTAAAAAATTATCCTCCCGATTTTTTCCAACGAAAAATTCACCCACTTGCTTTTTATCGCTTGTTACAAAATTTAGAAATTGTTAAATAATTAATATTATTCGATAATAAAATTATGTTAATAAAAAATTATTTATATCAAACATGTGTCAAATGTCAATTATTCTAATAATAAATATATTATATTTATATAAAATGCATTTTAATTGATTCTTTATCTGACCCTGAAATTTTTAAATCTTCAATAAGTAAGTAAAACAAGGTATTTTAATTTTTATTTATTTTTTTAATAAATCATATAGAGATACATTATAACTTTTGTTGTATATACAATTTTTATAAATTTTCCGCTTATCACCAACAGCTATATATTTATCCATATTAGTTCTTAATAAATTTACATCAGTATTCAATTGTGGTACATAATAAATTTTTATATTTTTATTTTTAAATTCTAGTTTTTGTACTAACCACATATGATTAGGTATATTTTCTCTAATAGCTAATATAGGATACAGCTTTCCATATAGTCAATCTGTACAAGGCCTGTTCATATAATTTATATGATTATAATAATTGTCAGGTGTTAAACTGTAGTCTAATGTAAATTGTTCCGAATTTCCCTTATTATTTTCAAACAAATTATAATAATTATGATTATAGGTGAATATAATTTCTGATTCAATCTGCCAAAATGCTGATGCATTAACAAATTCAGGTGGTGTATCCAATCCATCGTCGGGAGCATTTGATTGTACAGCCATAAGACCAAAATGAACACTAGGTTGACATTCAACACTTTTTGTTACGTTTAAACCATTTTCTATACGTCCGTATGATTCAATTAATGAACGATATGTAGCAATTTCATTGGTTGCTTGGATAACATTTTGATTAACCTGTATACCAGCTTTTTGCCCTGTTGTTGTAAAACCAGATAAAATATTTGTGGTTCCAACTATATTTCTTGTATCGGCATAGTGTGGAAATTCAAAATGCTTGGTATGACCATTTTTGGGTTTATATGAGTAATTAATTAGTGGCATGCCGCAATGAGAATGGAATTCCCATTGTGTTATATATTTAGAAATATCCCAGTTTCCCTTCATTTTATAAGGGTCCTTGGGTGGATAATGTATTAACGTGTACCACGGCAATGATCTTATTACAGATGTAGTTACTGGTAACAAAGTATCAGGTTTTTCGTACGACCATAAACGTTCCCAATCGGTTTTAACATTTACCTTATCAATACCTGTTAATATCATTGGTTTTTCATGTGTTCGACTACTCACTTTAAAGGGCTTTATCCATCCAGATTTATTAAATCAAATAGAATGATAACCGAATATTGTTTGTGTAGAATTTGTCCATACAGTACTCGATGCATTTGTGTTAAAACATACGTTTGACCCAATTGGAGTTACTTTAACTTTTACTTCTTGTACACGACATCCATACGGTAAGGAATTCCATTCAGCTTCTGACAAATAGAATTCTAAATATTCGACAGGCAGCCAAACTAACGAAGTGCCCAACTGATATCCGTTTACATCTTTAGGTGGTTTTTTTACATAATGAGCATTACCCCAACTACGCATTATTCGAGATCGTTTAAATGTTACCGTTTGTTGCGCTGGTTTTGGATTCGAAACATATGTGATAGTTTTCTTAAACTGTTCAATACTTTGTTCTTGTTTATTCGTTCCTTCAGTAGTTGGCCCAACGATATTGTTTCCATTATCCGGTACATCCATATCTTCTGTTTGAAATTCTTTTAAAACAGAAGCTGGAAAAAACCCTTGTTCTTCAATATTACTTCTTTTATTACTATTACCACTCGAAGTAGATGCAACACGTTTTCGATTTACACCGGGCCCAAAGGTATTATTGGACATATGAGTTATATTCGGATATAAAACACCAGTAAAATTCTCTACTTTAGATTTTAAATACAAGCCTAAAGCACCAATTGCTGCAGTAGGTTTATAATTGTTGTAAAACTCTTCTTTAAATTCTTTTATTACTTCTTCATCCGCCTTTTTTATATCTTTTTCACTTTGTGCACTCGCGTATTTGTAATCGTGTTTCCTAGCAATTTTATCAACTTCATTCACTAGTTCACCGTTGTCTAATGGATTTCCCGGACCCAAATAATTATAACCTGGCCAATTCATCGCTTTATATGTAACTACCCAATGCCAATCCTCGTAATAAAAAACAATAATACATTTTTCATCCTTTACGTATCTTATTTTCGTTACACTATTATTATCAAATTTTGAGTCAGCAGTTTTTTTTATATATTCTAAATAGCTGACACGACGAAATTTCCTATTTCGTCGTTAGGCAGTTCGTCACTTTGTGAAAAACAAAAATGAAAAATTAACTAACTACCGTCTCCAGCTGCTCCGTCTGCGCCAGTGCACATGTACTGGCAGGGCACTTTTACACGGTCCTGGCTAGATCGAGCGTGCTCGACCGTGGTCGATCACGTGATCGACCTGGGTCGAGCCGCTGCTCGATCCGAGGGACCGTGTAAAAGTGCCCTGCCAGTACATGTGCACTGGCGCAGACGGAGCAGCATAATGCTATACCCAATTTCAAATACAATTGAGCATGAGTCATCTTTAAAGAATTAAATAATTCTTTTATTCGAAACAAATCAATCTTCTATTTTTTTTTAAAAACAAACTTCAAATTTAAAATTTAAAATTTACGGGTAAGTCCATATCAAATCAACCAATAAAAACATGATTTTAAACATCAATGTTCTTAAAATGCATGATATTTGGTGAATAGTTTTTCCAAATCAATGTGGCCAAAAATACCAAGTTTTATATTATTTTGAGTATTCGTATTTGAGTTATAACAATTTTTAAAATCCAAAAACCGCAAGTTTTAAGAGCGCTTTGAAATATTTGAACACTAGAAAGTTGAAACTGGTACCATTAACTTCAGAATTAAAAGGCTTTAATTTGACATATAACATGATAATACAATTCAAATTTAACCCTTTGTCCACAATCCAAAAAACTGATTTTTATAAAAAAAAATCGGAATTTTTAATTTTTTTGAAAAAAATATATGTTATACCCAACCTCTTAAGTAAGTTGTATAAAAAGTTTCATGATGGCGTTTCAATAGTAACACACTGAAATA
This sequence comes from Brachynemurus nebulosus, assembly GCA_035578155.1. Classification (NCBI taxonomy): domain Eukaryota; kingdom Metazoa; phylum Arthropoda; class Insecta; order Neuroptera; family Myrmeleontidae; genus Brachynemurus; species Brachynemurus nebulosus. The sequence continues at coordinate 43,455,930 of JAPWDM010000001.1, read as the reverse complement.
ATTTTTAATCTAAATTAAAATGTGTGGAAATCTGATGGATTTAGTACAGTATATGTTACTAACAAGTAAAAATCCCAAGGACGGACCTATCGATTTTGATGAAATTTGAATAAGTTGTAGAAGACTAAAAAATAAGCGACACGTATTTTTTTATTTGCGGAAAAACGGTTTGAAGCGGTGAAATCGCTCTTCAAAAATTGGGGTGAAATTTAATTTTTTAAATATTCCGGAAACGATAAAAGGTAGAGTAAGAGCTTCAATTGATGATATTGCTCTTTGCTATCTATTTATTCAAATTACACTAACAGAGGTAGTTGGGGGTTAATATTAGGGAGTTAGTTTTACGAAAGGGGGTTAAAAATTAAATATATTAAAATTTTGGTTGCAGATTTCAAGTATACCTAAAAAAGTCTAATCGACCTGTTTTTGTTCAATTTTCTAATATTAAATCTAGGAGTAATTAACTAGGGGGTGATTGTACCGACATAATCGTACTATATGAGTTATTTAAAACTTCCGTTTTTATGGAAAATAGCTTAAAACAATTAAAATAATGTAGGAATGAAGTTTTCGAATTCAACCTTACGATCAACATACAATTTGGTACTCAAAAGTTACGATTCGAAAATTGAACAAAAACAGGTCGATTAGATTTTTTTAAGTACATTTGAAATCTGCAAACAAAATTGTAATATATTTAATTTTGAACCCCCTTTCGCAAAATTAGCCCCCTAATTTTAACCTTCAACTACCTCTGTTGGTGTAATTTGAATAAATAGATAGCTCTTCAAAAAAGAGCTATATCATCAATTTAAACTTTTACTCGATCTCTTCCTATCTCTTACCGTTTTCGAAATATTTGAAAAATTAAATTTTACCCCAATTTTTGAAGAGCAGTTTCACCCCTTCAAACCATTTTTCCGCAAATAAAAAAAAATACATGTCGCTTATTTTTTAGTGTTCTACAACTTATTCAAATTTTATCAAAATCGATAGGTCCGTCCTTGGAATTTTTACTTGTTAGTAACATATTATACTGTATTAAATGTACTAGATTTCCACACATTAATTCAGATTAAAAATTATTTCAGTATGTTACCATTGGAACGCCATCATGAAACTTTGTATACAACTTACTTAAGAGGTCAGGTATAACATGTTATTTTTTCAAAAAAATTAAAAATTCCGATTTTGGGTTTTTTATAAAAATTAGTTTTTCGGATTGTGGATAAAGGGTTAAATTTGAATTGTATTATCATGTTATATGTCAAATTAAAGCCTTTTTTAATTCTGAAGTTAATGGTACCAGTTTCAACTTTCTAGGGCAAATAGTTTTTGAGGTACATATGTTTAAATATTTCAAAGCGCTCCAAAAATTTCAGTTTTTGAATTTTAAAAATTGTTATAACTAGAAAAATAATGGTAATAGAAAGATAAAAATTTATATTCGTTATCTTTAAAGCAAGTACTACCATATAAAAGAAATATTATAATAACCTAAAGACAAGGTTTTGAGCATTGGTTGATTTGATGTAGACCAACCCTTACGCAAGTGCAATAATGAAAAAGTAAAGCCACGAAAACGGAAATTCTTTAAATTCATAAGTGTTGAATCATGATTAAATTTAAGTGAAATGGATTACAGTAGAAAATTTTGAAGAGCTTCTTATTTACGTTTATTGTGTAAAAGTTCATTCACCTAATGTCACTCACGATCAGTATATAACAATTTTCATTGTTTAAATTGCTTACATGCTCATTGTTTTGGAGTACGTCATTTTTGGTACTTGTCAACGCAGTACATCTACAAATAACTATTTGCTACTTGTCTCGTCACATTAAAGTTTTTCTTCAAATTTTCTTTTTTTTTTTTAAATCATTACCTACATATGTATCTAACACGACTATATCGACAAACAAGCATCAGACAAAAAAAAAATGCAGTAGGTATATTTACGTCAAACTTTAAAACCTCTTCTATATCCTTTCGACATCCAGAGCAAACCTTTACAAAACTTGTTTCGTTCATTGACTTGGAAAATGTTAAAAATATATAAAAAATAAATAAAAAATATTTTTTCTGACATAATGCATCATAATATTTCAAGACTCATTCACTCATATTCATTTGCATGACTACGCGCGGGCAGACGGACTGACACGCAGCTGGACGGACAGGGCAAATAGAAAACGGACCAAAATTACTAGACTTTTCAACAATATTACTACATTATCATGATTCATCCATCTCTATCCTTGTTGTGAATATTTTTTTGTAGAAAGATCTCTTTTGGATAGTCAGTCAAAAAAGGACACTTCAGTTAAAATTAAAGTACCTACCTACCTACCTTGCTTACTTCATACACATATATACTGGTAGTAACGTAAGATAATATGTTCGGTACATACGGGTATACAGATTAAATATACGAAAACAGGAGCGTATCGACTACCTAAAGGATTTTGAAAATTGTAACAAATTCATCAATCTGCGCTACATGTTTTAAACAAAACAATGGGTTGTAAAATCTTAATCTTCAATTGTTCAGTATTAAATTTTAATTGTTGTTCTTTTGGTTATAGTTATTTTCATTGTTGTTAACCAAGTACGAGTATTATGTAATTTAATACTGAAAGGCCTAACGAAATCATAAGCACTCATTCTCTTTTTTGTCTGATTATTGAATAATTCCACAAAGAATTACTACTTGAAGTAGGTCAATAGTTACTTACAATAAATAAAATTTTAATTTCGGTTTAATATTTAATAAAGCTCTAATATCAATTTGAAAACATTTTTATTATTGCCGATATTGTAAATAAATTTTCAAAGAGAGTTTTCAATTTTGTTATTTGGTGTCATCACATCAAACACATCCTTAAACGAAATTGACATTTAAGTAAAACTTTTGAATTCAATAATTATATTCGACTTTCTTTAACATTCAATTGTGAATCAACTGGCGACGCAAGGGGTCTCACCTACGTCTCTGGTGGTGGTATAATTAGAAGCAATATCAAGTAATGTTTTTACGTATACTTCTTACTGAAGATATAAAATCTAGTAACCCGTACATAATTTGTATAATATCTATTTTTATCGCCAATTAAACGCATATATTTTACTTGATACGGCTTCTAATTTTACCAGTAGAGGCGCTTGCACAACCCTTGCTTCGCTAGTATTGTCGATTGATATAGTTTACAGAGGTCTATAAACTATTGTCTACAATTGTCTGTTTCGTTCTGAAGGGTAGCTTTTGTTATACTTTTATTTAAAAATTGTCATAGCCAACTATCCAGTGCGTTATTGTAATTAAATTTTTGTAGACCTTTAAAGAGCTTTACGATATATTTTAAATATAACTATTGGCTGCAAATATACGAACAAAATATATTGAGAAATATTAAAAGCAGGACGTGGCAAATACTTTACCTAATAAAACTTTATTACCGATGGGTGCGCTACTGAATGGAAAAGTAGTGAATAGAGGAGATTGGTTGTAGAATAAAGCTTCAGTTGAAAACACTTCATAGGACAAGGAACCATTCTATTTTAAAATGCATCAATCCATTGCACTAAACTCTCTTTCATAACTTTATATATACATATATCATCAAAATCACAAATTTTCTTATATGGTCCATTTCACTTAAATTTGAACATGATTCATCACTTATGAATTTAAGTAATTTTCGTTTTTTTGACTTTATCTCTTTCATTATTGCAATTACGTAAATTTTAAATTTGCAGTTTGTTCTTAGAAAAGAATAGAAGATTGATTTAAATATGGTATCGTTGCTTTGTCACTTTTCACAGCAAAATAACAGAAAAACACGAGTCGACTTTCGGCTTTTACACCATCATCAGGTGAAAAAACTTAACTAAAAATTGCTCTTTTTGGCGAAAACTATTTATAATATAGATCGGAGCGAATAATGCATTGGTGGGGGATGCTAGAGACAGAGACAGAGACAGATACAATCACAGTATACAATAAAATTAAAAATTTTTGTATTGTTTGCAAAGGTAGTTTACAGCAAAATTTATTTTTAAAAACTGGTTAGGTCCAATATTATTAAATTGACCGGAGCACACTGGGGAAAACCAGACACGTAAAAATAGCGGCGAACGACAATTACCAGAAACAAAGGAAATCATACAGACATCTGTCTGTTGATATGCACGAGGGGTTACACCCAGCAGGTAGCTGCTTTTGTTAAACTAAAAGGTTTGTTAAATGAAGTAAAATCAAAAATATTGTAAAAAGGCTATTTAAATATTAATTACCAGGAATGGATAAAATTTTTAAAATGGGTCCTATCAACTAAACTATTCGAAAACAAAACGTGAGATGCACCGTGTTATAGATTTAATAAAGGCGATTTGTTTAAATCAATTTGGTCATTCAAGATGACATGGTTTGGATCTTTGTTCAATTTGTTGATTTCCAGGGCTTCCAAAATGTTGAGTTTGCGGCCTTTTTTACAAATATGTAATATTTTGGGTTGTTGATCGGGTTTTACCGAATGACCTGTTTCTAGTAGATGTAAACCAAAGTTGGAAATGTGTTTCTGGGTAGTGATATGTTCCTTATATCTGGTTTCGAACGTTCGACCAGTCTGACCTATGTAAGACGCGTTACACTCCGAACAATCTAGACGATAAACTCCACATTTCTTCATGGGGTCGGATTTTTCTTTAGCGTTATAAAGGAAACGGCCAATAGTATGTGTGGAATGATAAGCGGGATATAGATCAAATTGTAAGAACATGTTGCCTATTTTTTGAGAGATGTTTCCTAGATATGGGAGGGAAATATAATGTTTAGAGTCCGAATTAGTTAGAATAGTTGGATAGATTTGTTCTATGGCTAGACTTCTTTGTTTTTTACGGATTAGTTTTTGGATAATGTGTGGAGCAAAACCATTGTTAACTGCTATTTGTTGTATGATCGATAATTCCTTTTCACGGTCTTTTGGAGATAGCGGGATAGCGAAAGCTCTATGTAGCATAGATCGGTAAGCTGCTATTTTTTGAGAAAATGGAGTGAGTGAATCAGCGGGGATTGTAGTGTCTGAGAATGTGGGTTTGCGAAAGATTTTATATGAGAATTTTGTGTCTGATCTATTAATAGTTATATCTAGGAAATTGATGGAATTGTTCGATTCTATTTCTTTGGTAAATTTAATTTGTTTATGAAGACTATTGAGGTATTTTAAATAGTTGTCCAACTGTCTGTCTGTACCTTTGAAACCGACCAGGATGTCATCAACATATCGAAACCAGAAAATGATATGATTTTTTGAAAGTGGATTATTTATAATAGAATGTTCTAAGTTATCCATGAAGATGTCTGCCAGAAGGGGGCTGAGGGGGGAGCCCATAGGTAAACCAGAATTTTGTAAATAAACTTGGTTATTAAACATGAAATAATTTTGTTGACAAACAAAATTATTTCATGTTTAATAACCAAGTTTATTTACAAAATTCTGGTTTACCTATGGGCTCCCCCCTCAGCCCCCTTCTGGCAGACATCTTCATGGATAACTTAGAACATTCTATTATAAATAATCCACTTTCAAAAAATCATATCATTTTCTGGTTTCGATATGTTGATGACATCCTGGTCGGTTTCAAAGGTACAGACAGACAGTTGGACAACTATTTAAAATACCTCAATAGTCTTCATAAACAAATTAAATTTACCAAAGAAATAGAATCGAACAATTCCATCAATTTCCTAGATATAACTATTAATAGATCAGACACAAAATTCTCATATAAAATCTTTCGCAAACCCACATTCTCAGACACTACAATCCCCGCTGATTCACTCACTCCATTTTCTCAAAAAATAGCAGCTTACCGATCTATGCTACATAGAGCTTTCGCTATCCCGCTATCTCCAAAAGACCGTGAAAAGGAATTATCGATCATACAACAAATAGCAGTTAACAATGGTTTTGCTCCACACATTATCCAAAAACTAATCCGTAAAAAACAAAGAAGTCTAGCCATAGAACAAATCTATCCAACTATTCTAACTAATTCGGACTCTAAACATTATATTTCCCTCCCATATCTAGGAAACATCTCTCAAAAAATAGGCAACATGTTCTTACAATTTGATCTATATCCCGCTTATCATTCCACACATACTATTGGCCGTTTCCTTTATAACGCTAAAGAAAAATCCGACCCCATGAAGAAATGTGGAGTTTATCGTCTAGATTGTTCGGAGTGTAACGCGTCTTACATAGGTCAGACTGGTCGAACGTTCGAAACCAGATATAAGGAACATATCACTACCCAGAAACACATTTCCAACTTTGGTTTACATCTACTAGAAACAGGTCATTCGGTAAAACCCGATCAACAACCCAAAATATTACATATTTGTAAAAAAGGCCGCAAACTCAACATTTTGGAAGCCCTGGAAATCAACAAATTGAACAAAGATCCAAACCATGTCATCTTGAATGACCAAATTGATTTAAACAAATCGCCTTTATTAAATCTATAACACGGTGCATCTCACGTTTTGTTTTCGAATAGTTTAGTTGATAGGACCCATTTTAAAAATTTTATCCATTCCTGGTAATTAATATTTAAATAGCCTTTTTACAATATTTTTGATTTTACTTCATTTAACAAACCTTTTAGTTTAACAAAAGCAGCTACCTGCTGGGTGTAACCCCTCGTGCATATCAACAGACAGATGTCTGTATGATTTCCTTTGTTTCTGGTAATTGTCGTTCGCCGCTATTTTTACGTGTCTGGTTTTCCCCAGTGTGCTCCGGTCAATTTAATAATATTGGACCTAACCAGTTTTTAAAAATAAATTTTGCTGTAAACTACCTTTGCAAACAATACAAAAATTTTTAATTTTATTGTATACTGTGATTGTATCTGTCTCTGTCTCTGTCTCTAGCATCCCCCACCAATGCATTATTCGCTCCGATCTATATTATAAATAGTTTTCGCCAAAAAGAGCAATTTTTAGTTAAGTTTTTTCACCTGATGATGGTGTAAAAGCCGAAAGTCGACTCGTGTTTTTCTGTTATTTTGCTGTGAAAAGTGACAAAGCAACGATACCATATTTAATATGGATTTTCACAAAGTAAACCTGTCTAGTATTAATTATTTGAAAAGATTGATTTGTTTCGAATATAAGAATTATTTAATTTTTTAACGATGACTCATGCCCAATTGTATTTGGAACGGGGTATAGTTTTTTAGAATCGGTTTTTAAAAAAATTTCTATTCAACTAGTGTTTCAATAATAAATTTGCACTCTTAGGCTTCAAGGACTAACTTCGGAATATTTTCAATGTACCAAGACAAATCAAAAGAATTTACAAATAGCCCAGAAGTCTAACTGTGTTTCGTAAATCTAATTATTGCATAATATTGTGCAATATTTCAATTGTTTATTTCTGAAAGTTCAGTGCATCAAAACGAATTATTGCAGAAAGGAACGTTATATATTTCACTTACACTTTTGGACATCTTATTAAATCTACTTAAGGTATTTTCTAGAATATGTACCTTCTTTTTTTTTCGTGGTTACAACTACTTTAATATGCTTATGTACCCGCTGCTATTGTGAACTATATCTACGAGCATTATAAGAAAAGCTTTGCCGGCTAACAGCACTAAACTTTGTACATACATACTTAGGTCTATAAGTCTATCTCGCAGTACCATGGGCTAAGATGTACGACTACAATAATGAGATGAAAACAAAAATAAAAAAGTTGTAAATGCTGATTTTAAATTCATCATTTTCTTTCTTTACAGTTCACTCTCTTGCTCTAACTTTAATGCCCAGGCCATATAATATATGCATATATACTTGTTTGGTTGAGAATGTCGCTAAAAGAAAATATAGGTATATTAAAACAAAGGTGATTCATTATCTAGGTATTCTGAATCATCATAACATTAATAAAAATGTTAATATTGAAAGTAATTTTCCAGTTTCCAATATTTATCAACAAATATCGTCGACCTTTGTCAACCACGCGACGCAATTCATGATCAGCCGATAACTCATAATCTAATTCGCATTTTAAAATTCCCAATTTCAAGAATCTATGATTTTTTGTTGTTATTAATCAACTGATATTGAATCCCACAGGAACATTTTTTAATCAGGATAAGATTCCCCCATGTGTTAACTCAGTGTAAAAAGTGTGTCTCTGCAGTGTACTAAATTTCATTGTCTTCGGTATAGTTGCTAGTTGGATGTGATTTAGCAGTTGGTTTTGTTTCCACCAGGAACCTACAATTAGGATAAAACTATCATATGTATTATTAAAATTACTTCTATATGCATTCACAGTAAATAGCGTCTTTATATCAAATTTCTTTGAATTCGGTCCATTTTGCTGTGATTAATTAATACTGTGTATCGTATCCGCAGGAACATTTAATCGGGATTAGATTATACTATGCATTAACTCAGAGTGAATAGTGTCTTCCTGTGTACTAAATTTCATCGATTTCGGTTTAGTTAGTTGAATGTTACTTAACAGTTGACTTTCCTATGTATTATTATTAAAATTATTGCTATTGCTTTGACTATAATTAATTTTCATAACCATTTCAACACATTCTTATAATATTTAGTTAAGTTACATATAAATCCATATTGAACTCAAACTTTTTTTTAAACACAATTTCAAAACACTGAAAAATTTGAGTTCACGCAAGAATATTTACCAAAATAAGTCATAAGATTTATTACTGTCTCTAGAAAGGGGAATTTTTTTTATAGCACTTTTAAAATGCCGGTCCACGAGAAACTTTCAAACCAATGAATGATTTAATGAGGCTGATACTTGATGAGGTAATGTTTGAAATTTTGCTAGACTTGCAACGAATACCTTATTTATACGTTGACCGAATACCGAATATTCGAAAACACTGTTCGATATTTTGAATTTTTTTTATGTTCCTTATAACGAAACCTTTAAAATCATACCCCACACGATATAAAAAGCCGTAAGCAGCGGGGCCCCATCACGGAAGTCGAACTTTTCCCTTTGTCTTCGGTATTGAATATCTACAAGCGAAATGTGATTGAAAGTCTACAAGCGATTTGTCATTTTGGTGGTTTCAAAACTGATGATGAGTGTCCGGCTGATCGAGGCTTTAAAAAAAGGTTTTATGTTTGAAGGACTGAATCACAGTAAATTTCAATTTGGTGCCGATAGCAGTTAGCAGGAAAAAAACCAACAAAATCCGTACGAGGGCATTCCTACCCATGCTTATCCGCCAATTGCCTTTGTGTTTCATTTTTTAATATTAAAAAAGGACCTTAAATAGTAAACTGGAAGACTTTTATGAAGGTATTTTTTCTTTCCAAAAAAATTCAAAATTTCTCTTTTATAAATAAAAATCCAAAATTCCTACTTTATAAATACTCTCTAAGGAAACCTGGAGGGCTGAAATTTTTTTACGTTTATTGAGTTAGTATCCAGCTAGTGCCTTTTAGGGATTCCACATTACTTTTCCCCCCACTTCTCCAATTTTTACATCGGAATTCAATGGTATTGTTAATCGTGTTCTACATAATCGTCCGAAAATGGAGAGCGCCCCTACTCTCGCCTCTCGCCGTTCTTAACGTATAGGCTGTATAAGTCTAATTTTTTCAATTGAAAAATTCGACTAATAAAAAATTTGGAGTACTTAATCTTCTCTTTACAAATTTATGGTTACCAATAAATATTTCACAATTATTCACTAAATAACGATGTGTAGATACCCTTCCTACAGAATTTTAAGGAATTTTGGAAAAAATACAATTTTTGGAAAAAATTTTAATAAACCCACTGTGAGAGTATTTATGACCCACCGGCTCCGACGAAAAAAATTTCGGACTAACATAATCTCAGTTCTTTCATTCTTCTGACATACTTTTCATCGAAATCGCTTAAAGGTTAATATGAGTAAAAGACCAAAATATGATTTTTCAACAAATCTTTGAAGGGGTGTTTTACCCCCTAAATATGCCAATAGGCACGTATAATTGCAATGTAATATGTTTGCTACTTTGTTAAGTACTACAATATAAGTTATAATAAAATGAACGAAATCGCCGAGGGACACTTCCGTAACATTCCTTGTAAGCCCATTTTTAGCGGAAATTTTCAATTTATTCAAAATTTTTTGACAGATATTTCTATTGAAAAAGCCAAAGCACGTAAAACTAACATTTAGAGCGTAATTTCATAGTTTGCTATTGAAAAAATAAGGAGGAAAGTCTCTTATGGATATATGTAACCGGATTTAATGTCTAAAATGTCTACAAAATTTTTAAAAAAGTAATAATGAATTATTTTATGAGTACCTACTTCATTTTTTATTATTATTTTATTTTTATTATTATTAAGAAAAATCCTGATCCTTTGAGCGATGATCTATTGGATCATTCAAATAAAACAGAATAACTTGTAGCGTGTTTTTTATGGCTTACTTTGGTTTAAGGGCGTAGAAGAGTAACGAGGGGCGCTTGGTTTAATTTCGTTCCACGGCACAATGAATCTAGTTACGCCTCTGACTGAAACCCAGCTCCATCTTTGAAAAAAGTTCCATTCACTTCTTCTTTCAACCATTTTTAAATCTCAAAAACTAAGTACTAACCTAGTGAAAATTGAATATTGTAAGCTATGGAAATGTTAAAGAAATCAGGAAATTGAGTGGAATATTTCATTTTAGATTTCTACACACAAAAATCGGTGTTACCACTCTTTCCAGATCTTTCGGACAGTGTTTCAAATCATACTGTATATAATTTCAGTGGTAAATACAATGAAAATGTAGTTTGTTAAGAGGATTTAGGTTTTAATCGCTTCATTTTTTTCTCCATTTCCAACTCCAGTGCACAGCCAATTGTCGTCGTATGTGTGTGTGCACGTAAAGATGTACCGGTGCGGCGCCGGTGGTCGAACCTTTCGCCATTTACTATTTGTACAAAATATTAAATAGATTTGCATATATTTTAATTCGTGTTCCTTTTGTTTTAATTTTTTTATGTACCGGCACAAAGCGGCCAAGTTTTTATCTTTTCTTGTTACACGACTACTGCGACCGACTAGATACTCCACTCTTGTCGACATTCTCGACGCGGCCACGTTGACGGATTTAGAAAAAAGAAAAAGTTTTTTTCCGAGTTTTAAATGAATTTTTTTTTAACAAAAATATCTTTCTTTTTCTGTCTGTTGGTAGATACTATTACGTACTGGAGTTTTATTTTAATAGGATGCTTGCCGGGTAAATGTTGTTTGTATAACTATGTGGGAGAAAATTGTGAAAAGATTAAAATTTTAATATGAACTTTTGTCAGGCATATAGTATCACAATTTATGAATTGCAGTCATATATACGGACAAATATTATTAGTAGATACTGAACAGAATTTCAGTTATGTTCAGAAATTTGCAATAACACACACACACAAGAACGTTAATGACAAAACTTTTTGCACACGTGCAATTATTCATCTTGATATATTGTTTTCGGTATACTTACACATAAATTTATATTAAACTATAGGCAATAATAAAGTTAAGGAATTAATGTAATTTTTTGCTCTAAATCGAAACATCATTCATGATAATATTGTTGAGGATGGTATAAAGTGCTTTCAAGCCGTCATTTCTCAAAAATCCAACATCTATGTAAAATAAATGTCTCAGAAATTTCTTGCTTTTGAAACAAATACTTGATGATTAAGCTATAAATTTCTCGCTATTTTAAAATCTAATTTTCTAATGTATCTAAGTTCTAAAAATAAGAAACCTAGGTATATTTGTTAGTAAATAGTTTTACAAATGAAATAGTATTAGAAAACCAACGAAAATAGGAAGGTAAGTTCAAAAATTAAACGAATTTAACAATTTTAGAAGCTTTTGTTACAATTATTTTCTCAAGTTGTCCTTAAGGTATACCATCACAGTGTGATCGGCCGAAAAATAGTCATTTTTCCGATTTTTTTCGGATAGATATGATGGGGGAAGGGGGACGAATTTTTTTTACGATTAATACCACTATTTAACAATACAAAAATATTTTTTTATTCATTTTTATTTATTTTTTATAATTATTATAATTTTTTTAAAAAAGTGTCTTTAAAAAAGGGCAGATATTGGTGCCCATGATTGCGGCCGCAGTTTTCATCTAGGAAAAAAAAATCAAATAGTTTATCAATCCGTAGGTAAGCCGCTATGTACCTATGGGGGCTTTTTCTTTGAAATCTTCCTAAAACAAACATAAAAGACGAGAAACATTAAAAAAAAAAAGAAAGAGGAAACCAAAGTAAACTTATTAAAAAACAAAACAAATATATCACAGTGATTAGACTTCTTTGCCTTGCAACACGATTCCGTTCCTCGTACCCTTGACAACTTCGAAACGGCTTCGTCAATACCAAAGAACTCGCCAATGTAAGGACAGTTGACGTTTGATTACTAAGCTAAAAGTACTGTTCTATCAGATATCTGATTACTAAGTTGCATGCGCTGTTCTGTCAGACGTCGGGGTCTATTTACATACTGGGGAGACCGGTACGTTGACTAGGCCACGTTCGTCCGAGTCGAGGTCACAGAAAACGGAACAACGAAACAGAGTATCACAGTAGATTTGACCAATGTCCCCGTCACTTTGACGGGGCGGAAGCGGCCCAGGACGCCGACAAACGCATCCGTGTGAGGGACGACAACGTCTCTTTACTAGACGAGCTCGCTCAAGCCGTTCGAGTAGACGTTGACTCACACGTGTGGCCGACACGAATGAATGCGTCGAACGCCGCATCCCTACCCGTCCCTACCTCATACAAGTTACCAGGCTCCCTCAATGTTGAATTCCGGTGATGGTACTTCTCAAATATATATATATATATATATATATATATATATATATATATATATATATATATATATATATATATATATATATATATATATATATATATATATATATATAATTGTCAATCTACAAATCTCAACTTTCGGTGACACTTCTCTTATACAGGGGATAATATAACCTCGGTCGGTCATACAGCGTTCATCATCGTCGAAAATTTTACCAGAGCCCGTTGGCTTGCTCGCTGAAGCTAACAGTTACCACCGAGCACGTAGTCTAAGACTGGACGAGGGGTTGGATTTATGCCCGGCAAAAACTATATTATTAACAAATTTAATTTTAATATTAAATAAAAGTAAAAGTATTGTATCCCAATAATTGTAAAACTCTAGCTATTGAAGTACGAAACTCTGGGTCAATGCGTGTCTGACTCGCACTTGCCGTTTTCTTTTAGATTCAACAGTAAACAATAAATTATACTACTTATCAATTACAATTAAGTGTAAAAAATTACACATAGGATAATTTACTTTTTAATAGACGGAGAAAAGTGTCGTGCATACAAAATTTGAAGAGTTTCCACAATATGACTACCAATGTCTTTATAATATGTAATTACGTGAAACTCTCATCATCGCAGAGCAGCCTATATAATCTTTTTTACCTGGTGTACTGATTACATTTCATTATTATATAAGTGATGTATTATTATACCATGTTAATCAAAAAATTAAGACCTTACGTAAATATCGTATCCGATTAAGGTCGTTTGATTTATTTATTTTGCATAAGTTTTTAAATTGCATGGTATGTACCTATACCTACAACCTAGCTAGAATATACATTATTGCAATATACATAGGTACTTATTTAACGCAAATGAGTTCTTTTAAGATTGATGGTGTTAATTTTAAATATATAATTATTTTATACGTTGATAATAATTTTCATCTTTGCTTTTATTAATTCCTTGCTCTGTTGCACTGTTCATTCGTTTCGCATCTGTACACCTATACGAGCGGTGTATTTATGTCTGTGTTTATTTATAAATGTGTATGTTTGATATGCATTAATTTCATTAACTTTTATTTAATTAAAAATCAACAACATTAAAAAGATACCATAATTATTGTTTATTTTGCTCATCTTTTTTTGTTTTCAAAAAAAAAAAAAAAAAATTATGTTTTAATCTAAGGATGTATAAAGACAATGAGCACTCCGAGTTCAAATATATAAAATACAATAATCTTAAATTTGTATAAAATTATTCATTATGGTTTAGTCAAAATTTTTTTCCACTTATTACTATATTGAACGTTCGTATTTTCACTTATTCTTAAGCCCGGTTCAGACGCAGCCAGTTGTTTAGTCGAGTGGTCGAGTAATTTAGTACTCGCCCAGTTTGAACACATTCATTTTAGTCAAGTAAACTGGCTTGGTCGAGCGAGCGGTCGAGTTTAGTAAATAGAACTCTATTTTATTTTTATAGTCGAGTAGCATTCCCCCACTCTATTTTCAGTCAACTCGTATGCCAACTAAACCCGTGTGGACAGCAATACACAAGCTGTTTATACATAATTATTTCAGTTATTGTTATTTTTTAGTTATTTGGGTGATTGTTTTATTTGTCAGTTTCAGTTTTTCGTAATAAAACTGTAAAATATTTTATAGAAATAAATATAATTGAATTTAATAATTTTAATTTAATCTTATAGATTTCTTATTGAAATAATTAATTAATTAAAATGGCAAGATGGTCAGAAGACAACACTCTTAAACAGGGCCGGACCTACCCTATGTGGCGCCCGAGGCACGGTGAAAAAAATCGGCGCCCCTATCTTTTCGTAAAATGACAAAGCAAATATTTCTTTTTAACTTTTTTCCCTACAAAATGCAAGTGGCGAGCAAAAAAAAAAAAACGTCAAATTCAACAGATTGTTATGTTTGTCAAATTTAACATGTTTGTTTGTGTTTCAGAATATGTTAAATACAAATGTCTGTGGGATGTGAGAAATGAAAATTACAAAAATAAACAAATTTACCAGCGTACTCAAAATTGCAAGAAACGGTGGGAGTAGAAGGTAGTTAATAAGAAATCGTAAAAAAAAAAAACTTAAAAATATAAGATCCACATATTCTCAGGAAAGAAAGAAAATTAAGGACTCAAGCACTCGACTTTTATACTAATCGACTAAACTAAATACTAGCTGTATGTGAACGATTGTTTTGACTCGCAGTATTTCAACAAACTCTACTAAATTACTTGCCCTGTATGAACAGTATGTCCACTCGACTAAATTATTATACTCTACTAAACTACTGGCTGCGTCTGAACCGGGCTTTACACGAGAGGTTTGTATTTTTTCGAATAAATTTGTGTTTGTCTATCGAAAATTTGTTGCCTAGCAATCTAACGAGAAGAACTGTCAATTAACAAAAACGCGACAGTTCTTCGAGTTAAATTGCTTTTAGGCAATAAATTAGAGTTGTAGAAAACACATAAAAAAAAATATAAAACTCAAGTGTAATACGGTAAGACAATTTAACAAATAAAATTAATTAGTATATGGTTCTGAAATCAGTTGAATTTACCAATACGAATTTTTGTCTCGTTTTTGTCGTGTTTACCTACAGTGAAATGACCAATGAAATATTTTATACCATTTTTTTTTCGCTGTAAAAGTCTGTCCCAATTTTTTTCCGTAGTAAAAGTTAAAAAACTACAATATTTTTATGAGACTTGATACACATGAGTTAAATTGTCTCTAGTAAATTTGTCTTTAACGAAAATTTGTTGCCTAGCAATTTAGCAAGTAAAATAGCTTTCAGGAAATTAGTTAAAGGTGTAGAAAAAACAAATTTATTGAAGACAAAAATATATAATAAAAACGGATTGCAATAGCCCAAGATAATTTAACGAATTAAATAAATAGATATAATTTATATTGTTGTATTATGATTTGATATTTTGTTACTGATTTTGAAATTAATTTCTAACTAGAACTAGACAAAATTTTTTATACTTTATATTTAGAATTCATTACATGTTAATTAAATAACAATGTTTGCTGTGTTTTTGAGAGGTGGACCTTAATACTGCAGATTTTTTATATTAACGTGATGCTGTACTAGTAGACGAAATTTCAGTTGCATATATGAACCTTGAAGGCCTTTAATATAAAAATAGACTCTCTACTAATTTCCGAGCTGAGCTCGCTCCAATTGCAGCATTGTACGCACTAATAAGACATATTTCGCTTATCCTTTCTTACTCGAAAATCAATTATACATAAATTTTCTTGACATATATTGCAATGATTTTTTGCGTTTCTACACAGAACTAGTAAAAATTTTTGCAACACCTGTTTAATTAATATATTACTTTCAATACACTACAAGCAATTGTAATTCCACTCTAACAATATGTTTGCGTGGTATATTATCAAAAGCCAATACTCCACACCTTTTCCACATATTTAAATAAAACATTTAATTTTATTCAACAATTTTATTAACAATACACAAAATAACAACGATAATTGCAAGCAAAAAGTCATATTATCATCAAAAATTTTATTACAGTACAAACTACAATACAATACGAACTATCATCATAAAAATAACTGTTGAAGATAAATTCGAATTTTTATTGTTAAGTCAATGAAATAAAATTAACACTATCAATACTAGTGACAGAATAATTTTTATGTATAATCACAAAATTGTGATCACATTTTTGATCACAGTAAAGACATAAACATCCCATACACAAAAACAGAAATCCAATAAATAAAAGAAACATTTAGCAAATTGATTCAAAACAAAACACGTACGGCCATAAAATTCAGACAAACGACCATAAAAAAATTTATCAAACTCAATTGTGTATTTTTAAAGTAAATTAAAAGATTCATCTCCAAAAGATGTCTGCTGATTGTCAGTACAAAAAATACTGAAAATAGTAAATAAGATTGGCCAAATGTTGATTAAATATATATTAAGATCAGGTTTCGTAGTTAGTAGTTAATAATGCTACTTTCGAATTCATCCGATTGCGATGAAATTTCGATGAGTTGTTGTGCAAACATTCGTAAAGGTTTCTGAATTAATACAAATATTTTACAATAGGTGGGGCACAAGTAATTTCTACAAATGTGTGTATTTGATATAGTTTATTACGCTTTGTTGAGTTGTCAAACGTTTGCAGTTTTCAGTGTGACTCGAATTTACAATGGCCACCAACGAAGTACAGGGATAATCGCTACAAATACGTGGGCTAAATTTGGAAAATCCATGCTTCTCACATGGACGGTTATATGTTAATATTAAAAAGAGAATAAGAAAAGGAAAAAGTTTTATTAAAATTTAAAATTTAAGAAAATGTAAACTAATTTCTTTAAAAAAAAATTATTGACTTTTTGCAAAATTTCTTGATAGATTAGATTACGAAAATTCAAATTAACAAGTTAACATACACTCATTTTTAACATTAACACACTGACAGTGGGTAATAATGTCACAATAAGTGGTTCTGAAGTTGGACTGTCGTATGTAAGGTTTTTATAAGGTTTATTTTTTTTAATGGATGTTATAGTTTTCGTTATCGAAAATTATCGATACCGAAAATAACGATATTTTCAAAATGAATGGAAACCTAATAAAAACCTTACATACGATAGTCCAACTTCAGAACCACTTATTGTGACATTATTATCCACCGTCAGTATGTTATTATTAAAAATAAGTGTATGTTAACTAATAAGTAATTTAAGAGGGTGACTCACCCCCTCTGCAATGTTGTTCAAACTGAATTTTGAAGTCAAAAATTTCATTTCTACGTTATTCTAAATATCTTAAACTATTTTCTATGAAGAAGAACTTCTTGAACTACCCAAGTAGTACGACTACTTGGCACAGTCATCCCCTAGTTAACTACCCCTAGACTTAATATTAGGACATTGAGCAAAAACAGGTCAATTAGATTTCCTGACGTAGATTTCAAATCTGTAAACAGAATTTTTATATTGTTTAATTTTCATTTCCTTTTTGCAAAATTAACCCCTAAATTTTAACCCCCAGCCACACCCGTTGACACAGTTTGAACGAATTGTATACCAATAGATAGCTCTTTAAAAAAGAGCAATACTGCCAATTCAAACTTTTGCTCTATCTCTTACCGTTTTCGAGATATTTAAAAAATTAATTTTTTACCCCAATCATTGGAGGGCGATTTCACCCCTTCAAACCGTTTTTCCGCCGATAAACAAGAATACGTGTCGCTTATTTTTTAGTGTTCTACAACATATCGTTTCATCAAAATCGAATGGTCCGGCCTCGAGCCCTTTACTTGTAAGCCAAAATGGATTTTTTGAATCAAAAAGAAAAATTGATAAACTTGTTTTATTTTTCGAAGATGTAAAAGCATGCGGCTTTTAACTTTATTCTTATCTAGTATTTTATAAATAATACAATCATTCATTCATATTTAATAGAACACAAGGCATAAACAAATGCTATTACTACCATTTTTTAAGAAAAAAAAACTCCTTGGGGTTCTCTGAATAGATTGATTTCACGGGGTTAGTCTGCCTTTATATAATTTACTATAGAGCAGGTGGATAAATTTTTTTAAATTTATTAAAACAGATAAAAAGGCATAAATACAAAAGTGAGTAGGCCCCACCGGAGAAACTTATCAAATATTTTTAATCAATTACGTAATATTTGTTTTCTTAGTTTTAAAATAAATTTTCATCTTAAAAATTTGATGCTCGTCCATAAATATAAATGCATTTTTTCAACAACTCAGTTAAAACCTGACATTATAATAAATTATAAATTACTCTTGAAATTTTTGTTGCTTTTTGTAATTATGTCTATACTTAAAAATTTCAGTCTTGTTCGGTCAATAAAAATCATTATACGATGTGCTGTAAGTCGATACATACAAAATAAAGTAATAATATAATAATGATGCAAAAACCTATGTTTATATTTTTAACAATATTAAGTATTGTATTACAACTATATATACAGGGTGTCCCAAACTTATACAGTATCAGTAACTTTTGTAACATACTAGCTTACCCGGCCACGCGTTGCTGTGGCTCAGTAGTTATAATTCATTGAATTAATTTTTTCCTATCATTTTAAACGATACACTGCATAATTATAACACAGTACACAGTATAATTATAAATAAAAATCATTGACGTCGTGAACATCAACAAAAACATAGAAATCGAAACACAGCGCCATCTACCGGGTGTCTACACAACTTGGATGTCAAACGAAGTTAGATTAAATTATAGGTAACATTTATAGGTCAATTCAAGCATATATTCCAAAATTCTGTGCAAAATCAATTATTTATAGCACTTGATCCTGCTCGCCCAATGACTCTAAAATAACTATCTTCATATTTTACTAACATGGTTAATTTCCGCACCGTAAAAACCTAGTATGGGTACCTATACCAGCAGTTTTAGAATAGTTTCTATTTTAGATCCTTCAGTCACCAAGGCCATGGAAAACCATTTTAACGTCACTTTCAACTTTCACAGAGATCTCAACAGTACTTAAGTAAAAATTGTCAAATTTCTTCAGCTTTTTAATTTGCGCCCTATTTGGTGTAACTGACGGACAATGTGACCACACCTTCATTTAAATTTGATATTCTGAAATTTTGTACAAAATCAGTTCCTTATGTGCTTCGCTTCGCTCGCTCGACGACTCTAAAGTATTATTCATATTTTCATATTTTCAAGTCATATTCATATTTTTATAGCATATCTAATCTTCATATGTATGGAATTTGCTGAAAACAGCAGAAGTGCCAATTGATGATACCTGGACAATCCAATTGTTTATTTGTTTATAGGATACAAATAGTATTTTGCACAGTAGATAAGTAATTTCATAGTAGTCGTAGGTAAAAATATTATTGGTGGTATCTATAGAAATACTTATTAACACTTACAAAAATTCCAAAATTATTTTTCTCCAAATGCTTAGAAACAAATTAATTTGTATGATTTTTTTATAAATTTTTCTACAGATATCTGTATACAGTAATAAAAAATTGATATTTTGCGGTTTTTCGTAAATTTCTACGGTTAGACTAAAAATTTTGCGATAAGAAACTATCCGATTTTTTTTTTAATTTATACTAAATGTGATCAAAATCGGTTCAGAAATTCCGCAATTTATCTTTACCGTACATTGCGACATGATATATATATATATATATATATATATATATATATATATATATATATATATATATATATGTATGTATATATATATATATATATATATATATATATATATATATATATATATATATATATATATATATATGTCACTTTTACTTAACAAAAAATAACAACAAATAAAATTAATAACATAAAATTATAATGATGAAGGTAATGTACTAGAATAGTTCAGTATCCAGAAATGTTCAATATCCAGAAAGCGCTAATCTACGAATTTAAAATTTTATTAAATATTTTCCAATACTTAACTTTTATTTTTTTTAGTTGAACCCGTATTTATTCTTTCAAATACTTGCAAGTGGCCGTAAAACATCTTTAACAGTCATCTGCAAGTCTTAAAAACAAAATTCATAAAAGAGTAGTAAAATATTTGATTAAAATTTTTTTTCCTACAAACAAAAAATTAATTACTTTCCAGTTTTTTTATGACACACACGTAAATAGTGTATTTATTAAATTACTAGCCGTATACCCGATGGGATTTCCCATCGACAACATCTTTTTATTAGGTACTCACTTTCTGCTCACTTTTAATGTCTTTCAAAAGACTAAATCAATATCCACGCTTCTAACTTCAAAAATAACGAACTTCCCATACGAACCTTCATTTCCTGTTTTAACCCCTTAGGGAATAAATTTCCAGAAACGTTTACATAACTGAAGTTTATTTATAAATAGAAGCCTAAATGCCAATTTTCAGATCTCCTGCGCTAAATTTCGTCCTTCTACACAGTTCTTCTAAGTTTCGTTCTAAATAGTTTAGGCTGTGCGTTGCCTGTCAGTCAGTGTTAAAGATTTATTAAATGAGATATTATTTATTTTAATAGCCATAGTTAACATATTTTTATACAATAATTCTAACATCAAAAAAGAGGAATTTACATAAAAATTTTCATCCCCTATTAAACACACTTAGGGGACGAATTTTCAAAAATCGTTTCTTAGTGTTCACCTACACTCTAAGAAAAAAATGTACCGTTTTACTACTATTATAGGAGGCAATTAAATGCCTTCTATAATGACAGTAACATTACAAACCGTAATGTACGAAGGTGAAAAATACACCATTATGGTGTAATTATTACTCACTCATATGTGTAGTTTTACACATGTCGTACGTAAAATTACGGTCCAGGTGTGTAATAGATTACGTTTTATTTGTGTATTAACTACACAACAAGATGTAATTTTACACATTCAGTTCGCAATAGTACGCAGTTAAACGTAAAATTACATCATATTAATGTATTTTTAAACCACGCCTGTACACCTGAAAATGTAATTTTACACACTTATATAGTAATATTTACACCCAGAAAAGTGTAATATTAATCCAACTGGATCACTCATTCAGATTCAATTCAACTGAATCAGTATGAGTGATTCAATTGTGCTGAAAAAAATAAACTGATTCAACTTAATTGAAAATAACGAATCAAAAAAGATTATTGATGGTTTTTTTACATAAATATTTATAATAATATGACGTATAGAATAATTTGGAATTATATACAAAAAGATTCGAGATGTTAAATATTTTGCTTATTATGTCTAAATTTCTATATAAGTGTGTCGTATGATAAAATAATAATTTTTTTGGTAAATTTTAAAATAAACACTCCAAAAAAGTAAGATTATAAAAGTTTTATTATGAACGTTTACTTACTTTCATGAACATAGGTAATCTTTATTTTGCAGTGTAACTGCCAATTAAACTGGTCAATTTTTGAGATATGACTTTTTTTTACAATGCTTACGTTTTGCAGACACAATTATTTAAGCAATATCTTATAAAAAATTTAATTGTAATTAGATTACAATGATAATATTAAAAACTTATGGATTAAAATTGTAGTTACATCATATCAAAAATATAGTTTAAGAAAATTAACTAAACAATACTTAAATATAAGAAAAACAATATTCTGCTGACTCTTCCCATTCTTAGAACTTCGCAGAAAATGCATGCTGTGCTTTCATAGATGTCTTCGCCAATTCCAGTTTCTAAACAAATCAGAAAATAAGGATTATTTAATTTTATAACCATTTTTGATTATTATTTTTTTCTTTTCTTAATAACTATTTCACAGCAATTTAAAATTAAGAAAATTTCGCTTTCGCTACAAAATTACTTCTAGGCTATTTTAATGAATGTACAGATATTAGATTTTTGATTAAAAAACTCACCAGCAAAGTGACCCGGCGTGTTTATGGCACTGGCACTTCCGAACTGGTAGACGGAGGCTTTGAATTCCGTAGCCGGTTATATGCTGGCGAAAGTTTTCTGCTATTTCCCATCATAATTCCAGATGAATATCGACATCGTCCTTAAAAAGATGGTTGCAAACAGACACCTACCAAATCCTTATACCGCTTTTCCTGTCCTCCGCCCAATATTCTGCTGACTCTTGCAATTACTAGAACTTCAGGAAAAATGTATGCTACGGTTTCACATATGTCTTCACCAATTCCTTTTTCTAAACAAATCAAAAAATAAGGATTACTTAATTTTATAACCATTTTTGTTTATTTATTTTATTTATCTTTTTTCAATAAATATTTCACAGCAATTTAAAATTAAAAAAATTTCGTTTTTGCTACACAATTACTTCTAGGTTATTTTAATGAATGTACAGATATTAGATTTTCGATTAAAAAACTCACCAGCAAAGTAACCCGGCGTGCTTAGGCACTGGCACTTCCGAACTGGTAGACTGAGGGTTTGAATTCCGTTACCGGTTATATGCTGGTGAAAGTTTTCTGCTATTTCGCATCGTAATTCCAGATGAATATCGACATCGTCCTTAAGAAGATGGTTGCAAACAGACACCTGCCAAATCTTTATACCGCTTTTCTTGTTCTCCGCCCATATCATCATGAAAAAGTTGAGAAATAATGATGTGAGTGACGTCCGTTACATACCATTGTCTAAAAAACGAACGTTAAATTCCATTATTATTATTACCATTGTTATTATTACTTAAAAAACTCGATTTCCATACGTCGCGTCGTTTAAATTTAAACCTGTTATGAATTTATATTACTGTAAAGCAAAAAAAAAAAAAAAAATTCGTTAAGTGCGTGTTCTTGACACGCACTAACAAGTAAAGGTCCCGAGGCCGGACCTATCGATTTCGATGAAACTTAAATATATTGTAGAACACTAAAAACTAAGGGACACGTATTTTTTTTTATCTGCGGAAAAACGGTTTGAAGGGGTGAAATCGCCCTCCAAAAATTGGGGTAAAAATTTAATTTTTCAAATATCTCGAAAACAGTAAGAGATAGAGAAAAAGTTTAAATTGGCGATATTGCTCTTTTTTAAAGAGCTATCTATTGATATGCAATTTGTTCATATTACATCAACAGGAGTGGTTGGGGGTTAAAATTTGGGGGTTAATTTTGCAAAAAGGGGGTGAAAAATAAACAATATAAAAATTTTGTTTACAGATTTGAAATCTACGTCAAAAAATCTAATTGACCTGTTTTTGCTCAATGCCCTAATATTAAGTCTAGGGGTAGTTAACTAAAGGGTGACTCTGTCGAATAGTCGTACAATTTGGGTATTTCAAGGAGTTCTTCATGGAAAATAGCTTAAGACAATTAGAATAACGTAGAAATGAAATTCTCGAATTCAAAATTGAGTTTGAGCAACATTGGAGAGGGGGTGAGTCACCCTCTTAAATTACATACTAGTTTATATACACTAATTTTTGCTATTAACACACTGATAGTGGGTAAAATAATGTCACAATAAGTGGTTCTGAAGTTGGACTATCATATGTAAGGTCTTTATTAGGTTTGTTTTTTAATGGATATTATAGTTTTCCTTATCGAAAATTATCGATACCGAAAATTACATAACCTAACCTAAAATAACGAAACCTAATACAAACCTTACATACGATAGTCTAACTTCAGAACGATCTATTGTGACATTATTACCCCCTGTCAGTGTGTTAAAAGATATCTGAATTGTAGATAATGTTTTAATTTTCACAGAAATTGACAACCCCCCAAAATAAATTATTAGTCAAATTGTAAAATAAACTTTTATCAAATTACATAACTATTTGTATGAAGCAAAATTAAAAAAATTAACTTACCTGAAATATTTTAAATGAATCATCAGGACAGCATTTTGGAAACAAACAAATTTATATTACAGTATTCTTTGCACATTATTCCAGAAGCCATTTGCACAATGCATATAAAAACAAAACACCAGTACACCACTATAACACTGTCTTTGTAGCATATTTAAAGATTAATTTATCATACACGTTATAGTCATATTAACTATATATCTTATCAAAAAATACTTTTGTTTAATTCAGCTAATTTGAAAACATAACTTTTAACCTTTAAGAGTATTACTTATGTACGTATAAATAATACAGCAATTCAATAACAGATAATATTAAAATTCATAAACTCATTTGCGCGCGCATGGGTTTTGCTATTTAGTGGTGTAAAAATAAACCAAAAACGTTGTAAAAATCCAAAGTTACACCTTTATTTGTGTAATATTAAAAAAAAAAACAGTAATTATACACAAATTATATAAAAATACACCAATTTTTTCATATCACACAAATAATAGTGCATATTTTCAGAGCGAGGAGTAATTTTGCTCTAAATTTAAGTCATTTTACACGTTTTTGACCCTTTTTTCTTAGAGTGCACGTTACATAGAGAACTCCTGTGCAAAATTTCGTTCTTCTAAACCCAACGGTTTGAGCTGTGCTTTGTCTGTCAGTCAGTCAATGTTAGAGATTTATTAAGTAGATTTTCTTAATACCCAAACCGAAATACCGGTCTATTGAATTTTAATATCGATTTAACTAAAGGTATAAAAATGTATTTCGAGTTTTTTGGTATGACCGAAAAATGGTATCCATGCTCTACTCTGAAAAGTACTTTTCTCGTAAAGGAATTTAAAAAAAAAATTGAAATTTGTTGAGAGTGTTAAAATATTCCAAAGAATAACTCCTACTAAAATAATTCACTGTGAGAGACTTACTTTGTGAAATTTCATTTTAAATATTGAAAATATTTAAAGTTTTAATTACTTTGTCAATTTCACGAAAAATAATATTCTTTTCACTTAAGACGTTTCAGCCCTTTCGGCCATCATCAGAGTAAATTGATGAAAATAAAAAGAAGAGAATTTATAGCTAAGAAGATGTGTAGGAGGGGTGTAATATTATTGAAAGTAAATTGGGAAAAATCCATAAATTTTTTCCGGAAAAATTATTTTCCCTGAAATCAATAAAGTAATTAAAACTTTAGATATCTTCAATATTAATAACCCCTACTATTTTAAAAAGGTTAAAAAGACGGGTCCAGTGGATTCCTTAGAATATCTAATTCCTCCTGACAGTAAACTACTTATTAAAAAAAGTGGGTGCAGTGACTCTTGAAACTGGCTATTTACTAGCTCCTTGAAATGTGTCTAGTTAAACCTAGAATGAAGCACTGTGTTCTTACTTTTTAAATTCTAATATTTTCATTTTAAATAACATTCAATCAATTAGATTCTCGCCATGAGCATCCACGACTTCTTGTCAACGTATAAGCAAGGACTGGATGGCTGTTGCCCAGAAAATCGCGGAGCGTGAGTCGAAGAAGTTGGCTAGAATATCTTATTACTTACGTGCCAACCCAATATTTATTTCTTGAAGAAATTAAAACAAATATAATTCAAGGTGGTGAAACTCTCGGCGGAATTGGACCGGGAGCATTATTGGTTTATGCAATTAATAATTCTGTATAATCATTTGATGGGCCCCAGTTTGTTTGTTGTCAACAGCACGCTAGAAGCGTAACACTGTCATTGTCAAGCTAAAAATACAGATTTTGATATATGGCCAATTATTTTAAGTTAAATAAGTAGATTCATATATTTTCCACGCGATATCGCGTGATTGGCTATATAATAAATAGCCATATTACGCGATATCGCGTGCTCGGCAATGAAAGTGTTAATCTAGCACTGTATTTGATTATACGTTTTATTTCGTATATTTTCAAACAATAATTCGATAATATTTCGATCCGCTAAGATTTGTCCAAGCCCGAAAATGGTGTGTACATGGATGATTCTGTACATGTTACAATAATTATGTGCACGTCTATTGAAACGGTCCCATTTAATTAAGTCATTGACCGAGCATTTATTTAATTTGCCATTTAAATGCATAATATATCATAGACTTACTTGCATACATAGTAAATTTATGTACATATGAATGTAGATATTATAAATAGGCAACAAGTCATGATTTTAAATGCAGACATATTATCCATATTATACTCTCATATATATTATACTATACCATACAATATTTCTCTCTATTATTTTATCAATATGTAAACAAAGATAGTTCATATACCTAATAAAACATAACGATTTTTAGATTTTTGTCGTATTTTACGTTAAAAATAATTCCGCAAAACATTTTTTTTTTAAATAATAACATAGATACGAAAAATAAATATAGGCACAGCATATACACAAATATATATACAAGCAAATATTGGAAGACTGCAACCAGAATGCCATAATTTTGCAACGGCTTTTAATTGGTTGGCAATCTAGAACACATCACTTTTTTATTTTTTAACGACAATCTATCAAACAGTCGGTAACAAATATAAAAAGCACAAGTTTATTATTATAAATTACATTCTATTATACTACTTCGAAACTTACTGTTAAATAAGGTAACTACAAACATGTCTTCTTGTCAACACACATAGTGTTTCCAAAGGTATATCAATTGTGAAAGTCTAATTAAGTGCTATTTCGTCATACTTAACCATCACAGAACTAATTGGAGGTCTATATCTAGTATAATAACACTGGTAACAGGAAATTTTGGACATTAAATCAATTTAGATACATCTTATGCCTCTTATCCTAAGTTTAAATTTTGGACTCCTATATATCAGGTCAGTCCATAAGTTGGTGCGTATTAACAGCATGCATCGAATTCACTATGACTCATTTTTTACTAAACGAATACAGTTTTGAACCTGTTGAAACTTGTCATCGTTTGACTAACTTATTATTCAGTTCATCACCAACTTTTGTAAATATCGAACGCATTTTAATACCCATAGAAGATGAATATAGATAATCAGTACAAACGTGCTGTGCCACATTTTTAGCGAATTTCCAGAAAGAATTCTGGAAATTCAGCTATTATGGTGTTAGCCATAGTCGAAGTTCAGCCCGAAAATAAGGCAGAAATTTGTTTTGAGGTCCCTAGAGCCCAAAAATAACATTCATTAAATTTATACATACATATATATATATATATATATATATATATATATATATATATATATATATATATATATATATATATATATATATAAATATATATATATATATATATATATATATATATATATATATATATATATATATGTATTTTGTATTTATGTATCAGCACGATAGCTCTTCAGGAAAAACTGCTAGTTTTACGAAATTTGGTGACAACGTTGGAAGTCCAAAAATCTTGGATGAGTTCTTCAGCCAAAAACGTCGGAGCTCAGGAACATGGTTTTTTGAGCATTTTTCGTGAAAATGAGTTTTTGGCCAAAATTTGCTATAATTTAAAAGTTTTTGCCACATTTTTTTACATCATTGCGAAGACGGGAAAAAATCACATAAAAAAGGTTTAACTTTTATTCTACGTTTGCTAGTTTTTGAGAAAATATTAAAAAAAAAGTCAATTTATTTTCTATAATTTTAGTGTGTTTACAACTATGTTGTATGTGTATAATCATATAATGTGTATGTATGTATATAACTGCAATAGTGAGATATACGTATATGGATATACATACATACCTATTTATATTGTTCAAAAGATGTCTGCATCTAAATGCATTCGTGAAACAAAATCTTTATAGGATGAATGTACCAAAAGTTGGTCAATAAAGCCTTTTGGTACTTTTAAAATACAAAATCAATTATATAAACAACTATATATTTCAATTAACAGAGGATCTACGGATTACTTATCAATTTTATTGTAGAATCGTTTCCAGGTAGTTCAATTCAAGTGAAATCTTGAAATAATGGAATTCAGCTATTACAGCCACTGTCATGACGCGACTTGAGCCCGGCACTATGGCAGAAATTTGTTTTGAGGTCCCTAGAAACCGAAAAAAAAATAGTCACTAAAATTTATATATATATATATATATATATATATATATATATATATATATATATATATATATATTTATATAATATATATATATATATATATATATATATATATATATATATATATATATATATATGTGTGTGTGTGTGTGTGACCGCGCGATAATTCTTGAACGAAATGTCTTACGTTTATGAAATTTGGTGAAAATATTGGAAGTCCCAAACCGTTGGACGAGTTCGTTAACCAGACACATCCGATGCCTGGAACATGTCTTTTTTAGCAATTTTTAGCAAAAAAATACGCACGAACTTATGGACTAACCTAATATAAATTATGTCATAAGTTCCCAAAGTGAAACTGGTCTATTCCATAAAACGGAAACTAGATAAAATCTAACCTCGTAAAAAATCCTAAGAGTCCTGAATAAATAAAACCCAAAATTTAAATTCTAATTGATTACAACATAATATATATTTACAGTAGAAGTTCTCAATAATAAAAAAAAAATTCTTCTATCGAAAAAGATGCTCAATTTTTGTGGCTTAATGTGTGTAGGACAATTTGTAAACATAATGCTTAATTCTTGCTGTTTAGGAATGACATTACTGAAAGTGATATTATTCACATAAAGCCATTCAAAATTTTGCTCCTCATGAAACTGAGATGTAGGGAAATGACATTATTGGAAGTGACATTATAAAGGGGCTTGTATTGTATTAGAAAATCACACTACTCTTAAATTGCAACAAATACTGCATTGTATATTCAGAGTTCTGCGTGTAATTTACCTGGGGTAAATTACACATTTTTTACATGTAAAAACTATGTAATTTACACATACTTGTTTTGATAAAAAAAAAAACTGTAAAAAATGTAAAAAATGCAAAAAACTAAATTTTTTAAATTTAATAGATAAGTAAGCGTTACTGATGGTATTCTATATTTGCTACTGAATATTTTTGCATATATATATTTGCATGGCTATATTTGCAAAGTAAAACTTAATAATTAAGTAACTTGAAAATTAAAAATATAAATGGGGACAAACAGGAAAAAGAAGGTTAGTTTTGATAGAATACTTTATTTAAGAATTCAATATTAAAAAGATTTTTATTTATTCAGTTAAATTTTATTAAAGGTATCAATCATCTTCATCATCATTATCATCAGTGATTTTATTGTTATTATAATTTAAAAAGAGATAAATATGTAGTAGTTTTTTAATTTGTCAAGTTTGTTAATTTGGAAATTTAAAGCTTTGTAGTCAGTTGTGGGTGGCCTTCCACCAGCAGAAAATCATTTTTGTGTCGACATTTTGTTTACACGTTTTTTCATGTGAACTTATAAACAAGTAATAATCATCAAAATAAATTGTTTGTCAGTCAAATGACAAATGATTTAAGTATTTTACATTTCTTACAATTTTCTACAATGTTTTACGGTTTTTTACAGTTTTTTACGTATTCTACAATTTTTTACATAAAAATGTAAAAAGCTGGTTTTTTACATCACATGGCACAACTCTGTGTCTATCACACAAATAAAATATAATTATATAAACTCAATAATTAATTTTTATACTACAAATACCTATATAGATTTATAATAATTATTAAAATAGGAACCCACGGTAACTGTTGAAACAAACGTTTATAATGATTACACAGACACAAAAAAAAAACTTTCTTACCTGGAGGTCTCACTATATGTACTATATGTTTTTGGGGTCGCTGAATCGGAATTTGGGGTCAGTTTCTTTCCAGTACATCTGGGTTCGGCCATAACCTCAAAAACACCCTCAAAATTGCTATATTTGTTAATTTTGAGGGTATTTTTTGAGGTTATGGCCGAACCCAGATGTACTGGAATGAAACTGACCCCAAATTCGGATTCAGCGACCCCAAAAACATATAGTATATATAGTGAGACCTCCAGGTCAGAAAGTTTTTTTTTTTTTGTGTGGCTGTGTTATTAATTTTACAAACGAATTAAATAAAATATACAGGGTATTTCACATAAGTAAATTTTATTGTCTATATTTTTATAATCAAAAAGTATCTAACATATTTATTACTATTCTAAACAATTCTATCACACTCACAAGTCAGATCAAACATAAACGTCAACATATTGAACAAATAACTATGGAAGTCAGTTCTTAAATCCTAACATCATCCTTATTCACTAGAGAGAGTATATTATTCTCCAAATTGACCGTCCTATCACATAGTCAACAAAACTGTATCTGTCTAATTTGACGGGTTTTTAAAAGATTCCTCTTAATATTGTATGGATTCAGTATATTTCCGACAGCAATACTATCCTTCCATCTTGAATGCCAGTAAAGATACTAAAAGGATAATGACTGAGACATTACTATCATCTAAAAACAATGGCAAGACATACCATTTTATAACCTTACTTCTTGTCTCCTGCCATATTTTTGTTTGTTGATTTTTAAACAATTTTTCCAAGTTTTCTATTAATTAAATTTCATAATTAGATACCATTAAATATATTATGTATATATTTAATGCAAGCAACACAAGAAAAGAATGAAATTGCTATTAGGTACTGTTATTTAATAATTTTTTTAAATTCAATTAATTTTTTTTTTATATTTACTTAAAGACCGCCAATAAACTTATTAATTATTAATAATAATAAAATAATACATGCTTAGCTTACATAATTAGTAATTAGATTCATATTATATACCTAGATATTATAAATACCTGTATAAATATATTATTATTAGAAAATGATTTCATTATATTAAAATAATTACTCAGCATAAATAAATAAATTTTACAAAAGCTGTAATACTATCGGCTACAATAATTGTTGATTTTATATTATTTATAAAATTGTTTATAAATATTATAATACAATAATTTAATAAATATAACAGAACACTAAAATACGTATGTAATATCCAATAATAATAAAATTGCCGAGTAAAAGTTAATGAATTTATTTATAATTATTATATACACGTAGTTTTATTATTTATTAAAAGATCATGAATAATAAATGTATAAAATCGACACAATACCTATAATAAATAATAATAAAATTTTTATGTGTCGCACCAAAACACTGTACCTACATGTATAATAGAACGCATTTTTTTTTTAATTTGTATTTTCCACAATAAAAGATTTTAATGAGCTATAAATTGTATGGATTGTGGAAACCAAGAAATTGAGCGTTTGTAATTTTTTAGCCAAACTTTTTTTAAATTACCTCAATTAAACCAATAGTCCGGAGAGAAATACCGTTAAAACTAAAGAAAAGAGTGCATTTATTTTTTTTTTTTTTTTTGTAAAATATTAGTAAAATATCTCAAGAATATACTCCTAAATTTTAAGAGGGATATTCAAAGTATTTTATGCGTTTTTGCCTCGGAACGTGAAAAGCACTCGAGAGCATCAATTAGTATCTGTGGGTTATTCGATACTGCGTAATACTCACTCTATATTACTGCCTTCTATGTGAACCAAATTTGTATGTTAACATCCATGCGACGAATATTCTTTGTAATGCAAAATAGAACGAAAATTTTATACAAATTTAAATATTTTTAAAAAAGCAAAATCAGTTTCTCAATTTTTTACTTTTTTGACATTTTTTGACCAACATTTTATATAATGTTAACTTTGCGCTTATAAGACATGTCTAACATGACAAGGTGGTTTGGCCATTAGCTCAACCATATTTTACATTTAAATACTAAAATCTGGGTCTATGGACAATAAGTAGCGTTTAACCAACTTTTGAAAGTAACAAGTCTAACAAAAAGAGCATTTAAAACATTTAACTCGAGCTTTGAGAAAAAAAGTTGCAAGTTTTTTTAAAAAAATAGGAATAAAAATCACGCGTCATCTCATGTATCACATGTCTTACCGGCTAGCTGAGAAACACGTTTATTTTTGCTTGAGTGCAAAGAGTTAATCGCAGCATAGAAAAAATTTTTATTTTTCAATTTTACGACGACTACTAGTCATTTGGGAACTTATAGGGTGACATGCTCCAACGAAAGACTTTTACGACTGCAATTTTTATATTATGCACATTGGAAAAAAACATAACAATAAGTTCATAGTAAATAAAATGCAGAACCTCAAAAATATAGATGAATTTTTTGCCTTGTTAAAAAAATTCCGTAAATTTTCGTCTATCTGAAGATATTTCTCCCCTTCACGTGTAGCTGCCAGCGCTCCCACCAATGATACAATTTCATGTCATTAAAGAACGATTTAAGTCTTACTTTATAGTATTCGATTTTGAAAAATTTGTAGATACTACTTTCTGACGTAAAATAAAGTGGTTTCTGCAAAGTAAAGTTGTGTTTTTATCAAACACATAACTTATTCCATGATTTTTTTAAAAAAACATTCTAAAAAAAGAAAAAAAAATGATTCCATACTATAAGCAGGCAATTTTTTTTTTATTTTCCTTAATTTATTTGAATTTTTTCGGCAACAAATTCGGATTCGGTGACCCAAAAACCCTTTAATAATTTCAATTATATAGATCACACAGTTTTTTCTTTTTGTATTGATTTCCTTCCCGTTAGTCAAATAGTTAATCCAATATTCTCACAACTTTTCCACCATATCCTCGTCAAATGACCATTTTCTTCATATTTCATAAGATCCAAGGAAAAGTATGTTGAGAAAAACATAGATGTCGGCCTGGGGCAAAATTAAGCCAAATAATTTACCGATCTTCCTTTACAATTTTCCTAAATTATTTTCAACACATAACAGAGAAACATGAAATGAATACCCGACATGACTGCAACAAACAAGCGGCCAAACTACTGTTAAATAGTTAGTATCCCGCTTGTCGCCCAAAAGTTACGTCACAAAAATGGGAGGAGCTTCCCCACTTTCTATGGTGATATACATATTTAGAGTTTGTGTCTGTATGTGTGCTGTAGTGGATATTTGTATGTGTAATATTCCGTACATATGTATAGCTCGGTCACTGAAGGGAGATGATACATATACCATACCTACACACTCGGCAATAGTACGTATACATAATGCTGGTGTAATACGTATGTACTCTAGGCTTACGTATTCATTGTATTACATTGTTGCAACAATCAACATCCTGACCGCTACAAGCGTTGTGGACGACTGAACCACCTAAGCCGTGTCGGGCTCAATCTGGACTCATCAAAAGTTGCAATTTTCTACACTTACGCTGACCACTTGGCAACAAATATGCTACTATAACCACTAGACACTAGAGGAGCTATCGCCTCGCTACCTATTGTCTCAATATGGTATTTAATTTTATTAATATTAAATTATAGACAGATGATCAAATACATTTCTTATTCAATAAATTATCAACTGTCACAATTGATATATTTATGTTTTCGTTATGTACTGTAGGTACATGTACCTACATATATACCTATAAAACAAAACAAAAAAGATGGAATTTAACTTTGTTTATAAAAAGCGAACGGACATTGTCCATCCTTGGCAATCATCTTACAATGGGATATATTTTATACTCTGTCTAGTCGAAGTTGGTACTGACTTTGCACATCACTTGTCATAATATAGCATAACGTCGGGGATAGTGCAAATTCGCGTATATACTATAGGTAAAGAGTGCGTATCTACATTAGACCTGATCACATACGTGGGATCGCCACTTGCCGGCAGTAGATCTGCGGTATTGTTATTGGGCAATTCCTTGCTCTCCGTTAGTCGAACAAAGTATCTATCAAAGAGGTAGCTGCTAATGAGCTTCTTGCGTTCACTGCCTGTGAATTTTTAAATTGGCTACATTTGTCAAATACGCGGAATTATCCAATGCTAGTTACGCGTATTTGCACTATCCCCGACGATAAGTGACTCAAATCTTATATGTAGTAATTAACACTTTCAGTCCCACGGATTCGGCATCCGAAACCAAACAAAACTTCCCCAGAGGCCGACCGCGATCAATGATTAATTGATTAGTTGATTACTCATTATGTGTGCGATGTTTATCATGTTTATCATTCTTCATCACATGGATGTGTTCCCATTCACACAAACACATACATACCAACAAACACTACTCTCTTGGTTTCTATGTATAAAAAATTTTAAGATAAACAAAAAATACATAAAAAATATAATTTATATTTTTAAATAAACTTGATTTGAATGCCAGTGTATAAATATGTAGTATGTATGTACGTATCACGTATACGTCTGTTTACAGTTTTACACATACATACCACGTGTGGAACTGTGTTGTGTGTTTGAATCATTTTATTTTATGTATTTGTTTATATAGTTTTTTTTTTTAAATATTGCCGGCTTCCGGGGAAATTTACTATGAAAGTGGTCGGGCCTCATAGTGTTAATGTACCATGATAAGAATAATATTAATTTCAAGTTTTACCAGGAAAAGTGGAAAAAAAAACGTATATGCTGATAAATGAACGTAAAGTTGCGTTACACTGATTCCTTTAAAAAATTTATGAATTTCTGGAATTAATTTCGTTAAACTCACAATTACGATTTACAAGAAAACCGCACGAAGTCGAAACTTTAGAAAATTCTGATACTTCGCCAGTATATAATGTGTGACTACCAAATAACATAAAAAAATACCAGTTCTTGCTAATATGATTGTAAGGAGTAACCCCCCCCCCCCCTCAAAGATGGAATTCAAAAATTTAAAAATTGTCATATTAATGTAATTGAAATTCTCTATAACAGCTCCAATTTTTATGAAATTTCTTTTAAATTGTATATTTCAATGTATTATTTAAAATCATAAGCATCTTTAAATTTTACTTAAATATATTAGGATTACGGAGAAAAAGAACGTGAAATTCAAATGGTGCTTCAGGATCCTAGGGTTCCAAAAAATTTCCACAATAAACGGTTGGACGGAGCTTGACCAAATTTTGTTCGAATCGTATTGTGATTGGGAAAAAGATAAATGGAAGGTCAAAATTGTCCTCTACGATCCCGAAAAGAGTCCAAAATAAACGGCTACATAAATTTGAAATTTGACAAAATTTGATAAAATTTTTCTAAAATATCATTGAGTTCCCGAAAAAAATAACGTAAGCTTGAATTTATTCTTCAGGATCGGTAGACACCGAAAACTATAAATCGAAAACAATTAGAATTTTTACGAGTTATTTCTTATTCAATAGGCAATAAAATTCTATAGTAATCAAAACAATACAGCAAATCGTTTTCCAAAAATTTTCACTTAAACATAAATATATTAAACATAGTGTCTTTATCTCTACCAAAAAAATTTTTGACAGACAAGATTAATAATATATTGCTCTAGAAAATCTATTCTTTTCCCACGTTTGAGTCGTAATAACATTTCTATATCTTTTTAGAATTTCTTGATTTGGATTTATACTTTCTAATAGATCGAGATAACTATAGATTTGGAAGGTTGGTAATACCTAGTTTTGTTTTAATAAAATAACTAAAAGATGAAGGACCAGTAAATTGTACTTATTTATTTTAAAAATTGTTTGAAGACACGTTTGTTTAAACATCACAGAACGACGCTGTTAAAGCGACTTTTTATCATATGAGTAACTACCTGAAAAATTTCTACTGGTAGTAAGCGGATCGCGGGGCAATGCTTTCATGGACATTCGCATATTCTAAAATCTGGCTTAAACAAACAAGGAAATTAAAATAATAAAACTATTACAGCATAAAAGGCGTACTAAAAATATGGAAATAAGATGAAATCAGGAAAAATAAATATAAATAAAAAACGCCGTGAGCAGCGGAGCCCCATCACGGTAGTCGAATTTTCCCCTTCATCTTCGGTATTGAATATTAACAAGCGAAATGTGATTGAAAGTCTACAACCAAATTGTCATTTTGTTGGTTTCAAAACTGGTGATGAGTGTTCGGCTGATCGAGGCCTTAAAAAAAGGTTTTAAGTATTTAAGGGCTGTATCTCAGTAAATTTCAATTTTGTGCTGAAAACAGGTAGCAGAAAAAAACCAACACAATTCGTACGAGGGCATTCCTGCCCATGTTTATCCGCTAATTGCCTTTATGTTTTAGTTTTAAAAATTAAAAAAGGACCTTAAATAGTAAACTGGAAGGCCTTTATAAAGATATTTTTTCTTTCCAAAAAAATCCAAAATTTCTATTTTATAAATACTAAAAATTCCAAAATTCCTAATTTATAAATAAACAGTGACTTTAATAACATTTTTAAATTACTTAATATGTATGTATTTCATTTGTCATAAAAGTAAGTTCACTTTTTTTTAAATTTTTTAAAATTACTATTCGCCTACTTGTATTTAGAATAAACATAATGCTTTTAAAACACATTTAACAATAGCATTCAATTCCGATGTAAAAATGGGAGAAGTGGGGGGAAAAGTGATGCGGACT
The DNA here is from genome assembly GCA_035578155.1 of Brachynemurus nebulosus. Classification (NCBI taxonomy): domain Eukaryota; kingdom Metazoa; phylum Arthropoda; class Insecta; order Neuroptera; family Myrmeleontidae; genus Brachynemurus; species Brachynemurus nebulosus. The sequence goes on along the minus strand of JAPWDM010000001.1, from coordinate 43,419,191 downwards.
CCCTACAAGGTACTAGCTGGATACTAACTGAATACACGTACAAAATTTCAGCCCTCTAGGTTTCCTTATGGAGTCTCTAGACGTGTTAGAAAACAAGCAAAAAAATTAAGGAAATATTGGCGTAAAAATCGTGGGGGTAAGGGTTAAAAGTTGAAACCTCCAAAAAACAGTGTCTGGCTATTAGCTTAACCTGTACACCAAATTTCAGCCCTCTAGGTTTATTTGGGGAGATTTTGACCCGAACGAAACTGTTAAAAAACAAGAAAAATCAAGGTATTTTGGGTATAAAAATGGTGGGGGTAGGGGTTAAAAGTCGAGACCCCCAAAAGGCACCCCCTTGATACTAACTCAATCCGAATACAAAATTTCAGCCCTCTAGGATTATTCGGGTGACCTGTGCGAGTGGTACAAACTTCGAAAACGTCGAAAATGCATGAAATTGTAGCTTAAAAATGAGGTGGGTGGAGGTAAAATATTAAAACCTCCAAAAAGCACAACCTAGGTACGAACTTTATCAACACACCAAATTTCAACGCTCTACGTTAATTCTGGGGGGCTGGGGGCCTGTTAGATCCAGCGAAAATGGTTTTTCCCCCCTCTACTCCCGCCATATCATCCTAGGAAGCTGAATTTTGGATATGTTGTAGATAATTGACCGAAACATTATTTAAAACCGGTTTGGAAAAGTTTTATTGCTTTTCCGCCCCCCACCACCCCCTTAAAGGTCGGGTCAGAAAAAAAATTTGCCCAAAATTTGACCCCACTTTGATAGTATGAGGTGCCTCGAAAATGAGCCCCATTTACCAAATTTCATCTCTTAACTTCCATAGGGGGGCCCTACACAAATTAAAAGATGGCGGGAAAATATATATATATATATATATATATATATATATATATATATATATATATATATATATATCAGACATTTTTTTTTCTACATATTCGTGTTCTACGGGTCCGAAAACGGATAGCGCCCCTACTCTCGCCTCTCGCAGCTCTTAACGTATAGACTGTATAAGTCTAATTTTTCGGAGAAAATTCGACTAAAAAGTCGGAGGCACTAAATATTTCTGTTCAGAATTGTTACAAGGTTACAATATGTATGTATCCGACTGCTTTAACTTTTTTAGCGAATCTCCATCTGAAATAGTCTTACATACATATGTATATTTTTAAATTTGTCTCTTTAAGACCTTTATTTTGATACCACACTTTACAGGTTTTGATTACATATTTTTTCGTCGAAAATCTCTTACAGCTGTCATATTTATTAACATTTCGTGTATCTTATATCACTCCAAAGATTTTTAGTAAAATCCATCAAATCGTTTAGACCACAGAAGACGTTTAGACTGCAGGCTGTGCAAAAAGAAAAAAAAACACATACATGCATAAGACCCAAAAACATAATTCTTTTTCTAACGCAATTATGTAATAAACAAATTGCATTTAAATGATAATAAAAAAATTAAGAAAAGATAACATAAATAAAATAAAAATACTTGTCTGCATTAAATTTTTACGTTATTCTTATTACATTATCAAGTCGAATATATTTCAAAATATTCATCGGAATATATAATATTATCTAAAATAACTTGTAAGTCAAATGCCTGCACCGTGTGCTAAATTATGAAAAATCTTAATAACATTTATTCTTTTGTGTGATTTAAGTGACAATCATATTAGGTAAAGATTAATTTAACACTGGACATTTTAAGTTTTTAAAAATTTAACATGATTTTTGGATAAAAAGAAAAAACTTGCTAATAGAATAAGTAAAGTTGATAATAATTAATTAATACCACAATTGATATGTAAGTATAGATTCTAATTTGATGCGTCTTCAATTTCTCTTCAGCTTCTTTTACAAAGAAAATCTAATTAATAAAGCAGATGTTAATCCACCGGTTAAATGTCTTTAAAAAGCCGCCATTATCAGAGATAAGAGAAAGAAGCGGATTACATGGCAAGAATTTTTATATCTAAATCCATGCTCGTTGTAAAAAGAGTATTAAATTTTCTCTCTAATAAAAAATGTATTAATTTAATAAATTAAATAAATACTTGTTGGTATCTTTAAGATTTTTTTTTTAATATAATAATCTAAACGTCTGTCCATATAATGTATAAATTGATCGATGGTGACATGCAAGGTAAGAAAGTTTGCGGACCACTGCACTAATAGAAAAAGAAACTGACTTAATCACTTACTATATACTTCTACTACATACTACTGTTAACTCTTCGATCGACTTCGAAACTTGTTACGTGTTCAATCGAGCATTTATATATCTACGTTAGCTTATGTCCACTACGCAATATAGGTAGATAGACACATTTTAGTTTCATCATATTATTATGTCTACTCTTATCATCAATTCATTATACATATACAGGGTCAGTCAAAAGTATGGAAACGGTGAAAAATCTCAGCGGGAAAGCATTTTTGGGATAAATGATGGTAGCAAAAGTTTCAGCATTTTTTACGGAGCATCCGACGATGACCTTGACGTTGACCTCAAGGTCATATCAAGATCAACTCCGTTTTTTTAATAGCAACCCCCTTTTCAACCTCGGAAATGGAAAGAGCAGAAAATTCTGCATCCGAATATGACCTTGAAGTCAATGATCAAGGTCAAATTAAGGTCAAATGCTGTTTTTTACTGTAATTTTTAATTGAAATTTCTACTGTAATTTTTTTTAATTTTGACGTTCCATAGTAAGTGTAGACAGGATGTAGGCCTGCGCAGAAATCCAAAAACAAAAAAGATTTATAAGATAATATATGAACAGTACCGGCACCTATACCTATAATATCAATAAATTGTTGAAAGAAAAAAAAATGGCGGATGTGTGAACTTTTAATTACGATTTTTGCCTTTTTTTTGCTTTTTAAAGTAAAATAAAAAAAAAAAAATTTTGAAAGTGTATCGAACTTAGGTAGGTACAGGTACCGGAGAATTAAATTATTTTTAAAATAAAAAAATAAAAAAAGGATCCATCGGATAGTTTTTAAGTTATCGTGTCCACCAGTTCCAAAAATGTGGTTCCGAGATACTATAAAATATATGTAACTATATTAGGAAACGTATTTTCAAAATTTCATATTTAATACTCATTAACTCGTGAATTACGTTTTCTGGTTTTTCTTTTTTTATGGAAAACTCGATTCGGTTAACGTGTAATAATCTTTTTTTTTTTTAAATTACTTTCAGCAAAGTCACTTTGAGAACATATTCTACACATAATTTGCTATCAATTTCTGCAAAAAAAAGGTTTTTTGATCGAATCTCAAGTAAACTTCCCTTTAAATTACTTTCAGCAAAATCACTTTGGGAACATATTCTACACATAATAGGCTATCAATTTCTGCAAAAAAATATGGATTTTTTTAAGGACGCTCAAGTAAACCTCCCCTTAAATAACGGAAAATCTACGTCTGTTCGTTACAGCGACAATTACTTAGGTACTATCAACTCCACTTCTTAAAATATTCTCAAATTTTATAATAAACTGAATTGCATAAGTTGATTACTTATCCGCGAGCTGACGGTATTCGATGCAAGATTGTCATTGTTAGAATCTATCCTTTTTTGTCTAGATTATTATCATATCTAAAGAGAGATAGATTGTAAACAATATTTCTCTCTTCACTCTTTTAACTCCTTTTAAAACCACTATGAGTTGGCGTACAAGCAATATAGACGTTCAAAAACAAAAAGAAAATGAGTAAAGATAAATTTATTTAAATAATAATATATTAGAAAGAAATGATAAGTTGTTTAACTGAATCAATTAAGTACACAATTGTAATTTTCTATCAATGTACATATACTAATATGCAGTAACATAAGTTATAATAGGATGTTGTAATGTTATCTTATATGTATGTAGGTATGTTATGTCGGAACGTATTGTAAGAAATAGGAATACAGTTAAGTTTGTTAATTTGTTAATGTGCTGATTTAATTAATTTTTATTGAAATATTACAAGACTTTAGTTACATTTAGTCAAAGCACTACTTTAATCGATTAATCGTAGTTCTAGTCTAGGTTCAGAAACAAACTAAGTGGTTTAAATTATTTGCCCGGAATTTATTGACATAATCTTACTCTATATCAGTGGTTCTCAAACTTTTTTGTCTCGTAGATCACTTGCCATGGTTTTAGATAGACAAATTCACAATTTAAACAATAACTTCCCAAAATCGAACCCGGGAACAGTACAGATAGTGTTCAAACAAGGTCACCAGTCATCAACTGAGCATCTTAGGACAAACACAAAAACCTACCCCACCGTGCATCTACTCTGCTATTGTAGACCCCCATTTACATCTCATGGACCCCCAATATTTTCCTCCGTCGAGGTGGATTCCTTGCAGGTCCTTATCGACCCCCTTAATATAGATAGGTATACTATAGCTATATAGTTTAGCTGAACGATAAGTGAGCATATGAATACTGCGAGTATTTAAAGGCAGACAAAGGTTCGGCATACGTAGTAATGTTTCACACGCACTCTATAATATTTGAAATTGAAATATAGTAACTGTTTTTCGCATTAGAGGGAGTACCAATACACGTAAGTGGTTGAATGGTTGTCTGATTGGGGCGGTTGTCGAACAGAAGATCGTTGGTCTAGTAGCAAGACATCTGGCTAGTAACCGGGAGATCCTGGGTTCGATTCCCAGCTGATCCAATTGGATAATTTTTTTGATCACTTTGTGATTTTTAATTTACAATTGGATTTTGGTCATACTAACCAAAGAAATGGAGTGCTTAAAGTTTTAGTTTAGCTGAACGATAAGTGAACATATAAATCCTGCGTGTGTTTAAATGCGGACAAAAGTTCGTCATACATAGTAATGTTTTACAAGTACTTGATAATATTTGAAATTGAAATATAGTAACTATTTCTCGCATTAGAGAGAGTACCAATACACATAAGTGTCGGATTGAGGCGGCTATCGAACAGCGGATCGTTGGTCTAGTGGTAAGACACCTGGCTAGTTACCAGGAGATCCTGGGTTCGATTCCCAGCCGACCCAATTTGATAATTTTTTTCAATTACTTTGTGATTTTTAATTTAATCATAATATTAATGTATTTAAACATACGTTATATATTCATATGTCCAACTAACAAGTAAACGCCCCGAGGCCGGACCTATCGATTTTGATGAAACTTAGATATGTGGTAGAACACTAAAAAATAAGCGACACGTATTTTTCTTTATCGGCGGAAAAACGGTTTGAAGGGGTGAAATTGCCCTCCAAAAATTGGGGTAAAAATTTAATTTTTTAAATATCTCGAAAACGGTAAGAGATAGAGTAAAAGTTTAAATTGGCGATATTGCTCTTTTTTAAAGAGCTATCTATTGGTATGCAATTTGTTCAAATTGTGTCAACAGGGGTGGCTGGGGGTTAAAATTTAGGTGTTAATTTTGCAAAAAGGGGGTGAAAATTAAATAGTATAAAAATTTTGTTTACAGATTTGAAATCTACGTCAAAAAATCTAATTGACCTGTTTTTGCTCAATGTCCTAATATTAAGTCTAGGGAAAGTTAACTAGGGGGTGACTGTGTCGAATAGTCGTACTACTTGGGTAGTTTAAGAAGTTTTTCTTCATGGAAAATAGTTTAAGACATTTAGAATGACGTAGAAATGAAATTTTCGATTTCAAAATTCAGTTTGAGCAACATTGGAGAGGGGGTGAGTCACCCTCTTAAATTACCTATTAGTTAACATACTTACATTCATTTTTAATATTAACACACTGACAGTGGGTAATAATGTCACAATAAGTGGTTCTGAAGTTGGACTGTCGTATGTAAGGCTTTTATTAGGTTTCCATTCATTTTCAAAATATCGTTATTTTCGGTATCGATAACTTTCGATAACGAAAACTATAACATACGACATGAAAACCTTACATACGACAGTCCAACTTCAGAACCACTTATTGTGACATTATTACCCACTGTCAGTGTGTTAATATTAAAAATGAATGTAAGTATGTTAACTAATAGGTAATTTGAGAGGGTGACTCACCCCCTCTCCAATGTTGCTCAAACTGAATTTTGAAATCGAAAATTTCATTACTACGTTATTCTAAATGTCTTAAACTATTTTCCATGAAGAAAAACTTCTTAAACTACCCAAATAGTACGACTATTCGACACAGTCACCCCCTAGTTAACTACCCCTAGACTTAATATTAGGACATTGAGCAAAAACAGGTCAATTAGATTTTTTCACGTAGATTTCAAATCTGTAAACAAAATTTTTAGATTGTTTAATTTTCACCCTCTTTTTGCAAAATTAACCACTAAATTTTAACCCCCAGCCACCCCTGTTGACACAATTTGAACAAGTTGCATACCAATAGATAGCTCTTTAAAAAAGAGGAATATCGCCAATTTAAACTTTTACTCTATCTCTTACCGTTTTCGAGATATTTAAAAAATTAAATTTTTACCTCAATTTTTGGAGGGCGATTTCACCCCTTCAAACCATTTTTCCGCCGATAAAGAAAAATACGTGTCGCTTATTTTTTAGTGTTCTACCACATATCTAAGTTTCATCAAAATCGATAGGTCCGGCCTCGGGACGTTTACTTGTAAGTTGACACTTGAGCATTCAATTTTCTTTGGTATATGTATGACCAATTCATACAGTGATTGAATAGTTATTTTCGATACGTATGCGTAAAGAGAGGTATTCTAGTAGGCTTAAATTGGAGCACGAATCTAGGGGACTGACGCATACACAACGAGATCGAGTGTCGGGCGAGTGAGGGTAAGCGCACGCGATACCGTATAAAATTTGTGAAGGAGAAGTTTTGATATCTTCCCATACTAAAGTTCTCAAGTGTAATAAACCCCAAGGAAGAACTTCAAGCCAATTATGATCTTTGAAAAAACATTATATTGATTGTTTAAAAGTTTTATTAAATCTCTCTATCATCCCATTACTTTGTGGATGGTAACTAGTAGTTACAATATGTTTGATTAAAAATTTATTAATAAATTGTTTTCATTCGGAACTCAAAAATTGATTACCTCTGTCAGTCGTGAAGGACGTCGGTATATCATAACGACTAATCCATGCATCGACAATTTATTTTCATCATTCGTAATATTTTTATTTTAAATAACATTTCGCATTTTAGTAGCTATAATTCTACATCATTTTTATCGAACGGTGGCAGTCTTTCTTTTACAAAATCTGCCTGTACCCAGTGCCGTAACTAAGATGACTGGCGCCCCTGGCCGGAATTGAAAGTGGCGCCCCTCTTTGATAAAAAAGGAGGAGGGGGCTGTAACTTAAAAAATCCGCCTCCTACCCACAATCACATCATATGTCGCTTCTCCTCTTTCGCTCAGACTACAGCCACCTGGACTTCTGGGCATGACTCATTGAATTTCACGAAATTACGCGATAACGACGCCTAGTTTCTTTGTTTTCCAAAGTTGTTGAAATGCTAGAAATCTTTTTACTTTCGACTTATAGGCTAGTTTCAGACTAGCCCGTGTAGCCATATATCTTAATTGTTATTTTATTTCAGTCTATGTTTTTAAGTAACTTTTTCAATCTTCTCAGTATCAAAATCAGGTGATACCTATACCTTGACAATTAAGTGAAACCGTCGCGGCAGCGCCCCTTCACACCTGCGCCCTCGGCGGGGGCCATCCCTACCATCCGCTTGCTACACCACTGCCTGTACCCGTTCTGATGTAGTTTGAAATTGAACATTTTGATTTGTTCGTGGTATTTTTGCTTTGTTTTGAAAACAAATATATTTAAAAGTTTTGAAACAAATACATATATTTAAAATAAAATAAATGGTTAACGACTGACCTGACCCAACGTCGGTGTGTCACTAATATGATGACTCCCCGTTCCGACTTAATCGCTAACGACAACTCCAGCTAAATAGCAGTAAAATAAAACTCGTTTATACCTTTTCAATTTTCGTATTAGACTCCCTTTATTTTATTATTTTAGTTGCTAGGAAAACTAAGTCAATAGTAATAATTTCTAATTTTTATTTTTTATATTTTACACGGCAAACTAAATGCCAATAGTAAAATTTCCAAAATTAAGAAATCTACATTTTCACGACAATCTTGTGCCGATGCACATATACCAAAGAAAATTGAATGCTCAAGTGTCAGCTCAGCTGGACATTGAGTGAATGTATGAATATTAAAGGGAACCACTAGCGTGACATATTGAAAAAATTGGAAAAATTTTTTTGCATCTTTCGTTTGTTTTACTATCGTTTGTTTTACAATGATGTGAATACTGCTCTTTACGCCCACTATACAACGCTCGAATATTGAACTTTAGAAGCGGATGTTATAAAAAAATTATTATCAAACTGGGTTGGCTGGGACTCTTTCCGACTGAGCGCCTTTACCAGTTGGGCCACGAAACTGTCCGTTCTTTACTTTTTTTTGAACTCCCTTTAATGCGAGACATTCCTTATGTCAAATAATATGTTATTCTTTAGGCAAACATATTATTCTTTCTCATTCGTACAAACAATTTCGGTTTAAACACAATCTGACCAGGTTGCCAGTTGACAACGTGAACTTTTGTAATAAGTGCTATGCATATACAAGCTGACGCAAACCAATTCCGGTTTAATAATTTTGACTACTCAGTTCGTTTCTGAACCTAGACTATTGTTCTGTCCTTAGATAAAATGTTATTATTCTTTTTATCCGTTATGTCCGTGTGCTGAATACTAGTGGATGCGTAGCAGTCAAGTGGAACATTATTTATGCTCATAGATCATTCTCTCTCCAATAATTACACGATTTTTAATAAATAAAAATAAAAAGCAAGGGAAAAAAGCTATTTGGAAAGATAGCGTTCATGTTAGTAATCCATTGATTGGTTTTTAATCAGTTTATGTATAGGTGATTAATAAAGATTTTCAATTTTTTAACAATAAAAGTTGATTTTTCTTGTTGTAAAAGGTACTAAAGTTGATTTTTAGTGTGATTGCTTCCAACCAACGACACATTCACATGATCGCTTGTGACGGACTAAAATTAATATAACTATGTCAAACAGAAATTCCAAACAATAGATGAAGTTGGCTTAAAATTTCTTTAAATAAATAACATCTGACTGCGTAGGATAGTGCTAGGCCCGATTTACATTAACGCTCTACTCTCACTCCGATATCACTACGCTCCCGATTCGATATAATCTTGTTGTGTTTACATTACAGTGCTGATATCATGCTGGTACCCATTCGTTCTCTATTCACATTATAATGCCACTCTGGGTACACTCCCAGTTCGGTCTCCGTTCGATACAAATATTTTTTCATAACAACTGAATGCAAGCGGAGTGGAGTGGAATCAAAAAAGTGTTTACACTATAGGTACAAGCCATAACAAGTCTGATATCGCTCCAATATTACCTGAGTGGTATTGATATTGGAGTGGCATTGAAACGGGAGCGAACCGCGACTGATATCGGACCGATATTAGAGCGATGATGTGAATACACTCATTGTTTATTGTGTAAGAATATTTTATCGAACTTGGAGCGGAGTGATATCGGAGTGAGAACAGAGCGTTAATGTAAATCGGACCTTAATTTAACGTAACAAGTACCTGAAATCATAAAAAAATTACTCACTTTAATTAGATGAACAAATAACCGATGACAGTTTCATGAATTACTGGTATTATTACATATTTTTATTAAGATTTCTAGAAAGTAGGCAACTTAATTTTTTCAATAAATATTTCACAAAAATTTGCACTACCAATTTTTATTTATTTATTTCAAAAAAATTTAATCACAGTAATACAATGCAATGTAGAGCCGCTGAAAAGTAAAAATTTGAGGGAGCCTAAAGGCTTTATATAGACTTGTTTCAGTTAAACGTTATCTATAGGTCAAATCAACTAGAAATAATCTGATCTAATTAGCAAATGAAGCAAATTTAGACGTACAATTTTAATAATAAACAAATATGGAATACCATAAAGTAACGCTCAAATCTATTAATATTAATAGTACAATTTTAAATTACCGTAGTTACTCTAATATAAAAATAACGAGATAAGAAATTAAGTAGATAATCTGTATAATATTGCTTCGTTTGTGGTACTTGTTCGATGACGTCAGACCATTTTTAGTTGATTTTGCCTATATAGTAAATAATGTACACTTAACAGTATTACAACAATAAAAATTACATTCGGTGCACAGTATATTGTACATGAATCCACTAGTTTGATTATAAAAGGTTTAAACCAAGAAAAGCAAAATTTGTGAAGTTTGGTATACATTGCACGAAAAATACAAATGAAGTAAATTTACACAGATCTATCGTTTCTTGAGTATAGAGCTGTCTTTAATTATTTTTAGAGTCGAAGATTACTAGTATATAACATAAAAATTGAACCGCAAACACTTCATTTTTAATGAATTACATATATTGAAGTATTTGATAAAGAGGTAAAGAGGTTTTTGCACCATAATATAGGATGATTTGCCAGCATACACCCATTTAGTATAACCAGTGAGTGAACGCACTAAGCGGCCAGTATACTAAGAATCGAATACTTGGACTAATAGGCCATGATCCCTTCTCCTGCTAGCTATGCTTATGAACCTTATTCTACACGCTCTCCAGATGAATGAATATCGACATAGCTGTAGGATAGCTGTTAACATAACTGCAGACACATTCCTTCTAATCCCACAAGTTTCTACCGAACTTCTCTGATCCTCTGTCCACATCATGAATGTAATGGAAATACAATAACAAAAATAATTATTTGAGTAACGTCCCCTATAAATAGACAAAAGTCCCCTATAAATAGACACAATATCGGTGTACTATTTGCATTTCAATGAGAGAATTTCTACAAGGAAGTGATTATAATAAAAAGACATTTAAAAACGATCATGGAGATAAAATTAAAAATCAGTCTGTATGTAATTAATTTCTTAAGTATTTTGATATAAATTTTTCTTTGACATATAAAATATATGTGAATATAGCACTTGACATATTTATTACTGTATATAAATTTAAAAGTAGAGCTACCTACGATGTTTATGTTCAGGAATTATAATTTCTTCATCTTATGTAAGTATATGTACAAGACTAAAGGTTGATGGCGGTGGTGAAGGGAGGGGTTCAGAGCCGTTTATAATCCGTCCGTAAATTAACGTTCATACACAATCAAATTAACAAGAATCATCTCAGGAAGTAACGAGCACACATATATGATATTATAACATATTAATTACAGTTCAAATCAAATTACAATTTTGATTAATTTGATGGTACTGATGAATTTTTATCTGAGAAATGGTAATGGTAGAGTAAAGTGTTCAGAAGAAACAATAAAGTGTTTCTACGATGTTGTCCAAAAGAATCTACTACTTTAATCTAACAGATCAATTTCGATTGAGCGATGAAGCTTTGGATATGTTTAATCGATGAACCGTTGATTTCATCTACTGAATAAAACCAATTTATTGTTAGATACCAGAATTGTTCTAGAAGCTGCGACTTCCATAAATGGCATGCATACGATTCATATTAATTACTATTTCATTAAACAACGAATATCCTCAAATAAGTTTACGGATTTACTTCGTTTCTTCAGCTCAACATGTTTGTTATTAAATGTTAACTACTGGAAAAATTAATTAATTAATTAATCTTTTTTGGATTGTCACTTATGCTTAAAAAAAAATTGTTGGAAAATCTGGTTTGACCCCTGGGTCCGCCATTTTCTTTACGGCCCTAATTTATGGTAGTGTGACAGATGGACATGACGAAATTGTAAGGGATATATTTTCTTCAGACCCCTAAAAATAATATCTGCTGGCGAATCCAATAAGATTTACGGATGCGAATTTTTGCAAATTGAAATAAAAATTAGATGGAAAACAAGTGTTCACAAGATTTTTTGAACAGATGCTCGAAGATTCCTATCAACTTCATCAGCTAATGTCAACTTTTCTCAGTGAATTAGAGGTCTACGAAGCAAGATTAATTTAAGAGTCAATTGAGTAACAAGTGGAGATTGACAAAGTATCAGGGTTTTTGTTGTTCAAATATACATAATATATAATTAATTTCTTTTAAAATTAGGTTATTGATCTGCCTTTTTTGATTTTATTTGTTAGGAAGAACTTAAAAAGACTGTTAATCTTCAGTGTTCGTTTTATTTGATACACGTCTAATTCTAACATCTGCATCCACATCTATACCAAATCCGGAACAATCCTACTTCTACTGCATGAAATGTTTATACCTCCGCCACCTTTAAATTATTTCATTTCACTAATAGTGTGCTTTTACTGAAAAACGCATAGCAGATCACTTTAAGAAACAATAACTTTACAATTAAATGTGTACTTAGCAGGGTTATCTTATCTAGCTAATAATATACAATGTGCCATGGGCTTACGCACCTACGGAAACCTCCGAGTTTCTAAAACAAAATAAAAAATATAATTTGATAAAGAAAATTATTACATTTATAGGTTTTATCGAAGTCGTTCTCTTCAGTTTTACCATTATTAAGCATGTATAACCACTAGAGAAAAAACTTTTGACAAATCAATTATATCTTTAGAATGAATTTTGGAATTAAAAAAAAAAAAAAATAAAATGAAAAATTAACTTCCAAATTACCTTGCCTCATGCAATTACTCTACTTTAAATCACTTCTATAATGTTCGATTTGAAAATAAAGTAATTCTTTGATTTGATGAGGATATCGAGTTTACATCGATTTTTTATTTGACTATTTTACCCATAACTAAAATACAATTTATTCGCTGTCTAATTCCGCCATGGACAACAATATAAACTGGATCGATGGAACAGGATAAAAAAATTTTTCAAAAATTATTTTCCAATCAGTTACATAACAATGTCCGGGAGACATCGCTTTTACTAATACTTTTCATTGTCTTAACACGTTGATTGTCGATGACGCGATATCGTGTGATAGGACTACTTTCCTATATGGCCGGTTACGCGATATCGCGTGAAGGGTCTAACAAGTTTCTATGCTCGACAGCAGAACGGTACGATATATTTAAGCTGGCGGGGGCGGGGGGACAAACTGCAGATAAGAGGCGTGGCCACCGGATCGCGTCATTCGTTTTTGCGAAAAAAATGCGAAAAATTATAATGTATAAATTCGAATGTTTGTTATTGGTAAATATAACTTTTTTCATAAATTATATACCACGCGATATCACGTTTTTTGCCATATGAGCAATATTTACATTATAGGTATATGGCCAATCACACGATATCGCGTGACAAATATATGAACCTATTGATTTAACATAAAATTATATAGATACAATAATAAATTATTTTCGACACAAAAAAATTAAATTTAAAGAAAAAAATATTTGGCCATCTCACAAATTCTATATTTTTAGCTTGACAATGAACGTGTTAAAAATGGCTTAATTTTCTTTCTTTATTACTTCATTAATTTTAATTTTTATTTTTAAATAAAAGGACATGGAGCCCGATTTTAAAACGACCCTGATACAACCAAATACATAATATGTTGATGATGGAAGCCAGTATCACTTACTACGAGTAGGTACATATTCAAGTAAACTAACTATATTATTAAATTTACTATTACTAGGTCATATCATAAGTAGGTATTAATAAATTTAAAAGCACTGTTCCTATTTTCCAGTTACAAACAGTAACATCTTTTAAAAGCACTGCACCATAAAGAAAATAAATAATTCAATTTAAATTTCTTCTCTCATTTTTCATCAATTAATTTTCACAAATACACATTTTCTTATGCAAGATATTCACGAAATGGAATTCAAACTATCTTCTTGCTTTCAAGAGCAAAAAAAAAACTAGTTTTCTTATTTTAATAAAGAAATATATCCCCTGATAATTTTCACCCACTGCTTCTTTTCATTTACTTTTTCTTCGGTGCTTTGCTTTTCTTTGGAAAAATTGAAAGAAATGACATTTATATCAATATACGGCCCCGGTATCTATGTCTCTATTTTGTACCTATGTATATAAATTTATATAAAGATCAAATATTTACAAAGAACTAGAAAATGATGCACCACTTTCGAGAGGAAAGTAAATTTGTATAGTGCAAATTTTCATTGAGTGCTTTTAGTTTTCAATGATATTATATTATAGGGGAAACAGGAGTAAAACAGTGATTTTCGGAGAATATTCTAGGAACACTAACTTATCGGAAATAAAATTCGGAGAATATTCTAGGAGTACTTATCGAAAATTTGGAATGTTCTTAGTAACTGATCAAGGACAGTAAATTTTTAATATTCAGACCTAATCCAATTAAAATCGTCTCCCAGTTTCTACTTAGGTTGGACCATGCTGTCACAACTTGAGATAGGAACAGGAGTGATGTTCTTAACCTGTCCCCGCCCGCTCCCGATTTTGCTTAGCACTTCCGTTTACTCTCATCCCCTTAGAAAAATTTTTGCTGCCGCTCGTTTTCTAAAAATTAGTCCCATTCTCGACGGTACCCGTTTTATCATTTCAAGTCTCACTTTGTTCGTGTTATGTAAATAAAAATAGAAATGCAAGACTCCCGGAATATTTCTCTATTCCCGCTCGCTCTCATTTTCACTTTCACACCCGTAAAATAATTTTCACTTTCACTCGTTTTAAAAGAATCACACCCGTCCCATCTCTGGTAACAATATTAAAAAGTTGTGGCTGTCTATAATACATACAGCAATTACATAGATATACATATATGATCAAAAGTTGTATGTTTGTTGTATATCAAATACTTTTCTGTAGATTTAAATTGTATTAAAAAAAATAAAACGTAGCTTTTGCATCTTCTTGCGTCCCGAGTACCTTCTGGAATTAATAGTGTTGATGAATGAAATATATTTCTCCGTTCAGTAAGACCCTGGGTGTATTATGAGACTGTGGTTGGGAAGCGAGTTGGACGCCTCTAAATAGTCTAGACCACGACCTGGAGGAGGACGATGCAAACCGACAGAAAACAAACCAGCCTTCAGTACATGTGTTACGGTACTTATAATAATAAAGAGTATTAGAAAGTATTACGTATATATTTTGTTTATTGTGTTTAGAATATGAATCTGTTCTGCAAAACAGAGAAGGAAATATGGTGTGTTCATAGGTATATACAGTGGGTGTAAAATGTGTTCGTACAGTTGCTAATTTAGAATAAAATTTAAAATAACTTGTCTATTTATTAGGCGAACATGAAAGTAAATACTAAAATATAGTATTGTGTATACGTATTCAGTATTGCTACCGATACTGGGATTTACAAAACTAATCTAACGTACCACAGAATAAAAATAAAATATATTGTATTAAACTGTTGGCAATATGTATTCGTACACTAAAATATATATGCATATGTTCGGGGAATTCCCTTTTTATTTATTTATTTTTTTATAAGTTATAGACAGATAGTGTACTTCACATTGTGCTGACATAACAATTATACGCATAGAGTTATTAACTTGCTAATTTTTATACAATGGGTCGCAAAGAATGTGAAACAAGTGAAGGTGAAAGAAAAATCATAATTAATTTACGAAAAAAAGGTAAATCGTTAGGTGAAATTTCCGGAATTGTTGACAGATCTCGTTCTACAGTATAGTACGTCCTTAAACGATATTTTACAACGGGTAGGATTAAAAATAAACCAAGAAAAGGACGACCTCAAAAATTAAATGAATATTCAAAGAGGGCAATAGTACGTTTAATTAAGGCAGATGGTAGATGCATGGTATGGAGAAAGAAAAATATGGAGTGGTATAAAGAAAATTTGTGTCCAACTGTAAAATATGGTGGAGGCTCTGTGCTTGTCTGGGGTTGTATGAGTGCTAAAGTAGTTGGTAATCTGGGCATTATAGACGGAATTATGGACTATAAAGTGTATATAGATATACTGAAAAGAAATTTAGCTGCAAGTGCCGAAAAAATGAGTCTCAACGATAATTATTGTATATTTATGCAGGATAACGATCCGAAACACATGGCCTGGGCTACAAAAATGTGGCTGTTATATACCACACCACAGCGTTTGGACACACCACCTCAGAGTCCAGACATTAATCCCATTGTGCACGTATGAGATTATCTCGAGCGCAAAATTAGAACAAGGCCCATTTCCAATCGGAAAAACCTGATAACCGCACTTCGAGAAGAATGGGAAAATATACCCCCTTCTTTTACTACAAATTTGGTCAAATCGATGCCCCGTCGCTTGCATGCCATTATTAGCGCTCGCGGTTACCCTACAAAATATTAAAATTACTTTGTAAGATAACCGTGGGTGTTTCAATATCTTAAATAATTTACTGTACGAATATTTTTGGTACCTGCTAGAATGTAAGAAATATTTATTTATTTATTTATAACTGAGAATATCATTATTTATTTATATTTTGTATGGTATTCGTATTAGTAAACACATTTTTGACACAGATTATTTGTATACTTTTTTCTCAATATTCTCTTTACTTAAAGATACGAAACGCACTTTTACTCTAAATAAGTGGCTGTACGAATATATTTTACACTCACTGTATATATATATATATATATATATATATATATATATATATATATATATATATATATATATATATATATATATATATATATACCTATATATAGCTTTTTATTTTGTTTGGAATATGAACACCTGGAATGAACACCATATTTCCTTCTCTGTTTTGCAGAACAGATTCATATTCCAAACACAATAAACAAAATATACATACATACACATTAACAAAAAAAAATCGTGAAGGAAGAGACTCTCTTATAGCACGCTACTGCACTTATAGCTTTAACGCTGCTGCTATAAGCATGTAGACACAATTATGTGATATAAGTACTTTTATAGAGTGCGATAATTCTGATGAAGATTCAGCATCTGATTAAAGATTCTAATTTGATCTCTTATATTTTAAACTTAAAACTATTTTTTTAAACGTTTAAAGGTGTGACAATTTAATTTTTTTGGGAATTTTTTTAATTTTTGTCTTATACTCTTCTAAATATTATATTCGAGTTTATTAGTTTCCGTGAAAATACACCGTATTTGTAGCTAACCTAATCTTTATATCCTGTCAATAATATTGACTTCTTATGATTGAGAGATATTTCGATATAAAATAAACTATACTGAATAATATCCCCTGATTCCAAATAATTAACAATTTCGATACTATAAGCTCAAAAACTTTTAAATTTTTAAATTTTTCTATTGCACATCAGTAAATTTCTACGCTAGTACATTTTCCTATCTTATATCCCCCTATAACATCGTTTTAAAAGTTCATACATATTTTGATTTGTTAAGAAGACACACACATACATAAACATATCCCTACTAGATACCGGGAGCAGGCAGGAGCATTATTGCTGTCGTCAGCAAACACAGAGCACCTTGGAAATTAGAAGAAAGAAAATATGTTTGTTTTATGTATGTATGTATGTATGTATAATATGGAAAAGCTTCTTTTTTTGATGGAAGAACGATGGTGGCTTTTTCATTTTAACTATTTCTCTTTTATGTAACATTTCTTTAACTGATAGCGGGAAATATGTTCTTGTTACAGTACGCCCTCCATAACTGCAGATGATAAGATACTGTCGAGACACGTAACGTTACCATAATATTCGATTCAAATTTGAATAAAATGAAGACGAAATTAATTTAGTTATAATTACTTTTTTACGAAATAATCTGATAAAAAACTTAAATTACTAGTTAAAAATAAAATAAAGTAAAATAAAAAACCAAAACAAAAAACAGATATCAACGAATTCCTAATTTTACTAGTTCATGTTTTTCAGTGGAATATGAAAAATACTGTAAAATTATTAAATATAGGACTACTGTTACCACTTTGTTGTTAATTTCACGTAATATTTAGGTTTCAAATTTTTAACAGGTGGTGCAATTACTATATATTAATCAAAATCGTTTATTGTTTATTATACCTACTAGGCGTTCGTTTATGTTAGGAATTGTCAAAGGATCTTAAGTTTGCCAAAAATATATAATAACCATTATTTTAACGAATTATTCGATAATGCGCGAATTTGAAAATTATTTCTAAATACTTATGAGTTATGAGATTATACAATGATTTTATATAATAAAGTTTTATAGTTTCCTACTAATTGTAAGTTTTATAGCTTCTAAAATATCAATTACAGTTTACACAGTTTTTTGAAAAAATAAATATACCATATCAACTGGGAAAAGCTAATGATTTAAGGAAATGGTGACTGGCAATATCAGAAAAATTTATAGATTACTAGCAGTTTATTAGAAATGGCTGTAAAAAATGCTATAGGTATTCTAGGCTGTTTAATTTTTTTTTTAAACACAGTGTGCTATAAAATAAAATTGGTAAAGTTAGGAAATTTTACGGTACCTGAAATAATAGATGTACTCACAGTAATATAGTAAGTTCATCTTTCAGCCAAAAAATTTAGTGTTGCCCTGGGCCGGATCTAGGAGGAGGGCAGCCGGGGCACGTGCTCCGAGCGGCAGGTCTTGGGGGCGCCAAAATTAGGTATGTGAGGTTTCCTTTTTTTGTTTGTCACTTGTCTTTTGGAAAAGGAAAAAAGAAATATTTTTTCTACAGGGGTGCCATATTTTGACTCTGCCCCGGGCGCCACTTAGGCTAGGTCCGGCCCTGGTGCTGCCCCATAGGTCTAGGAATGCTTTTAGTAAAAAAAAAGCTTATGTTGATATTTTAAATACGAAATTTATTACCATTTCCTAAGGATATAATTTTATTTATTCCATCCAGTCACTTGATACATTTTGTCACAGTCAACAGTCACTTGATACTTGAAATTCTCATGTTTCTATCAGGAAAATTACGATTCTCACTTACTCCGATTTACATTTAAAAAGAAAATTATCTGGTAGAATTTTCAATCAAAAACAATCTCTAGCTTAGTTTCATCATTAAAACTAGTCTTAAGCTAATAGTCTCATCGTTAAGACTTTTGTCCATGACAATAAATATTCTCTTCGTCATCCAAAAAAGTTAAGATTCATAATTCTAGAGCTATTTTTGACGAATTTCTCTGTCTGTGTAACTTTGGCGTTCAATACTAATGAGACTCCACTGTAGGCGTAATATGTAAACGTATAAAATATAATCATAATACATACGTTTTACATATATGTATAGTAGAGCATATTTCAACAAGCGTAAAATATTTTAACAATTTGAACTGTTTAAACAGTAGGTTAGCGTTAGCGCATAATATAATATTTTCTTGATTTATGTCAAGTTAAACATTTTTAAAGTTTACAGAGAAAAATTAATTTTAAAACAGAGCATTTTTAAAATGCTATTCGTGTTAATGCACAATGTAACATTTAGGTTTCTGTATTTACTGTGGATATGTTTGAAGTTATAATGAAATTTTTGAAATAGTTTGTTCATAAACTGACAGTTGGAAAATTTTCATTTTCAATTAAGAGAAAGAATGCAGTCAGATGTAAAAACATGTAATCTCGTTCTGGAAAGACACCATTAGGTAAGTGGTAGCAAATTGCACTCTTGTTTAGCTCACAATCAGTCGCTGTTACCTCCATAAAGCTAGCCGTCCTAAGAACAACAATTTGGAAAATCCCAAAGATTACTAGATAAGAAATAGGTGTATTTTAGGTGTAAATTAGGTGTGCTAATAAAAAATTAGGTGTTCTTACCGTTTTCGAGAAAACCGTTTTTGATAATAATTCTAATATAAGTAGATAGGCTATAAGAGAACGGGAGCACCGTAGAACCTCAATTATCCGGACTACTTTTTTGACCGTGTTAAGAACCGTGTAGTTTGGGGTCCTACTGTACCTAGTGCAAAACTTGACCTTTGACCCGGCACGTACCAGGTACATGTATTTAAAATTTGTTGTTGACATTTGACCCCACACGCGCTCATACTGTTGGCCTTGAAACTCCAAAGACCTGAGTCATCACCAGCAACCAAATTAATTTATGTTAACTCATTATGCGCCATCACAATTTACTTATAACAATTTGGTTTTGTGTTAACCCATTACCCGCCAGCACTGACATAGTTTTTGAATGCAAACCTAACGCATGCGCAGACTGAATTTAAGTACACGACGCATGTGCAGACTGAATTTTAGGCCACAATTTGATAGATGGGGCACACTACCGCGTCAAAATGTGGGGAATACCCTGACGCGGGGGTGGCCCCAAACTTTTGACACCGTACTGTACTTAAATTTTTGGTACACTGCCGTGTCAAAAGTGCGGGCCCCCCTGGGCAAAAAGGTATCCTATCACTTTTTGAAGCGTACTGTACGTGTAAACCTTAACCTCAACACGCGCTTGCCTTAATTGCGTCATCTTAAACGAACTATCACGTCAAAAAATGTGGGGAATACCCTAACCCAGGGTGACCCCAAACTTTTGACGCCGTACTGTACTTAAATTTTTGGTACACTGCCGTGTCAAAAGTGCGGGCCCCCTAACTAAAAAAGGTATCCGATCACTTTTTGAAGCGTACTGTGCTTATTACGTGCAAATCTTGGCCTCACTTAACTGCGTCATCTTAAATTGGGTGCGGTCGCTAACGATAAATTTTGTCGGGGGCGCACTGTACCAAGCGCTAGATTTTAAGATTAGACTCCGGGGTCCAGATTTCTGACCGCTACTGTACTGTAAATCGAGTGTCTGCTGTACTTTTCAACAAGTTTAAGCCTGTTTTCAGCAAAGTCAGCACTTTTTTAATTTGTTTATTTATATAAGTTTTAATTTTAAAAAAATGTTTATTTAAGATTTTGATGACTCAGCAATTTCTTTGTTTGGATTTCAAATACGAAATAGTCTTCTTGGAATTTTTAATTTATTGCCTGATTGTTGAATTATAATTATAGTATGATTCATACAAGCGGGGATTTTTGTTATATTTGTTTATTTATATAATAATTTTGGATCATGTAATAATTTTAAAATTGTTTATTTAAGATTGGGAGGCCGCTAAATTTTGTGGGGGCACTGTACCAAGCGCTACCGCAAAACTAACTTCAGACTCCAGGGTCCAGATGTCTGACCGCTACTGTACTGCCGGAAATTTGGGTGTCAACTGTAACTCAGGGTTTTTTTTTGTATATTTAACCTTGGAAAATTCCAGGAATTTTTATCAGTTTTAACATAAACAAACAACAAATAATTAAATGTTTGTTTTAGCTGAATTATGATCGTAAGACTCATATAAGGAGTTTTTTTGGTATAAGAAAGATGACGTCATGGAATATTAATGAGTTAAAAAATTGTTTAGTAAAAAATATCAACCATTGTAGGCCTCAAGCAAGAAATTATTTTTATCAGTTTTAATACTTTAACATTTAACCTACAGTGACCAATTTTTTAGTTAACTAACAGAAGTTCTTGAAATTTTAACAAGTTACAAAAAATATTACTTCTTATGGTGCACAACATTTTTGAATTTGACTGTAGCACAAAACTGTTTCTATATCAAACGAAAATTATCTGAAATAATTCAGTATGTACATATGTATAGACTCTGTATATTAAAAATATTTTATGTATACACTCTGTATATTGAGAATAAGAAAGAAAATTTGTATATAATTTTAATTTTTATGAATACTAGTAAACGAATTGTATAGCCATTTATGAATAAGTATTAAATCTAATTATAAAATATAAATATTGCAAAAAATTTGTTTAATCAGCAAAATCAATGTATATCATTTTAATACTGATACATATTCATATTAGGGTATAATAGTATTGTATTTAACATTTTTAAACAGAATAAAAGTTCAATTTTTGGTTTTAAATTACTATAAGTTAAACACGTCGCTTAATATAAAAAAGATAACAGCATTGAGTTTTACTAAATTTTTAAGTCTGTAAAATCAAAATTTTTTATTTACTAGACTAGAACATTTTGAATTTGCTACTCTATCATTAACATACAAATAATATCATGTATATATAACGGGTGTATATTTAGTATTTTTAGTAAATATTTTAGTATACAGGGTGTATCATGAAATATACTTTTCAATTAGAACAACAAATTTCATAAGATTTTTGTTAATACTCTTATAGGTTAACGAAAGAAACTTTTTGCTGTAAAAAATAGGGGAATGCAGGGTAATAATTAAATAAAACGCACATATTTTTTTTTTTTAATTTTATTTATAGAATATGTATACAAAAAATTAAATTGCTTAAATCTATATATTACTTAAAATCTATTTATTTTCCATATAAAAATTTTTTAAAAGAATACAATTTTCTAATGAACAAATTTTATCTGAATGAAGCATACAGCGTCTTGAATAATATTCATCTCGCAGAATGGAAATCTTCGGTACATCAAATATTTCTTCCAAATTCAAAATCCACGGCTGGTTTTCGGTACCATCAAACAAACTTGATATCCATTTCTTCTTTTCACCACCCTTGACGTATATAACATCATACTTCTTTAATATAGGTTTCAATATGGTATGAAGTTTTTTGTATGGAATAAATCCATACGACCAAGGTATCCCATGCCAATTTCGGTAAAGCCAACTGGCTACTCGTTGATATTTCTTCGGCAACTCGTTGAAATCAAACGGTGCGTCGAATATAAGATGTAATATATCATCCGAATTTTCTGCAGCAATACCAACTTCTTTAAAATAAAATTCGTTGTTAGCTCCTTGATAGCCTTGTATGTCAAGAAACGCCATTTTTTACCGCCACCGTAGAACTGAAATTATTCACACAATCCACAACTTTATATAGAATAATTAAAAGTGGTGGGGGTAGTTAGTTAATTTGTGGAACGTATTCGAAAATGGCTATTAATAGCTATTGCTAGTTTACCATCAAATTACAAACTGTTAATAATATTTAGCACATTTGTGAGTACCAGGTTCTTTTCACTTTAAGACCTAGTGATTTAAGGAATGCTAAATTTTCAGGTGAAATGTGTTGTTGCTCAAAAGTTTTACGTTTAATGATCTTAGGTTTCGAAAGTCCTTTGCTAGGTTCTCTAGCGGTGGACTGCGCTGAATTGTAAATTAACATGGTTCCAAAATGTAATTGTTTTACCACGAAAGTATAATTTTCAACGAAAGAGATGTTAACTCTTTGACAACCACCGGTAAATAGATAATATTTTATGTAAGTTCAACTATTTTATACCCTTCAACCATGATAAGGTGTATAAGCTTGAGTATAACTCAGCAAATTATATAGCGGTGGTGACGTAACACACAAATGCGGTGGTTGTGTTGCGTTTGTGGCGGTGGCGGTGTTTGTGTGGCGGTTGTGTGGTGGTGGCGGTGGTGTTTGTGTGGCGGTGGCGGTGGTGTTTGTGTGGTGGCGGCGGTGGTGTTTGTGTGGCGGTGGTATTTGTATGGTGGTTTCGGTGGTTGTGTGGTGGTTGTGGGGGTGGCGGGGTAGCAGCGGTGTTTGCGGCTGACGTGCACAACTTTATCATTAATTCAATCGAAGCAGCAATTTACTGTAGACAATAAATCGGTGGTGACATCTCGCGGTGTTTGTTGAACGCAATATCTAAATTAATCATCATCATAATCGCTAGTATCTTCTTTATCAGTTTCATCCAGATAATCACCTAGTGGCTCAATAACATCAGCCTTTTGAAGTTCACGAAGTATAGAGAATATTTCTTGACCGACAGTAGTTTCTCTTAAAGCATCTAACTCTTCGATTAAAGCTTCACTATCGTCAACGTTAAACAATATGTTTTTATTTTCCTCTATACTCCGAATACTATTGAGTATTTTTTCACCAGTCTCTGAAGTCTCGTATAAACGTCGTAATTCATCTATTAAAGTATTAGGATTATGCCAGTATTTTATTTTTTTCGATTGCCCATTAGCATTTTCCGAGTCGTTGTATTTGATACGCTTAGCAAGTAGCTCTTGGTCCGTTGAATTGACTGGACGTTTTATTGCTATTCGTTCATTAGAATCCTCACCTTTATTTTGAGTTTCTTTGATTAATAAAATATCCAAAAGGGTTTGCAAAGCTGTAGTTAACTTGGGAATGATAACAGTTCCACTATCAGAAGTGGGTAAAACCCTGTTATTAGACTCATCGCTGGGTGTGTAAACATTATTTTGATTTCTTAAATTATTAAATTTAGTTTGAATTGCTTTTGATGCAGCTTTAATTCTTTGTTCAAGTGGATTGACCCTTTCTTCAACTTTATTGTTTAGAAATTCATCATCAGTATCATTCCTCCCGGTATCATAACTAGATAAGTCATCAGCCGTGTCTAATGTTTGTCTTTTTAGCGGATCAAGAGAGTAACTATTTTCAAACCTTTTTGGTGAAAATTCCCGCATATGTGTATTTCTTATATGACGTAAAAGAGAATCTTTCCGCGAGAAGCTTTTATAGCACCGCGTACACTCGAACATTATAATAGATGTGTAAAGCTCAACTAGTCTTACAAGATTAATTCAGAATTGTGTTAGCGATTACTTATATACGCCACCGCCACCACCACCGCCGCCACCGCCACCACCGCCGCCGCCACCACCACCGCCGCCGCCGCCACAAACACCACATCTGAGTTGCTCATTTTACTCCATGAAGTAGCTGTTGACATCCGGCTTACACATTTTGCCCCCATTACGCTCTTTCGGTTTGGAAATTAGTTCAGAAAAATGAATGAAGAGCCATATGCAAGTGTCAGGTAACTCAACACCAACATTAGAATACTTTCTCCTGAATATAGGCAATTACATTGCGTTGCCAACTGCGTCCATACCTACTGAGAGTCTTATCATAATTCAAGATATAATTTGGGAGATTCTAGTGTGTTGTAAAATAAGAACAATATAAAAATTTATACGTAAAATAATTTATTTTTTAATGAAATATACGTTTACAGCATTAAAATTAAAAAGTAAATCAATTCATTTTCATATCTGACAGTTACCTTAATCTTACATCTAACATCATACATGTGATAGCTATTTACTAAATTCCACAATATGTAAAAAACCACTAGAATCAGTTCCTTTATATGTAATAAAATATTGTCCTGTACGTAAACATTGCATGGTCTGCTCATCCAAATCCGTGAATCGTTTTGGAAGGAACACTTGAGCATCTGCAAGTTCCACCGCAACCGCTGGCCCATATCGAGTTTCCATGCGTCGTACATCAAGAATTTTCCACGTTTCATACGGCTTGAGTGTAGATAGCGATTTGAATGGTTTACCAGCACCAAGTTTATTCAACTTCTCCAAAACCGGATCCATTGTTGTATCAGTGGTAGTAAAAGTGGTCCACAGATCACTTATACTTAACTCAACACCGTGTTGTTCAGACATTTTGCCAATACACTACCAATTTCTGTTACAGCACGTCGCTTAAATAAATTATGAGTTGCCACCACAAAAACCACCACCACCACCACCACCACCACCCCAACACAACTACAAAATTTGAGTTGCTCATTTTACCCCACCGGTATGTTTATTCCCACACAGCTACAAATTAAGTTACTCTAAAGCAACCACACCTTCATATGATCAGTGTTTATACACCACAACCAATGGAAAATATCAAATAAACATTAACATTTATTTAGTAATAAGGTATAATGTATATTTTGAGTATTCAACAAAAACTTTAATACTGATTAATAGGTATTGGTCAATTCCACTGTTACTCAAAATATACGTTATACCTCATTACTAAATAAATGCTAATGTTTGTTTTAACAACCGTGGAATTGGTCAATACTTATGATGTAGCAATCAGGTGATTGATTTTACTAAATTATTCGCAATTGCAGCGGCTTTTACATGTGGGACAGTTTACATAATTACAAACACAGTTTGGAAATGGCATCATACATCGTTTACAACACATGCAAATTCGTTTTTCGTTTCGACACCTATCACAATACTCGGGGAAGGAACACTTACACTGTGGTGGTTGAAATTTACAAATACCACAAATCGGCATGTTGTTTTTGTTTACTTTCTGGAACTTAACCAACAAATGACATCCGGTTAATAATTCAGTTGTATTTATAGTATTTTGACTGAAACCAAATAATCTAATATTTTATAAAAAATCGATATTTAATCGATATTAACCAATTCCACTGTTACACAAAATATCCATTATGCCTCATTACATCGCTGGTCATTGCCTTATAAATAAATGTTTACGTTGGTTTGAGCAACCGTGGAATTGGTCAATATGTATTATGTGGCAATCAGATGATTGATTTTACTAAATTATTTGCAATTGCAGCGGCCTTTGCATGTGGTACAGTTTATATAATTGCAAACACAGTTTGGAAATGGCATCATACATCGTTTACAACACATGCAAATTCGTTTTTCATTTCGACACCTATCACAGTACTCGTAGAAGGCACACTTACACTGTGACGGTTGAAATTTACAAATACCACAAATCGGCATGTTGCTGTTGTTGTTTACCTTCTGGAACTTAACCAACAAGTGACATCCGGTTAGTAATTCAGTTGTATTTATAGTATTTTGTAACCGAAATTTTCCAATATTTTATCTAAAATCGATATCTAATAATCTTCCAGCATAAGAGCAGGGAAGAGGAACGTCACCAGATTGATTAATTTAGATATTGCGTTCAACAAACACCGCAAGATGTCACCACCGCTTCATTGTGTACAGTAAATTGCTGCTTCGATTGAATTAATGATAAAGTTGTGCACGTCAGCCGCAAACACCGCTGCTACACCGCCACCCCCACAACCACCACACAACCACCGAAACCACCATACAAATACCACCGCCACACAAACACCACCGCCGCCACCACACAAACACCACCGCCACCGCCACACAAACACCACCGCCACCACCACACAACCGCCACACAAACACCGCCACCGCCACAAACGCAACACAACCACCGCATTTGTGTGTTACGTCACCACCGCTATATAATTTGCTGAGTTATACTCAAGCTTATACACCTTATCATGGTTGAAGGGTATAAAATAGTTGAACTTACATAAAATATTATCTATTTACCGGTGGTTGTCAAAGAGTTAACATCTCTTTCGTTGAAAATTATACTTTCGTGGTAAAACAATTACATTTTGGAACCATGTTAATTTACAATTCAGCGCAGTCCACCGCTAGAGAACCTAGCAAAGGGCTTTCGAAACCTAAGATCATTAAACGTAAAACTTTTGAGCAACAACACATTTCACCTGAAAATTTAGCATTCCTTAAATCACTAGGTCTTAAAGTGAAAAGAACCTGGTACTCACAAATGTGCTAAATATTATTAACAGTTTGTAATTTGATGGTAAACTAGCAATAGCTATTAATAGCCATTTTCGAATACGTTCCACAAATTAACTAACTACCCCCACCACTTTTAATTATTCTATATAAAGTTGTGGATTGTGTGAATAATTTCAGTTCTACGGTGGCGGTAAAAAATGGCGTTTCTTGACATACAAGGCTATCAAGGAGCTAACAACGAATTTTATTTTAAAGAAGTTGGTATTGCTGCAGAAAATTCGGATGATATATTACATCTTATATTCGACGCACCGTTTGATTTCAACGAGTTGCCGAAGAAATATCAACGAGTAGCCAGTTGGCTTTACCGAAATTGGCATGGGATACCTTGGTCGTATGGATTTATTCCATACAAAAAACTTCATACCATATTGAAACCTATATTAAAGAAGTATGATGTTATATACGTCAAGAGTGGTGAAAAGAAGAAATGGATATCAAGTTTGTTTGATGGTACCGAAAACCAGCCGTGGATTTTGAATTTGGAAGAAATATTTGATGTACCGAAGATTTCCATTCTGCGAGATGAATATTATTCAAGACGCTGTATGCTTCATTCAGATAAAATTTGTTCATTAGAAAATTGTATTCTTTTAAAAAATTTTTATATGGAAAATAAATAGATTTTAAGTAATATATAGATTTAAGCAATTTAATTTTTTGTATACATATTCTATAAATAAAATTAAAAAAAAAAATATGTGCGTTTTATTTAATTATTACCCTGCATTCCCCTATTTTTTACAGCAAAAAGTTTCTTTCGTTAACCTATAAGAGTATTAACAAAAATCTTATGAAATTTGTTGTTCTAATTGAAAAGTATATTTCATGATACACCCTGTATACTAAAATATTTACTAAAAATACTAAATATACACCCGTTATATATACATGATATTATTTGTATGTTAATGATAGAGTAGCAAATTCAAAATGTTCTAGTCTAGTAAATAAAAAATTTTGATTTTACAGACTTAAAAATTTAGTAAAACTCAATGCTGTTATCTTTTTTATATTAAGCGACGTGTTTAACTTATAGTAATTTAAAACCAAAAATTGAACTTTTATTCTGTTTAAAAATGTTAAATACAATACTATTATACCCTAATATGAATATGTATCAGTATTAAAATGATATACATTGATTTTGCTGATTAAACAAATTTTTTGCAATATTTATATTTTATAATTAGATTTAATACTTATTCATAAATGGCTATACAATTCGTTTACTAGTATTCATAAAAATTAAAATTATATACAAATTTTCTTTCTTATTCTCAATATACAGAGTGTATACATAAAATATTTTTAATATACAGAGTCTATACATATGTACATACTGAATTATTTCAGATAATTTTCGTTTGATATAGAAACAGTTTTGTGCTACAGTCAAATTCAAAAATGTTGTGCACCATAAGAAGTAATATTTTTTGTAACTTGTTAAAATTTCAAGAACTTCTGTTAGTTAACTAAAAAATTGGTCACTGTAGGTTAAATGTTAAAGTATTAAAACTGATAAAAATAATTTCTTGCTTGAGGCCTACAATGGTTGATATTTTTTACTAAACAATTTTTTAACTCATTAATATTCCATGACGTCATCTTTCTTATACCAAAAAAACTCCTTATATGAGTCTTACGATCATAATTCAGCTAAAACAAACATTTAATTATTTGTTGTTTGTTTATGTTAAAACTGATAAAAATTCCTGGAATTTTCCAAGGTTAAATATACAAAAAAAAACCCTGAGTTACAGTTGACACCCAAATTTCCGGCAGTACAGTAGCGGTCAGACATCTGGACCCTGGAGTCTGAAGTTAGTTTTGCGGTAGCGCTTGGTACAGTGCCCCCACAAAATCTAGCGGCCTCCCAATCTTAAATAAACAATTTTAAAATTATTACATGATCCAAAATTATTATATAAATAAACAAATATAACAAAAATCCCCGCTTGTATGAATCATACTATAATTATAATTCAACAATCAGGCCATAAATTAAAAATTCCAAGAAGACTATTTCGTATTTGATATCCAAACAAAAAAATTGCTGAGTCCTCAAAATCTTAAATAAACATTTTTTTTTAAATTAAAACTTATATAAATAAACAAATTAAAAAAGTGCTGACTTTGCTGAAAACAGGCTTAAACTTGTTGAAAAGTACAGTAGACACTCGATTTACAGTACAGTAGCGGTCAGAAATCTGGACCCCGGAGTCTAATCTTAAAATCTAGCGCTTGGTACAGTGCGCCCCCGACAAAATTTATCGTTAGCGACCGCACCCAATTTAAGATGACGCAGTTAAGTGAGGCCAAAATTTGCACGTAATAAGCACAGTACGCTTCAAAAAGTGATCGGACACCTTTTTGGTCAGGGGGACCCGCACTTTTGACACGGCAGTGTACCAAAAATTTAAGTACAGTACGGCGTCAAAAATTTGGGCCCACCCCCGAGTTAGGGTATTCCCCAAATTTTTTGACGTGATAGTTCGTTTAAGATGACGTAATTAAGGCAAGCGCGTGCTGGGGTTAAGGTTTGCACGTACAGTACGTTTCAAAAAGTGATCGGATACCTTTTTGGTCAGGGGGGCCCGCACTTTTGACACGGCAGTGTACCAAAAATTTAAGTACACTGCCGCGTCAAAAGTTTGGGGCCACCCCCGAGTTAGGGTATTCCCCACATTTTGACGCGGTAGTGTACCCCATCTATCAAATTGTGGCCTAAAATTCAGTCTGCGCATGCGTCGTGTACTTAAATTCAGTCTGCGCATGCGTTAGGTTTGGCTGGTAATGGGTTAACACAAAATGAAATTGTTATAAGTAAATTGTGATGATGCATAATGGGTTAACATAAATTAATTCAGTTGCTGGCGATGACTCACCTCTTAGGAATTTCAAGGCCAGCAGTATGAGCGAGTGTTGGGGTCATATGTCAACAACAAATTTTAAATACATGTACTTGGTACGTGCCGGGTCAAAGGTCAATTCATACACTAGGTACAGAGTGTTTCAAAAATTTGGGTACATCTTGCGTCAGGATGTACTGGGTACATGTTGCGTCAGGATGTACCCAAACTGTTGAGACAACCGGTGGAGTCGCTCTGTCATAGCCTATCTACTAATATAGAATTATATATCTTCGATTAACTGGACCTGTTCCAAAGCTCAATTAAGATTTGAACTTTGTATCTATATGGTAAAGTGCAAAAATCCCAAAAACTAGTACTGTGCCTAAATTTGTAGTAATTAAATTGTAGAAAATATATAAGCTTTCGACATTATGAACCCCTAGGAATATTATAAAATGTTAATTCTTTCCTTTGCAGCTATATGACATAATGTGTATATAACTTAACAAACAACGGGAGCGCTGTGAAGGAAAACAAATTATTTTTCTAGAGTTTTTTACACTCATTCGTTTAACAAAATAGTTAAAAACTTCAGTTGAATGTTTACGGTATATATTTATACATGGTGATTTAAATTTATAACGAGTTATTTCATTCATAACATCATTATTATAGTGCTGGTGGAGGTGCTGGGAACGTTAAGAAATTTTTTTTCATTTTTCTATTCAGTTACATAACAAAATATATAATATTTAATAAACTGTGGAAGCGCTGTATATAACGTTTTTAATGTTGCTCACAACTCTCCCATGGATTAAAATATTTTATAAGATTTTTCTTAAAATTTTCACATTGCAAAATTTTTGTCTGCACAGTCGAAGAACACCTAATTTACATGAAATTCTCCATACTTTAAATTATTCAAAACATTCTTTTTTACCTAAGGGGCGGCTAGGTTTACGTAAACTTAGCCCTCCCTTGTGTTTTTGACGTTTTCTTGAAAACGGTAAGAACACCAAATTTTTTATTAGCACACCTAATTTACACCTAAAATACACTTATTTTTTATCTAGTAATTTTTGGGGATTTTGCAAATTTTTGTTTTTGGGACTTTATGGAGGTGTCGGTCGCTGTTAGGTCTCTCATTGCAGAAATGGGCACTTCCTAGGTTACTGCTGTAGTTTCACTCTATGCAAAGGTACCCAAAATAAATTCGATTTCGTTGTTCAAAATGGTTATTATTTATTTGACGCATCTCAGATGGTGAATAGACTATAAAAGGGCTCAAGAATAGAAATAGAATTATTGTACGCAATCCTAGAAATACCAGTACATCTTTGACTTGGTTGCAAAACGTTTCAAGGTAAGATGAGAGTATGAGAGATGAGACTCTTTGAACAAAAAAGTCAGCATGAAGCAGACTCTACTATATTATGAGATCTGGCTAGATTATTTGATATAATTTGGAAATGATGGCATTTTAAGAAGAATTTATCTAAAGTTATCATATCCAGAACTCTTAATACTACCCTTTGACATACTTTTCAAATTTAAAATTTTTCCAATAAATTGCATGGAACGTTTTCTTTAAACTTTCTGTTCTGCATTTAAACATAAATAGAATTTTAGTAGCTTGAATGTGCTTTGACTTTTGACATTATTTGCTAAAAATTTTAAAAAAAAAATGTTTAACTTTTCAACTTGTATACACTCCATAAGCTGTTAGTTAATTGATCTACTCTTTATATAAAATTAAATATTTAACTATTATGTTATAAAGCGTTTATTAAACTTTCGTTGAAAACGTTTACTTTAAATAGAACTTCTTAAACTTTATATTGGTTATTGCTGTATGAAAGTGATTAAGTGAAAATATATTTTGATACCTCGTTACTAAGTCTGATGAATGAATAAACTCCAAGTGTATAGGTGTTAATTTTAAATTTATAATCTAAAAAATTCATTAAGTGCGTGTTGGACATGCATCAAGTCAGGGTTCCTCAGTGGCTAGTTTTTCACAGGCTTTGGACTAAGATATAGGGCATTTAAGTATATTTTTCTTATATTTATTTAAAAATAAATAAAAGCGTTGTCACCCTTTCACTATATTTAAATTGTTTACATTACGAACCGGTTTCCGAGCGATTAGCTCATCATTTTTACCTGTCTCATGAATACATGTGTTTCTATATTGAACTAAATTTTCGGTTTTCTTCTTTTCAATTTATATTTGGCCGGATTACTGATGATCAATTGGGACCCGTAACGCCACCATAGTTAGTTTTTTTATATAAAGAGGTGTAATCCAAAAGACATCCCTCAATCTTGTTTGATACCTGATGATGAGCTAATCGCTCGAAAACCGGTTCGTAATTTAAACAATTTAAATAAAGTGAAAAGTTGACAACGCAAATTATTTTCATATTTATTTATAATATGGATTTTCACAAAGTAAATCTTTCTAGTATTAATTATTTATAAATAAAATCCTTAGTTTAATCCGCCTACAACTGTTACAGTAGGAGACATAAACTTTGAAGTTCAGTATTTTGTAAACGGGGCTTAAAAATGAAAAGTGGTTAGAAAAATCTCAATTTCATTTTAAAAGATTTTTTGGGTGATATCCCACACGATAGGATATGTGGAATTATTTCTAAAATTACTTAAGAAAAACGAAAATTTTGTCCAGTTTTCAGCACTTCTCTTTACGATTTGAACTTGAATTTTCGAAAAATTCTTTCTAATACTGAAATACACCTCAATACAAAAAATTAATTTGTTGGGGATAATTTTCTTATAACTCTGTAAATTATTTTTTGAATTTTCAAAACTTTACTTTCCTGTATCTTGCCTGAAAGTTATAGCCACAATTTAACCGAAATAATTTCAGTTTTGTGGTTCTGGCAGGTACTTGTATCTTTATTTGTTTCAGATTCTTTAAATCGACAGTTAAAAAATTACGGTGGGGGGAGGACAAACTATGCTCCACTTTAAAATTCAGTATTTCGTAAAAGGACCTTAAAAATGAATACTGGTAAAAGCAGGTAACTCCAACTTCATTTTATCCTTTCAGTGAACGGGTGACTAAATATTGCATAAACGCACTGGTTGTGTCTGTGAGACCCATTTTTTATCTCTAAAATTCTAAAAAAAAATTTTTTACAAATTTTTCTTATTCAAATAGCTAATACAAATGTGTAAAATAATTAAAAATTAAAAAAATTACGCATTATTATTAGTCATATAAGCACGTATATACAATAGTTATAATTTAATAATAATAAAAATAGTAAATAATTAAAATAATAATAAAGACACAACATTGCTCAAATACTTCCACAATATCCGTAAATAATATTGAGAAATAATATTCTTGAAGAAAATATGATACTAATAAGTGTGAGAAAATATACAAAAAAAAAATACACTAACGCACGGCTTGGGTCTGACACACTGCAACAACACCAAACAAATACTCTCATTAACGCACGGGTTGGGTCTGTGAGACTAAATACAGCTACCTGTACTAAGCTAAAAATACTAGGTTATTCAAAACAAGTTCTAATTATCGTATACAACGACATACGAAGGTACAGAAATGATTAAAATGTTATCATTAACGATTAGGAAGTATTTTAAGAAAAAAGTTAACTAGGTCCAATAGACCCAACCTGTTCACTGAAAGGTTATGGACCCTTTCTAAAGGTATTCCACACAAAGTATGGTACATGCAAAAAAATTTCCATCGTTACTTTCTATCACGGGAAAGTATCTAAAGAAAAAAACATTTGCAAATTGAGTACGAGTATACTTCTGGCATGTGCATATAAAATTTCATGCTCGTATGCCAAAAGATGTAGGATGGATGACGAATGGAGAGGCAGACAAAGCGAGAGATGGGTAGACCGTGGGGTAGAAAAACAAAGAGACAGACAGAGGAACGACACAAACACTGACAGGCAGACAGACACAGACAAACGAAGTGATTTGTAACAATAAGAGGTGGTAAAATGGGACATCAAAACAAAAGTGGTGAAAGGTTTCATTCTCATTTAAACTGCGCAGCACAGTGATTTTTAATTCCAGGAATAACCAAAACTTTTTAAACAAAATCTACTGTAATTTTGATTTATGAAACGCATTTGTGTAATTGCTCTAATTTTGTCAGTAGACAGATCATATTGTAATGATCAGAATAGTCGTTAGGATTTAAAAATTTGAAGAATACCCAAGTTATAGGTTGTCGTCAAAATTTTCTTTAGTCTCACAAATATATTGCATTAATGTAACTGTCAACTATCTGATCCTTGGAGAATTTACTTAATGCTGCATCTTATTGGGTCCACACAGAATTAAATTTTAATCTAAATAAACGTCTTAATTTTATAACAAAGTTTAATTTAGCGATATTGTTGGAAGAATTGTTCAGTTTCTAACATTCTTATGTAGGTCATTTTAGTATATTTATCATTTGGAAATTTTTTTAATTTTTTAAAGTTTGATTCATCAGTTTTGTACCGGCACATAATTACATAGTTTGCCGTGCATAAAATTAATTATAAATTAAAAATATTAGTATGCTGGGAGAATAATCTTGGTAACAGATAACAGAGAAAAATACATGATTTTGAACTGACAATCTACTATAATTATATAGTTTAAACTTAAATCAAAGGCTTTTAAGCCAATGTGAGGCCGATTCATATTGGCACGTATGAAATAATGAGGGAATTCTAAAAATTAAAAATTATAGACGGCATTTTACGAATAGAAGCATACAAATTTCCCAATTCTTGATGTATATTTTTGATTAGCAAACTTTTCATACAAAAATTTGTTGGGAGTTTTAAACACAGGTTTTAAAAGCTTAGGATAGGTAAGACAAGCTTTAATATTGTGGTCTAATTACAAAACGCTCTAAAAATTTTAGTATTTGGCCGACCCGCAAAAAGAGCGCGGTAGCCTAAAAACTTCAAACCCGTATTTGTGCGGAGGTTCTGGTGAGTACCCAATTTTCTGCTACATTGTATTAATTTCATTTCCACCGGAGGATCCTATGGCTGTGGTATTGGAGTAAAAATAAACACCCTGTTA
This sequence comes from Brachynemurus nebulosus, assembly GCA_035578155.1. Classification (NCBI taxonomy): domain Eukaryota; kingdom Metazoa; phylum Arthropoda; class Insecta; order Neuroptera; family Myrmeleontidae; genus Brachynemurus; species Brachynemurus nebulosus. The sequence goes on along the minus strand of JAPWDM010000001.1, from coordinate 43,383,833 downwards.
ACAAATTAAAATCTATCTATATTTAATAAAAGGAAAAAAAGTTATAATAACTTTAAACATGTTAAGATCGATAATACAATAAAGCTTTCGATAGATAGATATTTAAAACTTTACAAAGCACCACAAACAGTATACAAGACTCAATTATGTTGGCACATTACAAACTTCTATTCTACTTAAAGTATCTTTTTATTCTACTACTTTTATACACCAACATTTTTAATTGTTCGTAACTTAACACTTTTATGTGAAACTTTTATAATTAAAAAAATAAACAATATTCTAATCTTGGAAATCTTTAATCAATTTTTTTTTTCATAATTTTTTTTCGTTTGTAATGTATATTGAAAGCTACTGAAGAAAATTATATAAGTTCCTGTGTATACATACAGTTGAAAATTCTTTCTGACGGAAATTTTTATGTAAGGAAAATTTATTTAAAATAAAACTACTATATCATGGTCGGTGTATACCAACTGATTTGAATACATTCAACACTGTTTCATGACGTAAAGGAGTATATATGTATACACTGGCGCTTGCACTTTCTTTTTTTTTTTTAACTAAAAATTGATATTTGGTATAATGAAGCAATTATACTATCATTCAACAGATACAAATATGTAAATTAATCGTTGTTTAAAAAAAAAATATTGATAACCCAAAACTTTTTTGTTGTAGTTTCAAAACGTCTTTTTTGGAGTGGGTTACGATTAGCATGACTTCTCAAAAGTTACTGTACCTACCGATTATTTCTACCTTTGCACACATTTTGTTATTATAGTGGCTGATCCGTTTGAGAAGTTTTAGAAAAATATTGCCTGATTTTTTTAGTATGTATCGCTTTTACCCAAAAGTTCTTATCTTCTTATGATAAAAACTTTTTTATTATAAAAATATATAATCCTAAAAATTTTTCGTTCACAAGCCAGCCACTGTAATGAAATGACAAATAAGAGTACAAAAACTTCAAAACAATCGGTACATTACCTAATTTTTGAGAAATCGTACTTCCGGTGCTATGTATGTTTTAAAGAAAATTTGTTTTCGAGAGCAAGCAACACGTTTAAAGTTTTGAATATAATTATTTTTAAGTCATATTTTATATGTGACTACTGATATTTTTTAACTTACACAGAATGATCACTTACAAGACCAATCATAGAGATGTCTGGGCGTATGCAATAATTCTATAACACAGCGGCAACTATACAGCGTGATAAAAAGTGATTTTTTAAATGCATACCGTAACCTGGGATAAGATTGGCCCTTAAGGTTAAGATTGGCCCAAGTCTTGGAAAAAGACAGTTTGATTTACTATTAGTTAGCAAATACAGCTATCAACTTGGTTCGTGTGGTAAATGACAGGTAGCAGCACTGACTATACTCGAATGCTAAGATTGATTTAATTCCATCTTTTGCCACTGCTCAGTGCTGCTCCAACTTCACCGTTACTTCTTGTGAATGTTTTGATGCAAACCAACTTTTGCTTACACATCGAGAACTACTTAAGATTTTTGATTGGTAAGTGTATAACAGCTTTCATTTAATATATATTCAAAATATTTTAAGTTTGTTTTTTCTGATACTTACCTTGTTTATTTGTAAAATGTGATTTTGTAAGCTGGGGTAACTTTGGCCCAAGTATTGGGGCAAGATTGGCCCACCCTGCTTTTTTTTTTTAATTTCCATTAAAAGAACAGTATATTATGCAATAAGTGCGGGAAATTGTCGATTGCCCGCGAGAGCGAAGTTGAGCGCACGATCGTAGTAAGTGCACTCATTCGCTCAAGTGGGCAATCGACAATCCTGCACGATTTGCATATACTATTTTTTATTACGAATTTCACATACTTTTTCCATTATTATTACTATTTTTTATTCCTTTTTAAAATAATATTATTGAGTGTTCGTCTTTTTTTTTAATTAAAAAAAAGTTTACACAAGTTATACAAATAATTATGAAATATTTATTAAATGAAAAATCAGGAATTAAATGAAAAAAAATTTCCAAAATTACGGCACTTAAAATTTGCCCCCCCCGGCAACTTACGTACAACCACAATTAAAAATGTCGAACATTGTCCCAAATAGTATTAGGCATTAATTACTATGACATTTTGTATTTGGGACAATGTTACCCCAAATAAAGACAATATTGTCCCAAATTTTCGAAACATCTTAAAATAAAAATTAAATAAGTTCTGAGTTCTAATAACTAGTCAATGTATACTTTGAAATATGCAGAGTTCAATAGCTAACAGTAAGAGGAAGTTAAATATATATGAGAAATATAAGGCAGTTTACGTAAAAAACGCAAAAATTGGGCCAATCTTACCCCAAGTTACGGTATAAGTAACGTCCTTTTAAATAATGCTTCAACTTTTATCCAATTTTGTTGGAATATTCTTAATGTGATTTGTTCCGAGAAAAAGCAACAAGATGGCGATTTTTCCAGAAAAATTAGTGTATATAACCCCTTAATGTAAGTAGAATGGTGGCAAAAATCACACCTAGGTATATTTATGCATAAGTATATGGAACAGTACAGCCCACATAAGTTGTAATCTACGCTATTATCGCCGAGAAATACGTTTTAATCTAGCGCACTCATAAAATTCAATCTGATGAAAGATCAATTCCTCTATTAGACGGCATTAGCATTGAAATTATTATAACACAATAACATATTATATACGTATTATATTCATAAAGTATACTTTTATACCCTTATGTATATACAGTCTACAACAAAATAGTAATTACCATAGCACACAAATTGCTTTAAAAGCCTACCTTGCCTGAGACAAGAGTCAATCAACTTCAATAATATTTCGAAATTCGCCAAATCCGTGCGAAATCGCTTGAATCAGAAAATCTGATCACAGCACCTAATCAAACTACCGGCTATGCTCATGCAGATTTTTCTGAATTTCTATTAAAAATTTCAAATTAATTTCAACATATTATAGTTCTTCTAGTAAAACGATTACAGACGAATGCCTATCAAATCCTAGCCTTCATCATTTTCTTCTACACGACAATGTCAAGTAAATGTAAGAAATGTTTGATTCTTACTTCTTTGCTGATTTATGAGTCTTAATGAAAATGTTTCAAATCATTTCTAATTCGCTAGTTTTCGTCCCTACATTATTTTAAACCTAATTTGACTTTTTTCTTACTTAAAGTTCCTTTATTTTTGTGAGAAACTCTTTAGTTCAATGGCTGTGTTTGGCAGAAAAAATTCATTAAAGGACTTTAAGCGGCTCATATTGCTGACAGTTTTCGCATCTTTCACCAAGTTTACGTTCCCAAGTACAACTGATGCCAATCATATGTTTACGAATGTGCCATATACAATGAACACATTTACTTTTTAGCGCTTTTTTATTGTTAGTAAATCCATAGCCATTTTGCTTTTTGTTGTTTTTTAGTCGAATTTTCTCCGAAAAATTAGACTTATACAGTCTATACGATAAGAGCTGCGAGAGGCGAGACCAGGGGCGCTATCCGTTTTCGGACCCGTAGAACACGATTATGTAAAAAAAAAAGATGTCTGATATATATATATATATATATATATATTTTCCCGCAACCTTTTAATATGTGTAGGGCCCCCCTATGGAAGTTAAGAGATGAAATTTGGTAAGTGGGGCTTATTCCGATGCACAACAATACTATCAAAGTGGGGTCAAATTTTGGGCAAATTTTTTTTCGGACCCGACCTTTAAGGGGGTGGTGGGGGGCGGAAAAGCAATAAAACTTTTCCAAATCGGTTTTAAATAATGTTTCGGTCAATTATCTACAACATATCCAAAATTCAGCTTCCTAGGATGATATGGTGGGAGTAGAGGGGGGAAAAACGATTTTCGCTGGATCTAACAGGCCCCCAGCCCCCCAGAATTAACGTAGAGGGTTGAAATTTGGTGTGTTGATAAAGTTCGTACCTAGGTTGTGCTTTTTGGAGGTTTTAATATTTTACCCCCACCCCCCTCATTTTTAAGCTACAATTTCATGCATTTTCGACGTTTTCGAAGTTTGTACCACTCGCACAGGTCACCCGAATAAACCTAGAGGGCTGAAATTTTGTATTCGGATTGAGTTAGTATCAAGGGGGTGCCTTTTGGGGGTCTCGACTTTTAACCCCTACCCCCACCATTTTTATACCTAAAAGAACATGATTTTTCTTGTTTTTTAACAGTTTCGTTCGGGTCAAAATCTCCCCAAATAAACCTAGAGGGCTGAAATTTGGTGTACAGGTTAAGCTAATAGCCAGACACTGTTTTTTGGAGGTTTCAACTTTTAACCCTTACCCCCACGATTTTTACGCCAATATTTCCTTAATTTTTTTGCTTGTTTTCTAACACGTCTAGAGACTCCATAAGGAAACCTAGAGGGCTGAAATTTTGTACGTGTATTCAGTTAGTATCCAGCTAGTACCTTGTAGGGAGTCCACATCACTTTTCCCCCACTTCTCCCATTTTTACATCGGAATTGAATGCTATTGTTAAATGTGTTTTAAAAGCATTATGTTTATTCTAAATACAAGTAGGCGAATAGTAATTTTAAAAAATTTAAAAAAAAGTGAATACAATTTTTTAACAAATGAAATACATACATATTAAGTAATTTGCAAATGTTATTAAAGTCACTGTTTATTTATTTATTTAATTATTATTTAGGAATTTTGGATTTTTATTATTTATAAAATAGAAATTTTGGATTTTTTTGGAAAGAAAAAATATCTTCATAAAAGCCTTCCAGTTTACTATTTAAGTTCCTTTTTTAATATTTAAAAGTAAAACACAAAGGCAATTGGCGGATAAGCATGGATAGAAATGCCCTCGTACGAATTGTTTTGGCTTTTTCCCTGTTAACTTCTATCGGCACAAAATTGAAATTTACTGAGATTCAGCCCTTAAAAACTTAAAATCTTTTTATAAAGCCCCGATCAACCGGACACTCATTATCAGTTTTGAAACCACCAAAATTACAAATCGCTTGTGGAGTTTCAATTATATTTCGCTTGTAAACACTCAATACCGAAGAAATAATTTTTTTTTTATTTTTTTTATTTTTTATTTTTATTTTTTTTTTTTTGAATGAAAAAATATCTTTATAAAGGCCTTCCAGTTTACTATTTAAGGTCCTTTTTTAATATTTAAAACTAAAACATAAAGGCAATTAGCGGATAAACATGGGCAGGAATGCCCTCGTACGAATTGTGTTGGTTTTTTTTCTGCTACCTGTTTTCGGCACAAAATTGAAATTTACTGAGATACAACCCTTAAATACTTAAAACCTTTTTTTAAAGCCTCGATCAGCCGAACACTCATCACCAGTTTTGAAACCAACAAAATGACAATTCGGTTGTAGACTTTCAATCACATTTCGCTTGTAAACATTCAATACCGAAGATGAAGGGGGAAATTCGACTACCGTGATGGGGCCCCGCTGCTCACGGCGTTTTTTTTTTTATGCAAACAAATATTTTATTAAAAAACTTAATATACATCATTGTTTCTACATGTATTGAGAAAATAAATTTTCAAAAATCACCACTTTTTCTCGACTATAAACAGCCGTCATTTTGAAAATATATTACGTAACAAAAAAATCCTAGTTCCTGCCAAAATGACGGTATCGAGGAGTAATATGCCCTTTGATTTATGTCGATATCTCAAATGCTTTTTGAGATACACGAGGAACCATGTCGAAAAACGTACTTTCGAGAAAAAAGCATTTAAAGTTTTTTATTTAAATTGAATTATAGTAAAGTACGTGCGCTAAAATGCCCATTACTTTTAGCGAATTTTCAGAATGAAAATTCAGCTATTACAGCAGCTCTTATGGTAAGACCTAAGCCCGGGACTATGGCAGAAATTTGTTTTGGAGCCTCTAGAACTCGAAAATCTACTTCACTAAAATTTATATATATATAGATATATATATATATGTATTTATGTGTGTACGCGATAACTGTCGAACGAAGCATTTAATTGTTACGAAATTTGGTAAAATCGTTAATTGTTTAAAACGCTTGGATAAGTTCGTTAGCCAGACACATCCGATGCCACAGACCGGATATTTTGGGCTTTAAAGTCTTTCTTTTGTGTTTTTGATCAGAATTTAAAACTTTTTCAAAAATTTTATTACATTATCAAAAATATCGTAAGAAGTTATATCAGAGAGCTTTTTATACTTTTCTTCTATATAACGTCGTTCTTAAGAAAAATCAAAAATAATCCCGTTTTAAAAGTCTCTTTTTATTTGTTATTTCACTCTACCTCGTTTGATTTTTCTATTTAATATATATTGTGTTTATAAATGTGTCTAAGGGTGTTTCGTCACTAGTTATTTCTATTACCTAAATATATGTCAGATTTCTTTAATTAAATATTATGAATAATGTCTTAATAAATTTATAAAGTTATATTATAAATGTTAATCAATTAAACTGTACTATTTATTTGATTAAATAAACTTTTGACATATTTTTTTTTGTGGTGTTGAATGGCCCTTAGATATTTGTAAACGAAGTACAAATTTCGATAATGTTAGTTTTTTGTTTTGTTTTTTTATAACAATCTGTCAAATGGAATCATTTTTAAATATATGCATATAATATGCATGCATGTATATAACCTAATTATAAATATTTTTGTTTTAACACATTATATTTATTATTTTGAAAATTTTCTTATTTAATTTTAAATAAGATGAACTAAATTAGAAAAAACTGATTGATGGGTAAGGAAATTTTATAAAAAAAAAGTATATATTTGACAAGATTTTGATGACATATAATTGGTATACTTTGGAATTAAAAACAAAGTGAATGGGTACAATATAGTGTTTTTAACAGAAAATAAAGTTTTTGGAGCAACTAAACAGTGCCGGAACAACTAAATTAGCCATGTAGCAGGAGCCAGCAGTTACGAGCCTCGCGCTTGTGTCCAAAAAAAACAATACAAATTCATACAACATGAGTGATTTAACAAAAAAAAAAAAAAAAAATAGAAAAGAAAACGAGTTTTGGCTCAACTTACATTTGAATGCTAAATCAAATCTACATAAGTGACATTTTTGACAGAATTGACTTTTTGCTAAAATAGTAAAGTATGAAAATATATGCAAACGGATTGTTTGGTGTAAAAAGCTGCACACAAAAAAGAACTTGTAAAAACACCAATAAAATTATGTATCATTTAATTAAAAATAAATTTTAATCTTTCTTAAAATATTTTACATTGTTACACATATAATTTAATTTCCATTAATAATTGTTAATGGATTTTAACCTCTTTACACACGACAGTTAGCTATTCAAACATTTTTACATTTGTGATTAAGTGTTAATTCGTTGTTGAAAACATTCATCACAAAAGATTGGAAATTTCTTCTTTTGTCAAGTAGATTGTTTGTCTACAATTTAATTGAAATACTCATAAAACAATCTAAAAAATAAAAAAATACATTAATTAATTATTAAATTTTTTGAAATATTTAACATTTTACCTGAATGGGGTTATAAGTTCCAAAATATGTTACAACCTTTCAAAATGTTGAACAATAATCCTATTTCAAATTTTAAATTTGTAATTCAATATCGACTAGATAAAATGTTTACAAATGAAAATGATTTCTACACACTAACTAAAAAAGTAATAGCCCATTTTCTGAACTAAGGAATAGACATTAAAGTGTCCATTAGAGATTAAATATTAATTGTGTAGACAACCCAACAGAGGGCAACAAGTTACAAACAACAAAGCAAATTCCTCAAAGCGGCAAATTTAAATAATAAATAAATAATTATAATGTTTTGTTTAGTCTATTTAAGAAAATAATTAGTCAGTTAAATAAGTGTTAATTTATAATTTATTGAAGTAATAATTTTGATTACTAAAATCTAAATCCTTTTAACAATGATTTATTATTAAATAATCAATATATAGATATATAATACAATTAGAAATAATGTTATAAAATTTTGTGAAAAGCACACAGCCAAGGTTACTTAACGGATTTCGACTAGTGAAGTGTCTATGAATAGAGCATCATATCAGGGGTGGCACAAGAGAGCCTGAATTTTCAAATTTGGTTTTATTATTAGTTGTTATCGTTAGTTACGGAGCCACAAATTTTAATTTTTTTCCAAAGCAATTACACGTAAAGTAAAATAAATTGTTTATTCATTTCTCTTATAGAAATGGATAAACGGATCTCAGGTAACAGTACTATTATTATTTAAATTAAAATAAGATGATTTTGTTAGTATAAGTGAGGGCAAAATTATCACCCAGGACCTTGGGACCCCAAAAAAACTTCTTCATACTAAACAGCTGGGCAGATCTCAAGAAGATGTTGCGAAAATTAGATATGCTACTGAAATATGAATATTGCTTGCTTTTATAGTATTAATTATTTAAGTAACTGTTTTTGTACAGAATTTCAGAATAGCGAATTAAAAAGTGAAGTAAGGTTAAGATTGTTCTATAGAACCTTCTAATAGGGATCACATTAAATAGCTGAATGGTGCGGACAATTAAATCGATCTCCAAGTTACCCTTCAAACACTATTGGAATTCCAGAAAAAGATGAAAGTAGCATTAAAATTGTTATTCTCCAAGAAGGGTCTAAAACTGAAGAATATCTAAAACTATTATTACGGATATCAGAGCAAAGGTCTCAAACTAAAGCTACAAAATACAAAAATGTATTCCATTGCACGAAATTATATAAATCAAAATTAAAACAAAAATAAAACAAAACAGACACCTGAGTGAAGCCGCAGGACGGAAAGCAGAAAAAAATTATAAATTTTTCTGTTACTTAAGTAAAAATTCATTTAACTATTAAATTATTATTTTAAGCGACTTTCCATTTTGGAACTTAATTTATGACGGAGAATGTCATGGAAAGATCCGAGTTCGGGACTATACGGCAGAAATTTGTTTAAAAACATATATATATATATATATATATATATATATATATATATGTATATACAGGGTGTAAAACAAATAACTCTCGTCCTTTTTGGAGGGCGACACCTAGCAAACTGTAGACACTAAAACCGCAGGAATTTTTTCGAAATTAACAGTCGCGTCACCCCTCAAACGGATAAGAGTCAGTTCCTTTACATCCTGTATACAATATATGCACACATACATATATACATATATATATATATATATATATATATATATATATATATATATATGTAGGTGTGTATATATATTATATACAGGGTGTAAAGGAAATAAATCTTATTTCCTATATAGAGGGGTGACGCGACTGTTAATTCCGAAAAAATTCCTGCGGTTTTAGTGTCTACAGGGTGCAAAGAGTCACCCACAAAAGGACGAGAGTTATTTGTTTATTTGTTATTTGTTTATTTGTTATGTGTATATATATATATATATATATATATATATATATATATATATATATATATATATATATATATATATATTTGTGTGTGTGTCTGCGCGATAACTCTCGAATGAAGCATTCAATCTTTACGAAATTTTGTTAGAAGCTCAAAAGTCTCAAAAGCTGGGACGAGTTCGTTAGCTGATATGTCCGATTTTTAGAAGCCATTTTTCACCATTTTTAGTGATTTTTTGGTTAAACTTATTTAAATGCATATGTGCTATACTATATGTGATCCGCCAGGGTCCTGGGGACTCAAAAGTAAAAAATTAACTACTCAACCGATTTCGAAAATCTTATCACTGTTATAGAGTTAAACTATTTTAGATGGATACAAGTTGTTATATGAGATCCGTCAGTGTCCTATCTTTGAAAATTCGCTATGTTACGCAGGTGCTGCGACAGGGGTATTTGATTTTTGATTTTTTTTTTAAATAAAATTTTAGGAGAATATTTCTAACACCTTAAGGAACATAATTATAAAAAAAAAAGTTCATTTATTTTTTTTAGCGAATCTCCCCTTTGAATTTATTTCCGCCAAGCACAGCCATTGACAGTATTTAATTTTTGTCCACAACATATTCGTTTAAGTTTTCTGAAAAATCTGCGTTTTGAAATTCCTATCATTTATCGCGTCTCGTTTAATCTTCCACTTAATATAAACCGCTATGTTTTTCGAAAAGTCGGGCTCAAAATTATTAAAATCTACCTACCTATTTTAGATTGTTACATTTTTTTGAAAGTAAGTAAATTATGTATGGTAATTACATAATAGCTCCAACGGATGTTGGATGGATCAACATCATGGGAACATAGTTTCACCTGAATCTTACCTGTGTATACCTTTTTTTACACATACATATTTTTAATTTTGTCTGAGAATGTACATACTAAATACGGCATGCTACCGGATTAAAATTATATGATAATAATTTTGGAATGATCAGTAGCTTACCTGCTTATATCAAACCAAACGGGCATGCACGGATGGATCCTACCTTTGGAAATAATATCGTTATACCACCAATGTAATATATATATAATGTATACACATAAAATGTATGGTATAAATTTATGCATCTGTCTTTATTTAGTAAAATAAAAATGTTACAGTGTCTTTCCTGTAATATGTACCGAAAAATTAAAAAACAAAAACTAATAATCTAGCATAAATAAGCTACGGGCCTAAAAATCGGGGATGGCTAAGACGTAAGCTGCGATCGTAAATATATATATATATATATATATATATATATATATATATATATATATATATATATATATATATATATACACTAGGGACTCGTGTTTTCAAACATGACTCTAAATATTGACGCGATAGTATAGTTGCTCATACATTTTAATTCGTATAGCCATGCTCAACATTAGTCGAGCACTAAAATTTGTTTCTAATTTAATACGATTATAGACACAACAATCTAAAAATATCACTAACATTTTTCGTCAGAAACTAAAAATTTTTCAAAAAACAACACCTACATATTACACAGAACAGCGTAGTCGCTCTCATGTACATTTTCACCAAAAAAGTCACCTACAACATCTAAAAGTTTGACCAAGACAGTAACAAAATAAAAAGTGCTCATCAAAGCTCTAACATCTGTAAAAAATCCCAAGTTTATGTATTTTGTCTAAATTTACTCTTATTCTATTTTGTAAGATGAATTTTAAATTATTTGAAAATTTCTTTTAGACTTTTCTATAAGTATACTGAAATAGTTTAAATTTTTCAAAGAAGAGTGTTTTTTTTTCTTTGGATGTAAAAATTACTGCTGGTATCTCTCAATCCAGAAAACTTTAACTCTGATAAGTGTTTGAATTTGTTTATTAGTGAAAGTAAAGGATATACTATTACTTATTCACTTCACAAACAGAACGTCTTGCATCCATATGTAAAAATAATAAAAAGCAACAATAAACATATTACAGTATTGAGCCAGTAACCCCCTAACAATAACATAACTCTAATTTTAAATGCAGCTGGACTTTAGTCTGATATTCTGGCCTGTGCAGAACATATATTTGGACTACCTGTAATAAGAAGACACATTAATCCTGTTTTGAACAGTCATCAGAAAATGCCCAAGATTCTGAAAATATTTTAATTGGTGTATGCAAATGCCCGAAAATGTTGAATAATCTCGCATCTCGGTAATAATATATCAAGTGATACTAGGACATGGTTACTACATAGTCCTAGTATCACTTTGACACTAGGATATCAGGATATTGAGGGAAATGAAATAGCAGGCAAACTGACTAGAGTAAGCCTCAACATTACATCTATAGGGACCCTGAACCTGTACTAGGGATATTTATCGAGAAAATAAGACGCTGTATTGAAAAATGGGTACACGACTCTTTTTGGAAAACCTGTACTGAAGTGCGGCAACCTCATGATCTTATACATGAGCCGGGTGAATCGCTCTCAAGAGTGCATTTGTCGCTTGAAAGGGGGCAGTTTCGTAAGGTGATTAGTCTTCTAACTGTCCACAGCAGACTCAGATTTGGGCTTATGCACAGACGCAACCTGTAGGAAATACGGTAAGAAGAAAGACCCCTCGCACCATATTTTTTGGGGAGCAGTTGCCTCACCCTAGAGTTTATAAGGAGAATCAAGTCGAAGTACTACCTACTTAATTATCTATTAAGATTTTAAGCAATTTTACCTTGACTGAGCTTCCACTGGTTTAAGGGACACAAGGGGTACAGTAAGAAGGTCCACCAGGCGGCGAATCGTCAACAGAGCTCACACTTACCATTCATTCTGTCATTCTGTCATTCGTTTATTCTGATTTGAGAAGATGGCAGTGCAATCTCCGTTAAAAATTATCTTAAATACTCTATAAAAATAACTTATTCAAACGAAAAAAAATTGAAGTTCATAAACTAGCCACAACTCATATTTTTTCTTTAACCCTGAACCACCTCTTTCGTTCCACCACCCGTCCAACAACTTCTTCATTCATTTGTCGCTTAACAAAAAGTAATACCGATGACGATAATGATCAAAATAATGATAGCATTAAATAATCATCATTGGCTGTAAGGCGTCAAAAATCATTCATACGGATCATCTAAAATAGAAATAAATATATGTAATAACATTAAATCTTTTTATCACTTTCTTTTTTACTGTCCTATTCACTTTATAGCGTGTTAGATGAAGAGAGGAAATAAAATCTATAGAGTTCCACCATTAAAATTAACTGAATACATAAGTGTACTTCCAAAAAAAGGAGAATAAAAAGAATATAAATAATTAACATTGTTCTTCGTTACTGTTCCATAACGTAACTAATTATGCACATCAATGATTTTTGATCGACAGTTTTTAGAAACATAATCGATTAAAAATAAAAGTTTCTTCAAATAATCAAACTGAACACTTGAATGAAAGTTCGTTTGAATTTTTAATTAACACTGTTACGAATTCGTAATTACAATTGTTTCAAAATTCACAGAAAATGCATCAGGTTGGAAAGTTTGAAATTCAAAACTTACAGGACTACAGGCGTACCTACTAGAAAAAAATTTTTGACATCATTTTCAGCTATCCAAAATTGAGTATCTGCTTGAAATAATTCTATCAATTTACAATCTAAAAAAAAAATGCCATATTTTCCAATAGCCTACTGTCAATGAATATTGTAAATTATCTTACACCTTTTGCTTACGGTTACGTTTCTAATTCTTATTGTATTAAAAAAAAATATATCGAATTTTACATTTTATATTATTGCCAAAACTTTTGTTAATTATGTACCTTCTAAAGAATGTTAAGAAAGACAGAATTATACTTACAATTAGTTATGAGAATCTATATTTTAAAATTAGTGTGCATCCGAGAAGCACAAGGAAAGGTATAGTATCTTGACCCACAAGGTTGGCGCAGGGTTATTTGGCTCCTTAGGCGAAATATCTTTTGGCGTCCCCGAACTTGATAAACACTTATTTAAACATAATAATAATTAGACATACAATAAATCTTCATGTAACGTCTAAAAGTTTTACACGTTAAAAGTAATTGAAGGTGTAAAAGTTTCTCACAAACTATATTAACTCAATTAAATCAGTATATGCTTATTTACTTACAATAAATAATTATTTATTAATAAATAAATAATAAAAAAATTAAGGAAACAAAAGAATAGAGAAAACAAAGTATAACAAAACAGAAGACAAAAAGCTGAAGATTATATTTTACTTTTCCTAGTGTTAAGCTGAGCGTCCACTAGGTCGGAAAAGTGGTACGGCGCAGTTCCGCTCTCGGAGATAAATACATCTGAATAAATGTAGGTTCGTCCACTAGGTCGACAGAGCGGCGCGGTACCGCGCCGGAGATTACATTGATGTAAGAACCGCGCCACGTTTCCGACCTAATGGACGCTCAGCTTTAAGCCGACAGAATATAAGAACTTAGTTCATTAAAGACGATGGTTTACGCTAATTCTTGTTCAACTGATATTATTTCATGATGAAATAACAAAATCCAGGAAATATTATTTACTGGCGTTCTAATACAGTTTCGTCTAAATCATAAACATAATCGCCAATTTATTAGTATGGATAACCCATTGTGTCAGTTTTGCCACATTTTTAATCTTATAATGAATTTTATAAGTTTATAAGTGCATTAGTTATGTAATTTAGTAACTTACCTAATTACAAAATGTGTATTGGTATTTTTTAACAATTTCCATTTCTTACATTTATCGAAAACTTCTCAAAAAAAATTGTAATGAAAAAAAAACATGCATTGCTTCACACCATACTTACTGATACTTATCATTTCTCTGTTTATCCACGTACTTATCCCTTCGTCTACTTTTACAAAAACTATCTACATAGGTAACATGAAAACACCTAAATGTGGTCACTGTGGTTTACAGAAATAAAACTTCTCTATACAAATAAATAAAATACTAACCATATTTATTCTTCACGTTGATCATGCTTGATTTGTGTTGAGACCACTGAAAATTTGATCGACAAAAACAAAAATACTTGTGTATGTACATATCTATTTCCGTTTATTAAATATTTACCAGCATGTCAAAATTCATTATAATATAGGTAATAGAAAAAGTGAAATTTCAGTAAAGAAAAAACCACATAATTTGTAAGTTTCGTTAGATTTTCGAATAGAATTAAAATGGATAGATTTTGGTTTGAAATGTCTAATACAATTATAATAATATTTGACGAAAATTAAATGTGTCAGGCAAGAGACCGAAATGCATGATATTTTGTTGATTATATGCAAAGAAGTAGGTTTTGTGGTTATTGCATCTAACAAATTATGTAATTGACTTATGGATATTGATATAATAAAACGAGTGATTTAACGACTTCACTAAGCATTATGTCTACTGGAAACCTTCCAAAATATACTTATTTGTATTTACAAAATTTATCTAGAACTTCTGAAAATTTTAGTAAAAACAGCCCCCGATTCATACTTTGGCGACAATTTCTGGCCGTAAACGTCCAACCAATGAAGCGAAGTGTTTATGTTCCCTATTTATTTCAGTTATACTCCCTTATACATAAGCTGTAATGTTTCGTATCTCTCGTTCTTTGTTCTCGTGAACCAACACGAGCGTATTTTTGGCCCTCATGTTCTGGCATTGACTTTACAAAATCTTGCGAAAGTATTCCCCGAAAAAATATTATAAATAAAAAAAATTTTGAAACCAGTACTTATTCAAGCGACAAATACCATCAGATCCCTAATTTCCTTCATCGTTAACGCAGATATATGGTCCATTTCGCTTAAATTTAACCAAGATTCACCACTTATGAATTTAAAGAATTTCCGTTTTCTTGGCGGCGACTGTTCTTGGCTTTATTTCTTTCATTATTGCACTTGCGTAAATTTTAAATTTGCAGTTTGTTTTTAGAAAAGAATAGAAGATTGATTTGTTTCGAATAAAAGACTTATTTAATTCTTTAAAGATAACTCATGCTCAATTATATCAATTTTTCTAGTTTCATTTCAGTTATATTTGAAGCCTAGAAGTTTTGCATAATAAATTTTTGATTTCATTAGTCTCAAAGAAGTGCATTATGAACTCATTAATTCTTTTATAAATTTGAAAGGATAACATTCCTTTTAATTTGGGAGCTAGAATTCCTCCCCTCTCACTACCTTCGCCCTCTTTATTGGTAGATGTGTATCTTTGTCGTATATAGCGTAATTTAAATTTTAAATGACAGTACGTTAACATCTAAAAGAATATCAAAAAAATTAGCCAAGAGAGAGTTACGATCCCATAAATAAGCAGTCTACAGACGGACATGCGAGTGATTTTATAAGGATTCCGTTTTCTTTTTTAAGGTCTGGAACATTAGAAACTGTCCCACTTTAATCAGACCAAGAATTTTTAGTCCTTAAAGCTCTTGTGAATTTTCGGCGACATACATAAATGATACAACTAAATAAATGTATATATATTTTCTTTGGCCTATGTTTTTAGTGGTAAGTTTTATCCAAGAATATAAAAGTCATATTCCTAGTTAGTGAATCAAATAGTAGCAACTTTAATACATAAAGATAATATGGTACAAGTAAATGAGATAGGGAAAATTCAAAATAAATCGCAAAATAATTCATTAACTATCTCTGGTTAATTATCTATTCAATTATATGTATTAGGTAGGGACTTTAATCTTTAAATTGTTTTTTAATGTTGTCAACGGAAATACAATTATAAGTCTGTTTCAATAATTAAATATCATCGCAATATTAAACTATAATAATTGCAATCGTCAAACCATCTTGGAAATGATCAACCGCGCTTGCAACCAAAAAACCAATTTAGGATATTCGATTATTACAAAAAAATACAATTTCATCCATAAAATATCTGCATTATGTCTGCTGTCATCCTGTTACCTATTTAAAACTTGTTCTGTGTGAGCGCTTAATTATTTTTGTTTAAAAATTTGTTATTACACGGCATGAATCTTGAAGAATAAAATAACCTTGAGCATGATTGTGTCACAAACTGTATGAATAATTCGAATTAAAGAATCTGATGATACCGGTCATACAACAACAACATAAAGTATTACAATTGTAAATATTATTTGTAATTTTATAACTCATTTCACGAAATGTTTAATTCCGTCATTATCTTGATATTGACATCAAAATATGTAAGTGTTTGGTTACAACATCTACTACTAATCTGGATAGTAGTCGAAGAGATTAATATACAAAAGAAACGCTGGAACGAATTTTTTACTTATTCTAAAATTATTATTGGCCCGCCTTGGTTTCGTTGATGTATAATTAGTTTACCTATTAAATTCATATAAGTCCTTTTCATATAAAAAATTTCAATAGTTTGATTATTGCACTAGAAAACACAAAAAAAAATTTCAGTTATTTACAGAAAAGTTAATCAGAACAATTTTCAACCTTTGTAAGAAAAAAGCCATTTAAGACTCTTAACATCACTTTATCTAATCATTTTGATTTAAAGTAACATTTTATGGGCAGCCTTAGATTTTCTTTCTAAAAATGTTGAAAATTATTCCGATCAGCTTTTATAATCATTCACTGAAACTCTCTGGTGCTATTGAGAATTGACCACTTTGATCATGACATCTGGTGGCCGAAAAATCAACTAATTTTAGTGTGCACCTAAGTAAATTATTAGAGTTTGACATTAATTTAAATTAAAATGTAAAACAAATATTTTTTTTAAAAATAGTATGGAAATTATAAAATTACCTTTGAGTAAAAAGAATAAGAGCAGAGTTTATTGTGTTGTGAATGGTTGTGGGAGTAAATCTCATGGAAATTTAGAAATTAGTTTTCATGCTATTCCTAAACCCGGTAGTAGTTTTATTTATATTGAAAATATATTTGGAAAAATGGAAAAAATCGACAGACTAAAAGCATGGTTGTGTTTTAAAATTAAAGAATGTGAATCCGCATATGAGAGTATGTTCGTTACATTTCAAAAGAAGTGATTTTATATTACCAAGTAAGTCGACTGTTTAAATATATTGTAGATAATCTAATTTAATAAATTGTGGGTTTGTGAGCATTTAACAAATAAAATTTTCCCATTTTTGGAAATTGATGCATTAATTTCGTGTGGTCGTTCTTTTAAATGCGAACTTTGCAAACACAGTGCAGTAAAACAAACAGAGTTACTATTTAAACTTCCTTCATTTCTCAGCATTAATAAAATTTTTTTGAGCTGGATTTGAAGCAGCCTAGTTAAATATTTCCCTTAAAGGTAACATAATTTAATTTAAATAAACGACTACTGACAGCATTAGATTTTTCGTTGCACACAAAAATCAGCCATGTTTTTTTGGCCGCGCCCCGGTGCCAATTATCAATTAAAAAAATACATTTTTTAGAATTTTTTATTTTTTACTTTATAGTTTTCCGCCTGTTTCTTTTCTTTCGTAAAGGAAAAAAAATGGCATAGTATTTCTGGCCATTTCCATATCATTCAGTTCGCGATGCATACAAATTTGTTAACATTGTGTGAAAGAATGGTTAATCATCTTTTGGTGGTGTAATGTATACGTATTTTTGTCCACCACTGTATTAGTTTTCTAAAAAAAACATCAATTGTCGATTGAATTTATTGAACGATAGACAATCAGACGATAAGTTGCAATATGTACCACTTCTTAGAATTGGAAGGAACGCGTAATTGGGATAGATGGTCAGACGGTCATCTCAATAACTCGATGAGTGACGCTTCCTGAAACTTTAGAGGCCCTAATAGTGGAAGTCGTCACGTAGACACACAGTCGAAGAGTATAAAAGCAGAAACTGACTTTCAATCGGGTTCAATCTTGGGGCAATCTTCAATCTTGATTCAGTCGTCAATTTTGATTCATTCGTTCATAGTCAATTTGACTCACAATAAATTCATTTATGTAATTATTTTTAAAGAATAAAAATGTATTTTAATTATTTTAGTGTTGTAATTGGTGAATCTCCAGGAGAGAGATAATATGTAAAGAGGTATCCTTTATTTAACAATATCTTTGTGTGTGTGTGTGTGTGTCTGATTCTGTAATTAGTAAGAATTTGAGTAAATTTTATGAAAGAATGTTGTATTATACACTGATCAGTCTACTCACACACATTTTAATTTAACCCTAGAATCATACGTACTCGTCAAAACGACGAACGAACTTCTCTACCTGCTCCAATACCACAACTTGTCGGTACCTGCTTGCTGTGAAACTTCTGTTATCTAATTTACTTGTTATTATAACACATAAGACGTATAAATTTTGTTTATAGCTATTGTCGTTTTTTTTTTATACTGAAATAGTGTGCGTCAAAAGGACGATGATGTATGATTAATCTATATTTTTTTTTAAAGATTTTGTACTCCACATATAGAAGTTTTCCTAATTTTTCTAAAATTTATTTAAGATATGGATGTTATAATTAATTTATTCAATGATAATGATAATTTGAAAGATGATTACAGCTGTTTGACTTATAGAGACGACATAATACTGAAATTTTAATATATTGAATCGAAAACTAAAGAATGCGTTTCGAATGACTTAATAAAAGATTAACAATTTATTTTGTGGAAAATATTTTAATTTTTATTATTTTTTGAGATCTTATTCGAAAAATTACTAACAAATTTTAGAAAATTTACAAATGTGTCTAATGGGGAAATAACTACATATCTATAGAAATATTTATGATTGAGAAATTTCACATTCTGTGAAGTCACACATGTCCACTGATTCATAATAGTTCATAAATTAATTATTACAATTGATGTATTTATCTATTTTTTAATTTTTATAATGAAAATATGCTTTGATAAAAAGATTAAAAAAATTAATAAATATTTATATTAAGAAATTTTTCCAAATCCAATTTTTTTAAATATTTTGTTCGCTTTTGTAGTATTGTTATGTAAAAAAAATGTTTTTTGCAAATAAACTCTAAAACTCCTGGTAAAAAGTCCATTCGTCGAAACGACGCCGATGTATGATTAACTTGACTCGTAGACCAACGCATGATTCTAGGGTTAAATTAAAATTTTATATTATATCATTTACTATTGAAGCTTAAATTTCATTATTTTAATTTAATAACAAATTATTAAACTTTCTGCTTAAAAATAGATTCATGTTTTGCAATGTTTTACAATATTGTTCCCATTTCTAGTAGTTCGCGCGAATGCTTGTTTTAACGATCGGTATATATATACACATATACAAATATATAAGATTTTTGTAAACTATTTAATTTTAGTATAATAAACCTTTTATTTTATTGTCAACTGATAATAATTGTTTTATTTAGAAATTCGAGTAATGAGTAATTATAATTCACGCTACTCTATACCTTATATAATTATTCAAACATATTTAACCACCCTTCCTATTAACCCCAATATCTTACATATGGTGGCAGCGGTGCGATAGTTCAAAACAACCATCAAGCCACCTACATCCTCAGTACTTCACAGTGGATCAGGTAATTGCCATTGTACTCACCACATTTAGAACGATATTAGATATACTATATTGCATTGTCATCAAAACCAAGCATATGTGCAAAAATTCAGTTCGATTAGATAACGAGAATTGAATCTAATTATTTAATTTACTAATAGTAAAATAATTTTAAATTAATTTATAACTTAAGGACAGTAGAAGAATCGAATCTACCATCCTTTGGATTTTTTCACGCTATTCACAGGAATACTCACAGCTGGACAATTTTACATTATTTGGCGGTTACCTTCAACAAACTGAACCTGGTACTCATTTGTTATCAACTTTTGCCTCTACGATCCTGAAACCCATTTATCTCTGCCTACTTAAACCATTTCTATACATATAAATGTAATTACGTACATGTCAACTTAAAATATACCTACTATGCCGCTAATATGCGCAAATCAACAAGAACAAATATCCTCCGGGGCTGGCATATCAAAAAGAAGAACTCCCGCACCCGCCCCGCTTATCATTGACGACTGACTAGTGATGATCAAAAGACAAGCTCATATGAAAGAAAAGAAATATTAAACAACAAAATAAAAACTAATTAAAAGTTAATTTCTGCTTATGTGTATTTAAGATTTTTTTTATACGGTGAAGAATTTTTAATTTACAATTATTAAACATTAAAAATCATTTGATTTGTACCGATGAGGATAAAATAATTAGTGAGTTTATTAAAAGATGCCAAGAATATCAAATAAAATCTTAGCTGTCTACGTAAATGAAGACAATAAAAAAAATCTGATCCAAGCCATTTCGGAAAGAAATACTGCAGAGCCAAAAAAATGCATGTTTCCATTTTTTCAAAACTTTTGAAATTTTGGACATTATTTCCAAAACTTTTGAAAACTCTTCTATAAACCTTACTATACATATTTAATAATTTTCTAAAATTTCTGAATTTTTTAGGTATACTTCCATCACAACACAATTTAAAAATGCAAGTGTTAGCAAGACCAGTTTTGCTGTTGCAGTACTTTTGAACAGAACTAACAATAAGACAAAGACTGAGAGTAAGATAGAACTTTTACAGGACCAAGACCAAGATTATGTATGTGGCAAGTGTAGACAAAGATGTAAGAATAAAATAAAAATCGTAGACATCTATAAAATTTCGTCAAAAACATGTTTGACGTCAGGGGTTTGTTTTTTCTCAAATTTTAGATAGTTACCTGTTGATATTTTAGTTACTAGATATACAGCAAAGATTCTTTTTATAATATACCCTGATCAGATAGAAATGCAATTATATTTCTATCTCTTTTTAAATACGAATTCAGAATATACAGGTTGATAACTATGACTTGCAACTTCGATGTGTATGGAATACAAATGTATTTGATAATTATTTGAAATACATTTTAGTGCAAAATATTTAATAATCAGTTAAAAATGTATTCTTTCATAAAAAAATAAATGTATTTCCTATTAAAAATGCATTTCATATTTAATACATGAAACATCCTGTTTACAAATTATATATTCGTAGTACAGGTTTAAATGAATAAAAAATATATTTCTTTCTTCCTTAAAAAGATTACGAAGTATGTATCTTTCTTTCTCGCACTGTATTATAAAATGAATCTTTGCTGTACTCGTAAAAATATATCTAGTACGGCTTTTTCCAAAGTCACCGTGTGACAAATTCGTTACATTGATACGTTTTTATACAATGACAGAGAATAATTATCTACACTAGCAGCCTTGCTTTAGTCAGATCTCAATGAAAACTAACAGATACTTAATCTTTGTGTTATTATCCAATATAAGTGTTTAATTGTTTTTTAGCTTCAAAATTCATAATTTTTATTGTAAATTGTTTTATACTTTTCAATATTAATTTTGTCCAAACGTGTATTTGTAATTAAAATTCATTGAAGTATATATATGTATGACAAAATAATAATTTTGAAATCGTAAAAAAACTAGTAGAACTTAATGACATAAATATCTATAATTAGGTATCCAAGCAGAAACATTTTTACTAATTAAAAAGATCTGAAAATGGTAAAGTTGTTTTTTACAAAAATTTTCAAATAACTTTTACTAATATAAAGATCTTTCATCAAACAAAGCAACAATAAATGATTCAGGTAACTGGA
Source organism: Brachynemurus nebulosus (assembly GCA_035578155.1). Lineage (NCBI taxonomy): Eukaryota > Metazoa > Arthropoda > Insecta > Neuroptera > Myrmeleontidae > Brachynemurus > Brachynemurus nebulosus. The sequence continues at coordinate 43,361,748 of JAPWDM010000001.1, read as the reverse complement.
AAATATGCTTGGTTCAAAAAAATTTCAACAATTTTCCAAAATATGAAGATTTTTTGATTGTTGACGCAAAACTGAGTTATAATAAAATTACATACTATGGTCACAGCCGTGGAGAGAAACCCCCAGGGACAAATTATCCTCGGCTTCCTGACAAATATTAAATTTATTACCTAAAATTAATTAAAGAATAAAATCTGGTGCGTCAGGCCCGGGCGCACGGACTCAGTTTTATAACATACGTATGTAGATTATTTTAAATATATTCATTATTAAAATCTACTTTTCTCAAAAATTAGCATACATAACGAATGTATGGTCAAATATGATTTTCACTTGTCAACTATAATAGTTTTGAAAATAACAATACGCTGTATAAATTAATATAATTATCCTCAATTTTTGACAATTATTGTACATTATTTGACAATACAAATCAGGCCAATTAAGGTGTTCTTTTTTCCAAATAAAAGAATTCGGATTATAATTTAAAAAAATAAATGTTGGTGATTACCTAAACAGAAACTACTAAAAAATTATCAAATTGGTTGCCTCATCTTAAATTGCTTTTTGTGTTTCAAATTCTTTGACTAGTGCAACACGAATCTAGGAAATATTTTAAACAGTTATACATATAAGTTATAATAGATCTACATAGAAATGTTAAAAAAGGTCCGCTTTATGAATTAAGAATTTCACAAAGATTTAAAAAAAAGACTAAAAAAACTCATCTCGAAACCAGGCTTCTTTTACTCAAATTAGAAATTTTATGGTCTAAAAAATCGATGTCATGCGTGTAGCGTACGTACGCGAAACGTAAACGTTTAAAAGTGTGCAGCTAGCGTACACATTCCAATTAAATAACAGCAACTAATATCTGTAATTTTTGAATTCATATTGTTAATTCAAATACTAAGTAACAATTGGTAAAGAACAACTTATTTATGTAAAGTAAATCAAAATATCTGGCTAAAGCTGTGCAAGTAGGAGTTTTCTAAGAAACGAATGCCATAAGTCCATAAACTACTCAAACTAATGGTAACTTATTATCACATTAATTGGTAAACCCTGGCTAACTAGTTAGTGAATGTGGTTAGCAAATCGATGATTCGTTCTAATCTTATTAGAGTACACGAACCTTAAATAGCGCTAAAAATTTTCTCAGTTCGTTTAGTTTGTCCGTACGTTCGCTCAGTCCGTTACATATTATCTCAATGGAATTGATTCTTCATCTGCTGAAATACTATCTAGTATCTACCAGAAATGGGAAGCCATGTTTAACCCTTTGCACTCGATAGGCGCCGCCACGGCGACACAGTAAATACCCTTTGCACTTGAAAGGGGCCTCTCAGGCGCCATCCTATTTTTTACTTTAAATATCCACACTAAGGAAAATTATAAAATTTAATATTAAAATATAATGTTTGTAATATGCAAATAAAAATAAAATATGTAAGTAAACTACTTTTGTTTAAAATACTTATCTTTGATGTATTACAATTTTTTATTAAAACTACTGTCGAGTAGCTGAGTATCCATACTAAAAAATGGTTCGAGTGCAAAGGGTTAATATTTAATGGTTATAAGCATAGATTCCGTGTAGGGAAATAAAAAATAATGTCGGTTGGTTATGCCTAAAACAAAAGAGCAGCAAGTGTAAAGGAAGTATAAAAGTCAATTTCGAAAACGAAATGATAGGTGCAACAGAACATTTTTGTGTGCAGATTTAGTTGAATTTGATAAAATAGTTTACTGTAAAACGAGCGTATAACGATGGCCATTACTCATAAAATTAATTTTCTTGAGAGCGTAATTACGCTGTCGCATCAGTAAGCCAACCCAGTGGACGTTTACTGCAACTACCAAGATAAAATTAGATTTGAAAGAATACTAGTAATAATGATGTTTTGGATGACGGATATCTGTCTGCTGGCATCGAGTTCACTAAACAACAGTCAGAGTTGCTAACTACTAGACATACTATTTATCAAAAATATTTCTTCTTTGTTTTTTACACACAAAGTGGTAAATCTAGATTATCCATAAATATTCAAACATTGAAATACCTATATATCCAAAATTACCTAAAAATATGTATAGACAATAAACTCACACAAGATCAAATTTATTCACTCATACCAACACACAGACGAGTATATGTGTGTATATGTATATAATATAATCTTACGAACGAATTGTTTCGATATTGAATTAAAACTATACAACACAACAGACAGTGCGATAGACAGTCAGACGGATAGATCAATATGTAATAGTGAGGTTGAAGTGGAACGGAGAAAATTTTTACATAAATATATACGTATGGAGCATAGCGGGCAGATAAAGATGGATTGGACCACTTTATAAAAATATGATAATTAGATGACTAGGCTATTTTGAATAACTAACCAGTATGAGTATACTAAAAAAGATCAAAGAATGCTGGGGTTAGGTTTTCTTCTTCTTTACATGTACAGTGTTGGTTATAAATAAAATGATACCAGAGTTGTTTGAGAGTAACTTCAATATACGCCAGAAAATATATCGCAACGAGTAGAAACCCCTACGAGTCCTATGACCCATATACGAGCCCTATACGAGCTTTCTACCAGTCTTACTAAATTCTTTTAAGTGACCTTCCATTTTGGAAATTCACTTATTGCAGCGGGTGCCATGGAAAGACCTGAGCCCGGGACTATGGCAGAAATTTGTTTTGAGGCCTCGAGAAACCGCTAATGAGGTTCACTAAAATTCATATATATATATATATATATATATATATATATATATATATATATATATATATATATATATATATACATATATATATATATATATATATATATATATATATATATATATATATATATATATATATATATATACGCTATTTTTCACCACTTTTAGTGGTTTTTTGTAAAACTGGTTAGTATTCGAAAATTTCTTTAATTTTCATTTACACCATCGAAAAGAGCGTAAAAAATTGCATAAAACAAGCTCTTAAAACATTGTTTTAAGTGGACTAGCTTTTGGGAAAAATTAAGAAATTTGCTGAATTTCTTTACAATAAATGCTTCATCGTTTTTATTAATACAAAAAAACATATTTTTATATCTGTTTCATTTTTCAAAATAAAAATTAATTAACTTTTCAAGAGCGCGTCATTACCAATTTTAAAACTTTGTTCACTGTTAAAAAGGTAAACTATTTTAGATGGATTTAGGTTACGTTATATAAGGTCTGCCAGGGTCTGGGGGTCCTAAAAGCGCCAAAAATGAAACTACACAACCGATTTTAAAAATTTTTCACCTTTTAAAAATTAAATTCTTTTAAATGCATAGGTATGTGATATACTATATGAGATCCACCAGGGTCCTGGAGACCTAAAAGGGCTAAAAATTAACTACTCAACCGATTTTGAAATTTTTTTCAGTGTTAGAGCGCTACACTAGTTTAGATGAATACAAGATGATATATGCGATCCACCAGTGTCCTTTGGAAATTCACTATGTTATGCATATGCTTCGACAGGGGTACTTTTTTATCTCGAATGAGATTTTCTGAAATATGCACACTTTGTTTATTAATAATATTCCTACTATCAAAACGAAAAGTACATAACTACTTATACAAATGTTAGTTACTAGCCGTATACCCAGCCGACAGGATTTACCATCATACCGTTTTAAATAAGGTATTATTTATTTTTATAGTAACAAATTTTTGTGTATATCAAGTTCAAAAATGACGAATTTCCATACAAATTTTTAAATTACCAGTTTCCATGCGATCCATAGAGGATAAACTTTCAAGAATATTAGTGCTCGTCTACGTTATATAAGGAATTTCTGTACAAAGTTTCATGCTTGTAAACCCAACGGTTTAGGCTGTGCGTTGTCAGTTAATCAGTGAGTGTTAGAGATTTATTAAGTCGATTTAATAACATTACGCAACATTTCTGCAAAAGTAACAAAATGATTAAGCCCCAACGTTACTACAACGGACACCCAGTAACCAGTAACTACTAAATTTTTATTGCTCAGAAATTCTGTCCTGAACTCGGGTTGACTTAACTAGCTCAATCAAATTTTACAACTGCTGCAGGCAATGGTCCACCCGTAAGTACTGGTGGGACCGGAGCTTAATAGTAACTGTATGAATTTTTCATAGGTACAAAAAAATTAACTTTTCCAAATTGCAATGAAAAGTTTTACAAGCATAATATTAATTACTGGTATGTATGGTCTCCATATTTAGCGAAGTCAAATGAGGATGTATAAAAGAAGAAAAAATAAACAAATTTACATCTCCTCAACCTTGGTGTCCATCGGCCCGATAAAGTCTTATTAATCCTAGCAAAAAAGTAGCTCCCTTACTCAAAATGCATAGTTGATGATTTCATGAGACTTTTGCTGGACTGTGCTCCACATGTTATTAAATTGGAAAAGTCGTATTAGAACTCACAATCAGTTATAGTAGAACTCATAAGGAAGATAGTTCGAAAAACCAAGACAAATAACTGTCAGGTCATTGGGGTAAGAATTGGGGTTTAGGAACATTGGACGTTTTGATGACCACATTATTGAAAATTTCTGTTTAGCCTTGATGACAAATATCTCTCTCGGGCAGCACACCCTTTTATGTTTTAGAAATATTAAATATAACAACCAAGAAATATTTTGGCTCCATGTTTACACTATATTTGTAAACTAAAATCAAAATAAATAGTAAATGAAAAATTAATCAAAATAAAATCCAAAATAGGCAAATTGATGGAAAGAATTAAAAATCTATCCCAATACTCAACAATTGAAGACAATCTGAAAATTAATAAGTAGAGGTAACTAGGGTAAAGTGGGAAACTTTTTTTGGAGCTCCGTTGATTGAACAAAAGTGATTATTTTTCCATGTTTAAAATTTCTATAGTAAAGAGAATTCAATAAGCTATCTTTTACCTAAGATACCAACTAAAAATATTGATTTTCTTTTGAGTTACCGAGCTTTGACCGACCCTGTGCACAATGCCCAAAATTGAAAATCTTGGGGCAAAGTGAGAAACTTTAAAAAACTGTACACAAACTCAACGCAAATCTTGTAGCAAAGTTATTATATCTATGTTTCAAGGCAAAAAAGGTTCAAAGAATACAGAATAATTATATAGTAAATATAGAAAAAACAATTTTTGCTGAAAAAAAAAATGAAAAAATGACTTAATTAATTTTCGAGCTTCGATGCGTTAATTTACCAAACTTTTTTCAGTTGATTCTTGCAACTTGATTTAGATTTGCGAATTGTTAAAAAATCTTGTTTTCACGCCATGCGTACGATATTTTATATTCCAGTAACGTAAAAAAACCGAGATGAAGTCTAAATTGTGAGGTTAGAGGGACATAAATACATTCACAACACTCATTTAAATCATAAACAATGAATCGACAACATTTGAATACAAAATGACGCCTCAGTAGTGATTTTTGACATTTTCCACTTTACCCGATACAAAATTTCGCACTTTACCCCAACACCACATTTTTCAAAAATGTAAGCGTCATTTTTTTACAATGTACAATTTACACGAAACGCTTATGCATTATCAAAATCAAGACTACAAAGAATACTTTGAGTGTAGGGGAGACAGGGACATGTACTAACAGATTTTACTTTTTTACATATTAAACGGCAATGAAACTAGTTAGCGATATTTTTGTAAACGTAATGAAGCATCAACTATCTGTCTATAATTTTTGATAAAAAAACTTACATATCCCTTGTACTTTCTATGGAAAAAACGCATTTTCTTAAAAAATGTGTTTGTTAATACTTACCCCACTTTTGGGGTAAGTTTTAACAATGTTGAGGCAAGTATTAACATTAGAGTTTTAATATGATTATGATATTTTGTAGATATGTACTTATAGGAAATAAAGCAAAGTATCATATTTAACGTGCTTATTATTAGAAAGGAATTAATCTGACATAGATAATTCTTATTTTAGATTTATCTTTACTTATTAATTAGTTAAAGTTAATCATTAGTTTAATTTTTTTCTGAGGCAATAGTTAGTCAGTCCTTATTAAGTAGCAAATTACGTCACTTTGACCTTGATAACGAAACAAAAATTGGTAAATTTTCAGTCTTCGATAGATAACCACAATCGTTTAATATCTTCTATATTAAAAAATATTTACTTATTAAAAAATTAGTCTTCGTCTTATTTAACATTATTATAATTCTTGAAACATATAATAACTCAGATCAAGCAAAACTCTTCCTTTGCTTCACTGCAGAAAAGATATAAAAATTAAAACCATATAAATTTAACACTCACATAGGTACACACACATACATGCAAACATACCTATTTGGCAATGTGACGAAAAAAATTTTGGTAACCTCGAAGCATGAAAATGACGATATTTGGATTTTGAAATTGGGATGAATACAATAACCTCCTTATAGGGAAGTTAAAAACATAGTCTTTGTTGCATAAAATTTAAACGAGGTAAATGCTAACATGTTAATACTTACCCCATGCATTTTGTTAATACTTGCCCCGAAGGTAAATTTTTTACAAATTTAAATTTTTAAAAAGAACCGGTTGATAATGCGGTAAAATTTAAACAAAATACAATACCAGATGGAATATGCTACCGTTTGAAATAAATTTAGTCTCTTTTAGGTATACAATCATGCTTCAAATCAAAAAACCGTCGACTTAAAAATGTTCTTTTACCTAATAAAATCTACGCCTTACTCACAACTTTGTTTTACGGCAACCGGCCGAAGACTGATTGGTCACAACGTGTCCGTGGTCATCTACTGATGACAGCAACCGGACGTACTTAATTTTTTCGTCCGTAGTTTGGCGGAAAATGGCCTGTTAATACTTACCCCCGTTAATACTAGCCCCTGTCTCCCCTACTTACAATCTCTTTATCTCTAAAACGAGTGAGAAAAACGATATTGAAACGATGGGAAATTAAATTTACGATTCGCTTCAAAACTTTGACAAGTGTCACAGAGCACATGAATACATAGGCATGTGTGGGTATACCATAAAGATTAGCTTGTGGTCATTACTAACAGTGTCAGTAGCGCCTGACATCTATACTTTGACAGTTTACTCGGAAAGTGCCATTTCCCACTTTACCCCACTTACCACTACATATTTGAATTAACAAATTTTGATGTTGATTATTATTTTCTGAATGATAAAAAAGAGTTTTGAGATTTACAAATCACTCTTCGGAGACATTACGCTAATTCTGAAATGGGCTTACTAACTAATGTGAACGGATTTATAACCCACAATAGTACTTTTATATAAATAAATGATCTAAGTGGGCACTCGGGCACTTGATATTCACATTCGCTGTAGATACATATGTATGTATGGTCCCTCTCTGTGTTGTATAGAAAAATAAAAAAAAATTCAAAAGATAATAAAGGAGCACCAGTTTATTTATTATTAATCATATTTTAATACATATTTATTTATTTTTTATCCTTTTTTTTATTTATTACGTTTATTATATTCCAATTTATTTAAATTATTATAATAATCAATAAATATGTATGTGTAGATCGTGCATAAAAAGAGTTCAAACCAAAAGACTCACTGACTGACCATTATATAAACAAAATTAGACGTTGATTAAATTTCAATGAAATGTTTTTAATGGGACCCAAAAAAAATTTCGAAATAGTAATTTAATTGTAGAATTAAACATTAAAAAAAAAATTAATAATTGTGATTTAACAAAATTTTCTTGATGATTAAGTGATTTGAAACTAACGGTTAAATAAACTACCTATCGTTAACAATTTTTCATAATTTTACTTTACTAAAGGAAACGCCAAAGAGAACCAAAAAGGATACCTCTAAATTTAATACTTAAGAAAGACTAAGCTTGAAGAATCACTACAATTAGTATGAGGTACACACAAAGAAAACAAGGAATTGACAATTATTGCATGTCAGCCGTTTTTACTCATTCTGTCTTACTGCCCTGTCTCTTGATCCTCGAATTAGTGTGTATTAGAACAGCGTTTTCCAATCTTTTTTTAGTCACGGCCCAATAAAATCTCGGATAATTTGGTTCAGACCGATCATACATGTGTACATATAGGATGGCATATGATAATTATCAGTTTTCAAAATTACATTTATATATTTAATATTAAAAGTAGTTTTCCAACCATTTGGCGGACCATGTAGTTCAGACAAATATTGACATTTTCTTAAACATCTCAAAAATGTTTAAAAGAAATTCTTTAATTTTAAACAGAATTTCTGAAGCTAGTAATTACTTTCGTTATAAGTTTAAATAGCATTAAGGCCTCCAATAAGAAACGTCTTTTTCTGAACTAGGGCTGTTGATATTTTTTAAAATATCGGATCTTCGATATATCGATTTTTTTAAATATATCAATATCGGAGTTTGATATATCGAAAAAAAATATCGATATTCTTTCGATTTTATTTTATCGGCTTTGTTGTAAAAATACAATCGTAAGTCGGCTCAAAAATAATTTACACAGTTTATAATTCAGTATATTTATTAAACAAATTAAATTATAAATGTATGAAAATATAAAGTTCTTAGTAATGGGGTATTTGACAGTATCAAAGGAAAACAATAAAAACAAATTTTAATGAAAATTGATAATAAAAGACAGTAATTTATTATGTTAATTCATCCTATCATTATTTAATTTTAAAAAAACTAAAATTTTCAGCTATAAATTACGTCAGCAGAAATGGGCTGTGACGTCGCATTCTCTTATTATCTTATAAAGTACAGAGTAGATTAAAGTTTATGATGATGTTGTAGTTTAAATAATTGGCGGGAAAAAATAAAAAATAACTTATTTTAAAAAAAATATCGAGTGTCGATATCTACATTTCAATATCGAACTATCGATATATCGTCCAAAAAAATATTAGTAATAAATATCGATATTTCTAAATAATAATATCGATATTTCGATATATCGATATTTTATCAACAGCCCTATTCTGAACCATCTGATCAGCCATGCAATTCAGAGAAATGTTTAGAAGCAATTTTTTGATTTCAATTCGGATTACTATATCTTGGAGTCGTTTTCGCTATTAGTTGGAATCATTTTTGCCTAAGGATGGTATGTAAAATCTCAGACTGCAATTTTGTCGTAGATATTAAAAAATCGCATATCGCAGGTTGCGACTGCGACTTTTAAAACTGCTATTGCTATTTCTGTTCTCTACATCATACAACAGCTACATCAATATGAACTTTTATGTCCTTCTTATGTTGCAATTGCTAGCTATCTAACAAGTTATTTTCTGCAGACTGTTGTTTAGGTGTGTGGATGTTACGGCTAATATTCAAAAATTTTAATTACGCATACTAGCCAGCTAACTCGCGAATCAAAAAGGCTATTTCATGCTTAAAAAAGAAATATACTTAAAATATCTTTGTATATTTTTTTACTGACGGGGGCCTTGCACAATCACAAAAATTTTTCCGTAGGATCTTTAAATACTGTTCTATTGTTCTAATACTAGAATTTTGTTAATCTTAAATTGAATTAGTATCTCCTGGAAGCATTTTCGCTCTTAGTTGGAATAACATTTGGTCGTGTAAGATGAAATGACGTTCTCCGACCACTTTGTAATTCCTAAAAGCATTTCACTAATTACAATTCATACAAAGTATTTTTTAGTAAACCATGTGTCGATAGCTTATATTTGTATATTAAAACACACTCACTTAACACTACAAAATGAAAAAAAAATTATTAAAAATGGCGGGGTAACAGTTGTGGTTCTTCTCCCGTGAGATTCGTATTCATATATTAAGCTAGGGAAAAATGGAAAACAAGAAGTAAAAAATTCAAAACGAAAAATTTTCAATATTTTAATATCTAAAATATTGTCAACAACTTACTCTGAATTTTAGTGTTTTATAGTGTTTCCTAATGCATTTTATTAATTAACCTACATTTTTTCATTGAGTAAAGGAGAAATATTTAAAATAATTATTTCCCATGCTTTTATCATCTTAAGGATAATAAAATTGAAAAATAGAACAAGGAGAAAAAAAAATTATAATTCTACATTGTAATAGATACAATTCATTGACTAACAACTGAAGAACTAGAGTTAAAGTGGCGCACTGGGACGTGCGGAGAGTGAAGAGAGAATTCAACAAGGAATATAAATGAATTAACTACATTCTATAAAATATTTATTGAACTGAAAATGAGGTTAAGTTAATTCTTCTTCTATACATATTTTCTAAAACGAAGGAAATAATCTTCCTTTTCCAATGTTACTATACAGCCAGATGTAGAGTGTAAAATAGTAAGGTATACTATTCACTCAAAAGATTGTACCAAGAGATTTGTTAAACGAAAACAGAATTTATAACAGAAAGATATCCTGATTGTTTTGCCTGAAATATAATAGGTTACTTTGAAATTTAGTTTCATAATAAATCTAAGAACACAAATTGTTATTGGCTATACTTTTTGTTCTTGTCCAAAGCGGACGCATAAGTTAGGTACGTAAGAATTAAGAATTCGAAGGCCAAAACGTGGAATAGGACAAGGTGGATAAGACGGGTTAGAGCGTAGGACTGGGTACTCACAGGCCACATCATCATACCACCTGAACGCACTAAACACACGCATGTATGTATCCACACGTTTGGTTTGTCGTCTCACAAAAAAAGTTACGGAAATAGCCCTGTGATTACATATTTAGCTGGTAAAACACTACTTATTCTACTAATATCTTTTTAAGCTATTAATAAATGGGGCTATTGAAAAATTTAGTCTCTTCCTCAGGTCGGCGTCACTATTATATTCATTACGCTTGATTTAAGGTACCAAAATGCAATTTTTCAATAAAAGTTTTCTTTAAGCAATAGTGACAACGACTGTTCTTGAACTTAAATTAATAAACAGAAATTAGTTACTCGAATCTGTTTTTCCATACATAGGAAATTTAAATTCAGCCTGCATAGACAAATTTTCTTGAGCATTATTTTCTCTGTATCGCCGACTTTAAATTTCATTGAATAACGTTTAAAAGCTAGATAAGAAGAGAATATCATGAAGAGTATTTAAAACGTAATCAATGTAATCATGTATACCCAGAAGTACGGCAAACTCCACAGTGACGAAGCTCGCGTTTAGTTCACCGTATCATCCACGAATCATATTGAATCATATTATGGTTGTGGGAAGGGGGTATATACGTCTTCTTCCCTCGTGCTCTTCTAATGTCTGTTGATGGTCGATAATTGTAGTTACTTGTTCCGTTTTCTGCTTCATTTTTCTTTTTTTATTTTAAGAATTCATTAGTAAACAAGATCAGAATCAATGCACAAAACAGACCACTACTCGTACCGACCTTCCCCATCCCGTACTAACGATACCACTAAACCACTAATGAGGTAAAAATCGTAGCAGTTATTAATGATAATTTACAACGGAAAGAAAAGAACACGTACTAATTTGTTTTTTGTTAGAATAGTGCAGAAGAAAATTGTTGATATTGTGAAAGTAGGAAAGAAAAAATGTAAGGATATTAAAGATTTTTAAATATCATTGAATTAATGAGTTTTCAATTTTTTTTTTCGTTTTTCACATGAAGAAAAATTTGTAATTACGGATAATTTTTATAAAAGTTATTCATTAAACATCGCTTATTGGATGTAATATGTCAACAATTTTAAAATTACTCTTCGAAATGAATACGCAGCTTTATTTAAAAGCTTATAGTATGAGAGATTTTAATTTTTAAGTGGAAGAAGCTATCATTTACATTCTACACTTTAGAAAAATTTGATTGTATTTAATATAGACTGAATAGTGTCGACCGTTTCATCTTTTACCTGAGAAAAGTACAAAAATCTTATACATTACCATTTAATTTGCCTATGTTATTAAGTTATTCTTGAATATGTAGGTCTCTAGAAATAAAATCTAATTTTAGAAATAAAGTTTTATTTAAAATTTAATGAAATTATATAGGTACCCCGTTTTAATTTAGGCCTCAAAACTACAGAATCTGGCTAACGTGTCTAGTCGAGTATAATATATTACAATAGTCAATCTAGTTATCTCAAATTTACAATACAAAACATTATTTTCGGTTAGTCGCATCTATAACCATAAATGTCTCAAAAATCGAATGAGTTATAGCAGAAACATAACTAACATTAAACCACAAAATTCTGTTGTTTAAATTAGAGATTTTGTAGTCAAAAAATAATTAAGTAAAGGTGTTCTGCAAGTCGCCATCAGTGACAATCACTACTGTCGTAACTAAACGGGTCCTATCTTATCGTAAAGATAATCTTCCCCCACAATCGTATTACCGCTTATTTTTTTGTATATTTCCTTTAGCATATATAGTACATTTTTAGAATAAGACACTTTCACAAAAAATTAAACTTAGTAACTTTAATATACTGGAAGTACTGGAATTGGATTTACTGGAAAAAACACAAACAACTTTTTTCAAGTACCTTTATACATATTGTAACGTCGCAAACGTGGGAAAAGATCTCACTACGGTGTTATTTTGCGATGCACAGAGGATGGTAAACTTTCCGGCGTGGGTTCGGTTTTTCTTCTCCAAGACGAATAGTTTTTTCACAAATAAAACACTTTTAATTGGTTTTTTAGTTGATTAGTTTATTGAATAAATGTAGAAAACTTGTATAAAAATAATTTTCTTATATAATTTTATAAATTATAAATTTTTTAAGTATAAAAAATAATGCGCAGTTGTTCCACTGGCGAGGATTCTGATGTTGTTCGTTTTAATATTACCTTACAACTAACTTGAAACAAGTTATATCCTTATTCTTAAAACAAGCGTTCCTTAATTTCATTTCCAAGAATCGAAAGAAAGTTCTATTGGTTTCTATATAGAGATAGAAATATTTGTATACATTAACTAGAAAGAAATAATAAGTGTTGTTTTGAAGTATTCCTTTATGTCACCACCTGGTACGACAGAAATATTCAAGTGATGCTTAACCCTGATTGGTTGTTGCATCTCTGGTGTCCAAACGTGACCACAGCACCAACAGTTCTTTCTGTTAAAAACTTGACAAAAGTCATAGTCTGTTCGTTTAGGCAATCTACACTACAGATATGTATTATTATCTGCAGCGCTAATCATTATTTGAGTTTTTATGATAAAATTTTGTGTTATATAATAAAATTTATTTTTACTAGAAAGTTTTGATGAAAATTTGTTAATTTTTCACCTGCGCCTGTACCATGGTGGTTACATATCCCCCCCTCAAAAATTTCTATGGGAGAGTGAAACTCGAAATAGAAATTTTTGATCAAAACTCAAAAATTTCGAAATTTCTTGGAAAAATTTTTTTTTTTTTTTTTTTTTTTTTTTTTTATAAAATTAAGTAAAATTGAAAAATTTTTAATAAAGTTTTTTCATTGAGTAACAAAAATATATAAGATAAATGTAGGGAGCAATGACCTTTAATAATATTATTATAGAAATGATAAAAATTTGATTTTAATTAGAAAATTTTAATGAAGTCATTTTGCTACCTTCATTTTCACAAAGATTTAACATTCTTTAAACAAAATAATAAATATAAATTCTTAATTAAAGTTCATAAAAGTTTGTTTTATTTTAATATGCACTTTGGTTTTAATCACTATCACAAGTATTTTAAATAAATATTTTTTAATTTTAAGGTATTATGTTAGTATTAGTTTGGTTGAGCGAATATTCTTACTAATACAAATAAAATATAATAATACATTAGTTTTTTAATTTTCTTTGAATCACATCTAAGTATCAAAATTAAATATAGGTGATTATAAAGTCATCATTCGTATATTTGTCATCTGTTTAACTAAAGAAATGTAAAAATTTTAATGAAAATTTAATAATATTTTGTAGATTTATTTTTTTTTTTTTATTCTTTAAAAGGTTTAAGATGTATCGCATTATACACACCTTTTATTATATTTGAATCTGGGTAATAAAGAATGTATGCATTTATATTTTTTATTCCACCTACTAAAAAGGGTCCACAATAGAGTAAATTAAATTTTTTAACAATTTTGTTCCTAGCTGAGGAACGTGTATGAGTTTTAAGCAAAACCTTATCACCTATATGATAAGTTTTTGTGTAATGTAAATTATGACGTAATTTTCTTTTATTACCTTTTTCAATAGTATTATTCAATGCTAACTGCCGAATTTGTTGCAAATTAGATTGATCATTTTGAGGAAAAGAAATAAGGCGTGTTATAGGGTTAGGAGGTTTATTTCCAAAAAGTAATTCATAAGGTATAAATTGAGTAGTATCATGAGGTGTGAAATTTAAACAATTTTCGATAAAAGTTAAATAATCTGTCCACGAACTATGTTTTTTATGACAATATGTTCTAAATAATCTATTTAATTCACGGTTTACACGTTCTTCCGGATTTGCTCGCGGATTGTAAACGCTAATTGTATAAACGTTAATTCCAGCATTTTTAAGAGTATCTTGCCAAATTGGAGATACAAATTGACTTGCATTATCGCTATAAATATTTTGCATTTTACCTATATTGGGTATAAAATGCTTAACAACTCTGTCAACACATTGTTGAGCAGTTGCACCCTTTAATGGATATAGTTTTACAAATTTTGAATAGTTATCCTTAATTATAAAAATCATGTTAAATCCAAATTTTCCTTTAGGTAAAGGACCATATAGATCCACAAAACAGTCCTTAAGAGGATATTCTGATATAATATTTTGTAAAGGACCTTGTGTAAAATAATTTGGAACCTTACATTTTTGGCATATATTACAACTTCGTAAATTTGACTCAACACGACGATAAATATTTTTAATGAAAAAATATTGTTTTAAATATTCAGTGATTTTACGAGACGAAAAATGACCTAAATATTTATGGAAAAATTGTATTATTTCATTTATTTTATTTTCAGGTAGATAAATTTGATAATTGTAAGGGAAGTTGGTATTTCTATGAAAAAGTATACCATTATGTACCATAAACCGGTTTTG
Organism: Brachynemurus nebulosus; assembly: GCA_035578155.1. NCBI lineage: Eukaryota > Metazoa > Arthropoda > Insecta > Neuroptera > Myrmeleontidae > Brachynemurus > Brachynemurus nebulosus. The sequence goes on along the minus strand of JAPWDM010000001.1, from coordinate 43,346,688 downwards.
ATATTCTTGAATATTGTTAATTATGTTTTTACAAAAAGGGTCAACATGTTGGTACCTGCGAATGTTATTAGCAAATTTTTCAAGAAATTTATTTTGAAAATCAAGTTTTAAAATATTACATTTAACTGAAATGTTTGTAGAAAAATTATTATTTATAGATAAAGAATTTATCATTAAGTTCGTTTGATTTGATATATTATTTAAGGTATATGGATTTCGAGAGAAAAAATCTGCTATAAAATTTTGTTTTCCAGGAATATATTCAATAGTGAAATTGAATTCACTTAAAGCTAAGAACCAACGTAAAATTCTATTATTTGTTATTTTTGCTTCATGTAAAAATGATAATGATTTGTGATCACTACGAACTATTACCTTGTGACCTAAAATGTAATGTCGAAGTTTATTGAAAGTAAAAACTAGACTTAATAATTCTCTTTCGGAAATAGTATAGTTCAATTCAGAAGTTGTTAAAGCGCGTGAAACAAACGAGATTGGATTATACGTATTATCATCATTGATTTGATATAGACAACCACTTAAAGCTTTGTCAGAAGCATCTACATCTAAATAGAAAATTTTGTTAAAATCTGGAAATTTAAGCATAACTGACTTTGCAAATAATGATTTTAAAGTATTAAACGTTTTTTGTTCTTCACTTCCCCAATTCCAAATTGAGTTTGCTTTTAATAAATGCGAAAATTTAGAAGTTAATTCACTAAAATTAGGAAAAAATCTACGATAAAAATTCATAATACCTAAAATTGATTGTAAAGATTTAATATTAGTGGGAGGTTGCAATTTTAAAATAGCTTGAACCTTATCCTCACATAAACTAATACCATTTTCAGAAATTTTATGACCCAAAAATTTAATTTCTGTTTTGAAAAAGTTACATTTAGAAAAATTGATGGTTACACCAGCATTAAAAAGTTTATTTAATACTATCTCAACATGTTTAAGGTGAGATTCAAAATCGTCAGAGCCAATGACTATGTCATCGACAAAGACATGACAAAAATCGTTTATGTCACTTCCCAAAATTTGATCAATACATTTTTGAAATATACCAACGGACAAATTTATCCCGAAGGCTAAACGGGTAAACTGATAACATTTGCCGTTAAATAAAAATCCTGTGTATTTTTTACTATCTGGGTGTAATTGGATTTGCCAATAACCCGAAATTAAGTCAATAGAAGTGAAAAATTGTTTTTTCTGAAATTTTCCTAGGATATATTCAATAGAAACTGGCGTTTCTCGGTCCGGTATTACTATTTGATTGATATTCCTACTATCTAAAACAATTCGGATTTGCCCATTTGGCTTAATTACTGTATGCAAAGGACTTATATAAGAAGTATATGACCTTTCTATAATTTTCCATGATAAAAGTTTATCTATTTCCTTTTGAACTGCGGGCAAACGCGAATAAGGTATAGGATAGCATTTTGACGAAAATTCTTTATGTTCTCGAATTTTGAATTTACAATAAAAGTTTTTTACTAACCCTGGTTTGGTAGAAAAAATGTTTTTAAATTTATTAAGCATCGATAAGATTTTATTTTGTTCGATTTTAGATAAATGAGTTAAATTAGAAATTGAATTTATAACGTCGTCAAAGGGTGTAATATATTCATTGTCGTCAAAGGGTTTAAATGAAAGATTATTAATTTTATAAAATTCTTCCGTATTAAGATTTTGTTCTTTGTAAACAATACTTTTAATGTTTGAAATTAACATATTACTGGATTTAATATCATTAGATGAGATTTGTGAAATGAATTTAATTTCATGTATTTTACTATCAATTTTAAGTAACAACGACTTATTGAAAATATTTATACTAGCGTAATATTTTTGTAAATATTCCATACCGAGAATCGCTTCGACAGCTAAATCTGGTACGATAAGAAAATTTAAGGGTATTATAATATTATTGTAACTAAATTCAATAAAAGTTTGTTTATCAATAGTTTTAGATTTTTTGTTTGTCGCAGTAACTACCTGACATTTTATTGTAGGTATTACGGGCAATGGTTTATTTGTATTTTTAATATGAATTTGATTTAATTTATCAAATGTTTTATCATTTAGAACCGTAATAACGCTTCCAGTGTCTATTAAAATATTGATAAAAGTGTCAAAAAAGTTTACTTTAATAATTGGCAAAATATCGTTAGAGATTTTTGTATTTGAAAAACGATTTTGATTATTCTCTTCCGTTAGATCACCAAAATGATCGTTTGAAAAAATACTACAAAGGAATGTACCCCTAATATTGTAACAATTCTCAGAATTGAAATTGTTAACATTACTATCTAATAAATTAATTTTATTATTAACAAAAAGATTGTCATTCTTAACATTTTTACTAATATTCTTTTCATTAATTTGAAAATTGTCATCTATTAAGGTTGATTTCCTTATAGATGTTCTATTTAGTTTTCCCAATCATAAGAAAATTCAGGGAATTTTGGATTTATTGGACCAATCGCACTGGTAGTACCAGTGGCGTGATCCCCGTTATTCGTGCTAACACTATGTGTAGACGAACACGGTTCCTCATTTGAAAAAGTTACTTTAGATTTTTTAAATTTATCAGTTTTCCAACTTTTATTTCTATCTAAATATTGATTATTACTAGTTACATTACCCCAACCATTATTTTCTGAAGTTGTAGGATTATTTTTAGAAATAGGACTATTTGGACGGTTATAATTTGAAGCATTTGGATTAATAGGAACGTTACGATAAGGAGTTTTACTGTAATGATTATCGAATTCCTTTAATTCATCATAAAGTTGTTTAATAGTTAAACAATTTTTTAAAATTCTACGCGTTTCAAAATCAAAATGTTCTATAAAAATTTCAATAAATGTTTTTTCAGGTATTTTGTCACTTAGATGTTTGATTCTTTTATACCAATAAAATAAGTGTTGTACATATTTTTGTTTAATAACAACAGATTTACCCTGATTAGAATAAAATTCTATCAGTATTTGATTTTGAATTTTACTATTCCAATATGTATCTAAAATCCAATTTTTTAATTGTTCAAATGTTAAAATAGAATCTTCAAATAATATTAAAGTATTTTTAATAGTATCAGTTAATTTAGATTTTGTATATAAAATTTTATCATTTTCAGAAAAATTTGTTTCTTTAAAATAATATTCTAATGAATTTATAAAATCAAGAGGATGCAAATAATTTATATTTCCATTAAATTCAGGAATATTAAAAAGATTATGAGTATTATTATTGAAAAAACTAATATTAGATAGATTATTATTTGGCAAAACAGTATTATTAATATCATTAATGTTAATAGATTCAAAAGTATTGATTTTCTTTTCTGGAAATTTGTTGGTTAATAACTTTTGTTTGTTCATTATAAGCATCAAATTTTTGATTATTAATGATTTCGATATCATTAATTTGTTTAATAGTTTCAGAGTTTGTATTTTTACATTGCAAAGAACAATTGTTAATTTTTTCTTCTAAAGAAATTTTAATATTTGTTATTTCAGTTTTTAATTCATTTTTTAATTCGCTCAAACCGTTATGAACTTCTGTTTTAAGTTCGTGTTTGAAATTATTTAATTCGTTAGTAAATTTTAAGAAAAATGCATTAAACATACCGGTTATTTCACCTTGAAAGTTTTGTTGAGACGACGTTGCACCAGAAGGCCGCACGCTGATCATCTCCTCCATAGATTCACGAAGTTGATCTTCCGTTTTCGTAGAAGATGCTTCCGCTTCAAATATTGTTTCACTGAGGGCGTTTTCTTCGTTGTCCATTGTAATGTTGTAGTAAATGATTGTTGTTTCGAATGAAATTCCTTGAAGAAGTTGTCCACCAAAATTCGTATACTTCTTTTCTTCTCTTTTCACGTAGATTATTCGTCGGAAAATTTATTTCCACTGACAGGGATGCCAATAATTATGTAACGTCGCAAACGTGGGAAAAGATCTCACTACGGTGTTATTTTGCGATGCACAGAGGATGGTAAACTTTCCGGCGTGGGTTCGGTTTTTCTTCTCCAAGACGAATAGTTTTTTCACAAATAAAACACTTTTAATTGGTTTTTTAGTTGATTAGTTTATTGAATAAATGTAGAAAACTTGTATAAAAATAATTTTCTTATATAATTTTATAAATTATAAATTTTTTAAGTATAAAAAATAATGCGCAGTTGTTCCACTGGCGAGGATTCTGATGTTGTTCGTTTTAATATTACCTTACAACTAACTTGAAACAAGTTATATCCTTATTCTTAAAACAAGCGTTCCTTAATTTCATTTCCAAGAATCGAAAGAAAGTTCTATTGGTTTCTATATAGAGATAGAAATATTTGTATACATTAACTAGAAAGAAATAATAAGTGTTGTTTTGAAGTATTCCTTTATGTCACCACCTGGTACGACAGAAATATTCAAGTGATGCTTAACCCTGATTGGTTGTTGCATCTCTGGTGTCCAAACGTGACCACAGCACCAACAGTTCTTTCTGTTAAAAACTTGACAAAAGTCATAGTCTGTTCGTTTAGGCAATCTACACTACAGATATGTATTATTATCTGCAGCGCTAATCATTATTTGAGTTTTTATGATAAAATTTTGTGTTATATAATAAAATTTATTTTTACTAGAAAGTTTTGATGAAAATTTGTTAATTTTTCACCTGCGCCTGTACCATGGTGGTTACAATATGTACGTGGCCAAGTTAGTAATAGGGGAGAGGTGTGTCAATAGTAACAAAAAAAATGTACAAGCTAGTAACTTTGTATTTATTAGTCACAGAAAATTAAATTTTTGGTACAAGATACGGGCATTTTTCAGGTTTTGAATGAGCTGCACAAGAATACTCTATAATTAAACTAACTGCATTTATGTGAACCAAAGTGTAATGTTACAATTTCACCAACAGAGGATCAATTGTTACAGGGCTTAGGTCCAATTGTAACACTCATTATTTAGTTGAATTTACACGTTGGTTATTATAATTAATCCAGCTTTAAAAATTCTTCCTTACATATTGAGTAAGGAAGGTGACAAATAGCATAGTCTCAGGCAACAGCTCTGAAGTTTTTCTCTTTCTATTACTCATTTAACGGAATTCATATATACATCACTGAATATAGTTTCTATCCTAGTATTTCGTTTTGCATTTTATAAGCATTTTTTTTAATTCCATTAATGGAAGATTTTTGTTTCTCCTTTATTATTCCGATTCATACCTATAATATAAAGTTTAATTTTGTTCAACTAAAATTTTTTGTCAATTGTACATGTTACAATCGACACTACTGAATTTGTTACAATTGTTCCACCGCTGTTTCATTTTATAAAAAATTCATAAATTATTAATTTGGATTAAAAAAGTTAAGCTGCCTATCTGATAATATTATTTGATTGATTGTGTTTCCACTAAAATCACTTTTCTTCCAATTGATGGGGCATTTACTTCAAAAATCAAAAAATTGTTAACGTACTCAAAATTTACGATTAGCTTATATAAACACATTTGGTATTGCTATGAGAAAAAACCGCCGGATGATATTAACTGAAAGTTTTCTCAGTAAAGCACAACTTTAGAAGCCACTTTATGATATGTAATACTCTTCAATAGGATTGATAGATGTCTCGCAAATTTTGAAGTTACAATTGACCCTCTATTACTACTGACACACCTCTCCCTACTCGTAATTACATTGTTAGATTAGAAACTGGACAAATTAAGTTAGAATATAAAATTAAAATGTTGATGTGATATTGGTGGCGTCAGCTATTAGCGACGAACAACTATCGATATCCAAAGATAATATACCGCAGGCTTGTAAGCTTGTGCCAGAATAGTAATAACCTGCCTTACAATTAGATTTTACAATTAAAACAGGTTCTATGCGGACTAGATTTAGAGCATGTATGGAACTCTCAGTCTATTACGATACTGGATGCACATTGTTGAGGTTCAATTGGTCCTTATTCAGGTGCCAAAAGAATACCTTTTATTAGTTTTAATGTATCTTTTTATTGACATCAAATTAATACATAATTATTGTATACATAATTATTGTATATAAAAACACTACATAAATAAACGCAATAATACCATGCAGTAACTCAGTAAGTAACAATATAACAAGAGGCGACGTTAGATGTTGTATTAGGTGTTGCTTGTTTGGTTGACAGACTCTGACTGACCACTTTATGTGTTACCAGACTAAAAGAAACCTCGTACTCTCGTATAACAGACAGTACAGCTGCAAATATTCAAACCGACCAACAAGAAAACCGTGCTTGCAGCTATTAACGTTCGTTACAGAACAAATACATATGTATACATTATATTTTGAATAAATTTAAAGAATACAAACGCACAAAATCCAACACACATATGCATGAAATTAAAAAAAAGCTTCAAGATGGAAGCGTGCAGTCAGACTGGGATAGCTTACAAAATTCCCCGTTTTCAATAGGATATAAAGAACTAAAATACCTCACAAGAATTGAAGAATATCTTACATACCAAGTGTGTATCGAAAAAGTTAGGGTAGTAAGTCGTTTGCGAGTCTTAAGCGAGTAGCACGTAATTTTACGTTGTAACAGTACATACACGAAGTTAGACCCAGATAACGTCTGCACGATTTGTAAACTTCAAGTTAAAGATGACTTATTTCATTTTTTGATTCAGTGCCCAATATACAATCCTTTGCGAAATCATTACTTACAAATGTACTTTTCTACTAAAATTACTGGAAATAATTTTCGTGAAATGTTGCTTGACATTCATAGTATTGAATAGTTAAATTCTATTTTTTATTTCGTATCTGGCGCCATCAGACTCAAATGCTTTATTGTTAATGAGTAATATGAATAAGTTCGATGATAATGCTATTTGAATTCATCATTTTTACTCTGTGTTAGACATTTAGATACATAGTAAGTTTTCGTTAACAGCTCAATAATATTTATACTAATGTTAATACTCTTTTTATTTTAGTTTTTAAATTGCTATTTACCTATTACCTAATACTAATACTTTCAATTTATTTAGCTACTAGCTGCGACCCGCGGTTTCACTCACATAAAATTATTTGAATTTAGCGTCAAATTATTGGGTAAATTTTAAATTCGATATTCGGAAATTCTGTACATAATCAATTAATTATTTTGACTGGCCTCGCTTGTCAACCGACCTTAAAGTAACCATATTCATAACCTGTCATCACCGTCATGTAGATACCAATGTTAATAGTTTTAGAATTATTTCTATTCTAGGCCTTTCTAGGGGACCATTTTACTTCACTTTAATTATTTCCAGAGCTTTCAGCAATATTTGAGTAAAATTTTGTCAAAAGTTCCGTCAGCTTTTCAATTTGGAATCTATTTGGTGTCACCGACGCACAATTCTGAGCACATGTCCATTTAAATTTGATGTTCTGAAATTTTATACAAAATCAGTTTCTTATAGTACATCGCTTGCCTCGCTCAACGACTCAAAATTTTATTAAGATCGGTCATCTTTAAAACAGGGCTTCGAACTGAACCGTAACCATAACCGAAAACCGGTAAAACCGATTGGTTTTGCCGGAAAGTAACCGTCAACTGGAGCAAAATTATTTTTTTCAAAAACCGTTAACCGAAACGAAACTGTTATTTTTTTCGTTCCGGTTCATACCTGAAATTCAATATTTAATTTTATTTTATAATAAATATAGTTAGTAAGTATTATAGTTTGTAGGTATTATAGTTCTGGAGATTTTGTGATAGATGAGTGAGTGAATGAGTGGTATTTCTCTTTTATATATATATAGATTGCTTGATATATATTTATTAATATATTTGGTTATTGTTTGATATTTATTTGTATATATATATATATATATATATATATATATATATATATATATATATATATATATATATATATGTTGTATTTTATATTATGCTATATTACAATTGAAATATGTTTTTACCGTTTGTAACTTTTGTTAACATCTGATTAATCAATCTATTTTTAAATTGTAAACTAAACTCCTTTGTATAAGATTATTATCTTAAAACAACTAAACTAAAAAAAAAATTAAAAAATAAATAAAGGGATTGGAAGCAGTGTATCACTCGGCCGGATATAAACCAACTGATAATTGGTGGCGATTATTACTAGTGGCGAATGACATATGGCATCTCGGGAGCAACAGAGTTACATCTTTTACGTAAATTCCATATCTGATGTGGCCCTGTTGTCGCCGAGGTGCGATATATTTATTGAAGTTCAAAATACGATAGCCTAAGAGATCTTATATACGTGATTCCGTTCAAGTGATAAATTTTTATTATTCCTGAGTAAATGTAATTTTAATCTAAATAGAAAATTGCATTGACAGACCTGGAGTTCCATCTTTGTGTATTTAGTAGCATTTAAAATTAATTAAGAATGTTTAAGTCCATAATTACAAAATTAGAGCACATTTTAACGGAAATTCGTCACATTACTAACATTAATTTTACTAGCAGTAAAAACTCTAGTCTATCAATCCTTTGTAAAATATTTAAATTGATTTTTTCAAACTGTTATTAGAAGTAATCGAAGAAAAAAATATTTAGTTTTACAAAAAAACGAATTAGAGAACCTACGTAAAACCATAACGATTATTTTTATTAAATAATTAAATTGGATAATGTATGCTATTATGTTGAACGTCAATCATCAATTTTTAACTAGACAAAAAAATTTTTTTTCGAAAATTGTTATGATTAGTTATTAAAATATTTATAAAATATGGAACATGATAATATCCCTATAATTTTCTGTTTTCATTTTTTTATTATCGTTATTTTAATAGTGCATCGTATGGTAATTTGAATAAGCAACCAAATTTCGATGGTGGTAGCTACCAAATAAACAACCAAATTTAACTTCAATTTTCTTTACGTATAATTTTAAAAAATTGATGTGTTATTCACAACTGTAGCTTTTAAACAATGCTAGATTCAGGGCTGAACTTATAAATAGGTAAGCTGGCTAAGGGTCCACAGATTCTAAGGAAGCCGAATCTCCCCAGGAAATTAAAATGCAGTGAAAATCGGTCATTAGAACATCCAAAGAACGTTGTATCGAAATTACACTTTTAAAACTTCGACTCAAGTATAGTTTTATTAATTATCAAGTACCAGTGAAAACTGAGTATGTAATTTACTTGAGTACGTCTCTTTTCTTCTTTTTTAATATTTTACAAACCTTTTTGATATTTTATATAATTTTCTTTTGACAGTTTGTGAACTTATAATGTTGGATGTTGCAGCCTATATATAATATTTTTCTGAAAAATGGCTATCCCCGTTAAAACGTGAACAACCGCCGTTAAAACTTGAACACACGTTTCACTTTAACTTGGTCAAATCATTGTTTTCAACTGATACAAATAAATAATTGCATTTGCATTACCTTGATTAACTTTATTATCGAACATAAGACGGCAAATGAAAATTCGAAATCTGCAATAGAAAGTTAGAAAATGGTAGTAAAGGACTCGAAAACATCCATTGCTTATAGGTCTCTACCTGGTTAAATTAGGCCCTGCTTTGACTACTATAGAAAATTGTAGCCGCTATCCGCAAACTCTAAACTAAAAACTGATGAAGACTACATTTTTCTGTATCGAGTTCTTTCAATACGAATTAAAAATTTATTATATTTATCTTAAAATATATTTTTTCATTCTTACCAGCCTTGTAGATACCTTACTTATACCAGTGGTTCCCAAAGTGTGCTTAACCAGCAGTCTGTAAGGGTTCCATGAAAAAATTTTAAAAATAGCTTCCGTGGAAAGTGGGGAGAAAACAGTATGGTGCGATTTATGTTCCTTTTTGGTTTTCCCCTTTTTAATTTTTTATTTGTTTTTTTTTTTTTTTCTTGTCAACGGTATTTTTTGGAAATTACTTAATGGGTTATATTTCAAGGTCACAAGGTCTCGGTCACAAGTTTTTCTCTCGCTAACTTTATTAAGGGGGGAGTTCTTTTGTTTATTGTTTTATGAAATTTCTAGGAAATTAGTTTATTAAAGCTAATAAACTAATTTTTTTCGAATCTCGTTTTTTGTTTTTATTTCGTCCTGTGGTTCTTTACAAACACGGTGATATATAAAACATGGCCAAAAAATTTTTTTTAAGTAGAAAAATATTTATTTGTGAGTCGCTGCACAGCCAAGTTGCTCCTCCTTTGCAGATAACGCTCGCCCCCCCCCCCTCGCAATTTGATCAGTAATATTTAGTTTTGGTGTGTAAACGAGTTACAGTATACACTGAGATAATGTTCTTTTATTTGCATGCCTTTAATAAACTGTGAGTAAACCGCTTCTTTTGTAATTATTTTTGTTTTTTACCGTTTCCCGAAACTTGTGTTTTTCCCGACAAGGAAAATCATATCTCAAGTTCTAGAAAAGATAGAGACTTAATTTTTTTTAATTTTGTTCATAAACATATTGCGCATAAAGTAGAGTATGCTTTTTCCATTTGAACAATTGTAACTATTTTTAAACATTTTTTTTAATAAAAAATTGGGTTTTATAATTTTTAGAACTTTGGGATTACAATTTTATAGTTAATTTTTAAAATTACTTGAAACCCATACTCAACTTTATGGACAGGTTCTTTAGGAATAAAATAATGAAGAAATATTTAAAAAATATTCATTACTTTTTCAGATATGGTGTTCCTTGTAAACGCTTGAAAACTTGTAAAAAAGAGCCCCTTCCCCCACAGGGAAGAGTAATGAATGTTTCAAAAACAAAATTTTCTATTTGAAACCATCCCTAATTTGAAAAAAATTTCCACATCAAAATAATCATAAATAAAAAAGTTGCTTTTTATTTGAACTCCTCCCTTAAGGGTATATCCATATAACTTTAAGAACTTAAAATATTCCGTTATGGTAAAAATTTGGGAAACATTGTCTTATCCCATACACTCCGCGTCACTTTTATTAACAAACCTGACGTCATATCCAGTAAATTTCATTACGAAATAAGATAAATTTATCAATTTGAATTAACTTTTCGACTTATTGGTCTGGTGGTGTTAATTATTGTAGCTTGTGTAAATTATTTGCGGCTATTAGTTCAAATATATAGCAAGATTAAAATAACAATAATAAAACAAAAACAAACTTGAAAAAAATTTCGAATTTTCACATAAATTTTCTGTAATCCCAAATAAAATTAAAGAACTCATATAATATATTTCGTTTTTTGTTCAAGAAGATACGCACAAAAATTATCAATAGATTAGGTACATAGGAAATTAATAAAATAGACAAGCACAAGGATAGCGAATTGAAATATATATTTCAAAAAAACCCAGCGAAATATTGGTAATCATTGGTAGGCAGAAATCGTTGTAGCACTTATTTTTTCTAAGAAATTCAAAGTGCAAGTAATTTCGCGATTGAAGTTTGAAATCTGAAAATAATTTTTGTTATAGTTTTTCAATATTTAAATGAGATGACTTTTCAAGTACGGCAATAATCAGCAGTATTGTTCGCAGCATGTTACCTACTTATCTATATGAATGCAAAAAGAAACCGCCGCTTGTAAAACAGGTAACAAATTTAAATACAATTGGAGTGAACATAGGGTGGTATTTGTTGTAAGCAATAAGATAATTTAACTTCTTGAAAGTTTATGGTCACTAATAACACCCTCTTGAAAAGTCATCACAAAAATTGTTAGAAAAGGTTTTTTTTATACCTACTGATATTAATGAAGCTGCAATTGTGTTAATTATTAACTATAAATATATAGAAGTTCTTTATGAACTTTGACAAAACCTTACTTGACAAAAAACTGACCATTTGGCAGTTACAAATGAATCAAAAGAAATATTCGAGTCCCTAGCTTAAAAAAATCCCAGGAAAAAACTGAGACTATTCTAATGATATCAGTTGAACGTAATGTTGTAAATCCCTTAGTATCTGAAAGTGAAATCTAATAGCCTAAGCAAGTCTCCAGTTAAGAAATATTATCAACGCTTCAAATAAGGAAATCATGTGACGTAAAAAAACATCGCGACGGTAATTACAAATCTGATCCTAAAACTGAGAAACGCATTCACCGAATCAGGATGCTTTTCAGGAAATAAGATCTTGGTTGATGATCTTAGCCTGCCACGACATAATGGCAAAAATTTTGAAGATGACTAAAAATAATGTAAAGTGAATTGAACCAAGAAGAGCTGACTAGAATATACAGTCACAATCGATAAATCTAGATCAAAAACTCCCCCGTGAAATTTCATTATATGTATATATGTAACACAAGGAAAGAAGTTAAAAGAATAATTATAAAATATATTAAAAAAAAATTCCAAATCAAATTTTTTTTAATATATTGATTTTCTTGCCGCACTCATTAATTTGCTACGTATCCTCTTTTATGATATTCCCTGTATTTAATAAAACCCAAATGTATTAAATATATAAATTTCATTAATTTAACTGTTTTGTTTTTTTGTTCACGTTCTGTATTTATGTAACTGTATGACAGTTTAATTACACTATTTATTTCAACAATACAAATCCTCCCTATTAGTATTTGGTACATTGTAGTGACTATAACAGTCAAGCCAAACTATCATCTCCAGCATACAGTGTGGCTAAAGAAAGGGAAACTCGACACTACATTCCCGTACATGTAAAAAAAATTAACATATTTTCTCCATATACTATGGTTATAAAAATAATCCTTACAATTGTTAGCCAACTGATATACCCTCGTAACACAGAAAACTAGCCTTTTAATTAGTATGAATTGTTACAACTAGTTTTATGTATCAGTAACGGTCCAAAATAAAAATTAGGTGATGCATTTGTTACCTACCCTTAGAGACGTTACTACAAAGGACCCCTCCGGATAAGATAGGTGAATCTGTCTAAGGCCCAACCTGGGTCAGGAGTGCCATGGTAGTGTTCGCCCTTGCACATGTATTCCATAGCTGCAATATTAGGTCAAGGTACCTTTGCGTTTTCGAGTTTTACCAAAATGTACAATTTTTAATTTTTACCGATTTTTACCGATTATATATATATATATATATATATATATATATATATATATATATATATATATATATATATATATATATATATATACTATACTATACTAATTATATATACTAATTCAAAGGCAATGATTTCAAAAATCTATGTTTCCTTTCAGTCCAAGGTCGTGTTTTGTATGTTTTTATCGGTCATTTAGAAATTTTTGCAAATATCTTCTTCTGAACGCCGTGTTTTGAAGAGCTACATGCACTGTCTTAGGGAGCTCTTAGAACCCTACATGCATATATATATATATATATATATATATATATATATATTCTAAATGACCTATAAAAACATACAAAACACGACCTTGGACTGAAAAGAAACATAGATTTTTGAAATCATTGCCTTTGAATTAGTAAAAATATGCCTAAAAATATTTTGCAAAATTGGGCCAAATAAGGCTAATTTAAGGATTTAAATACAAGGGGCTCTAGTGATACACGGTGTTGCAGTCGCCTTAGTGAGCTTGCTTAGTCATAAATTATGGCGACGCCTTCTTCTCACTTGTTGGGACTCTACTGTATCAACATTGCGTACGGCATAGCAGAAGACTACTGTACCCAACACCAGTTGTATCTACACGCGTATCGAGGTTTCAACACCAAGTACTAGTATCACCACGGTCCGGTAGAGCAGTGGTGATGTGATCGGATCACCGATGCCAAGGGCCCGGGTTCAATCCCCACCGGCAAAGACGGCCTACACTTTTTTTTTTAGTAATTCTTTTTTCTTTTCTTTATGTAATGGTGGAACATTTGAGAATCATCTAGAAGCGCCATACTGAAGAAAAACAACCACGTAACTGACATTACAACAACAATACGTCAGCACTCTGATAGGTATAAAAGTCGGTCACGCTAGATGGTGAAAATCAGTCGAAAATCCAGTGTGGAACGCTAATCAGTTGTAATCAGTTGGAAGTGAAGTGAAGATCAGTCGTAAATCAGTTGTATGTCGAGTGCTACGTCGGAGACTAAGGAAGATCAAGTGTTGAAGCCAGTAGTAGAACGTTCAGTGGAAGGTGAAATAGTGGATCAGTCAATCGGAGTGGTTACTTAGTGGACATTGTTGATAGGACACCGGACTTGGAAGAAATATTCTTACTAACAAACATTGTTAATCACAAGTTTAAAAAAAATTTTTAAGTAAATTGTTGTTTTGAAAATCTCTATCTTTTTATTTTAAAAACTTACGTTGGAACGTTGAGTGCTCTAAAAGCCTTCGTCACAAACGAAACCAGAGTACCACAACACATTCTTAAAGAAAATCAAGCGTGTGCGATTAAGGTTCATTACTAGTGTTCATCATCAGTATGGAAAGGTCTCATAAAATATCATAATTCAAAAAACATGACCGTCGTCACAAAAAGGTAAACTGAAAAGTTAAAAACAAGTTATCCTTGAATTTTTGTCGCAATTGGGGAACAGTTTCGTTAAGGACACATGCTTCTGAAGGTTCCTTACCCCCGACTTATCTTTACACTAATATGATGAGAACCCTTTCAAAAACCTCTAAACAAGTGTACTAATGTGTTTTTAATTGAACTGTTACTGAGGTAGTCGTTTACAACAAGTTACTCAACATTTGTGCTGACTGTGATATCCTGGTCAAAATCGACCCCTTGTTAGGTGATAGATGGCAGCAACTACATACATGTGAGCCGATTTAAATGTCTATTGTATCATTAGAATCTTCACGTTACTTTAAGTAGTATAGGCTAGGGGACGTCGTGGAAAAACCTGTGAGGTAGACAGACAAGCACTGCCACTAAAAACTATGGAAAAGCGTCTGAAACAATTCTTACTTTACTCTGACTAACAGGTGAAATAACAGGCTAGGTGAAATAATATAGCTTCAAATTAATAAAAAAATATCAAAAAATATTTGGCAATGTTGAGGCAAACGCTTTGTTTTTTCGAGTTGTATCAGGGCAAGTGCTCTGTAAATGCAAGGAGCTCTAGACCCGCGGTTTTATAGTCGCTTTAATGGGTTTATCCAGCCATAGGAAATCACACGGCTTTTCTGTTATTTTAAATAAAAGCACCTGTGCTGTGCGTGACAAAATTCCATAACCAGTGTTCCCTGCTGGAAAGGTCTTGCAAAACATCAAAAATTAAAAAAAAATACACTCACTAGGTCCTTTCCCTACCTCCTAGACAAAGTCATGGCTCGTTAAGTGTGGATAAAGATAAGTTGAGGGTAAGGAACCTTCAAAAGCATGTGTCCTTAACGAAACTGTTCCCCAACTGCGATAAAAATTCAAGGATAACTTGTTTTTAACTTTTCAGTTTATATTTATGTGACGGCGATCATGTTTTTTGATTTATGATATTTTGTGAGACCTTTTCATACTGATGAAAACACTGATAATGAGCCATAATCGCACACGCTTGTTTTTTTTTTAAGGGTAAAAGGAAGGCGTCGCCATATTTTACGGCTAAATAATCCCACTAAGGCGACTGCAACACCGTGTGTCAGTAGAGCCCCTTGTATTTAAATCCTTAAATTAGCCTTACTTGGCCCAATTTTGCGAAATATTTTTAGGCATATATTTTCTAATTCGAAGGCGTAGATTTCAAAAACCGATGTCTCATTTTGGTCCAAGGTCGCGTTTTGTGTGTTTTTATAGGTCATTTAGAAATTTTTGGAAATATCTTCTTCTGAACACCGTGTTTTGGAGAGCTGCATGCATTTCTTAGGGAGCTCTTAGAACCCTACATGCGTATGTGTATATAATACTTATGCACTTGGGGGGAAGGAAAGTGGAAAATCGAAGAAAATAAAAAATTAAACATTTTGGTACAACTCGAAAACGCAAAGGTACCTTGTCCTAATAATATTGCAGCTATGGAATAGATTTCCTGCAGATTGGAATCATTTTCGCCATTATCTGAAATAATATTAGGTCGTGTAATATGAAATGTCATTTTCCGACCATTTGGCCAACCATCTAATTCAGATAAATATCGACACTTTTTTAAGCATCAGAGAAATTTTTAAGAGCAGATGTTTAATTTTAAATATAATCCTTGTAGCCCGGAATTACGAGTATTTCTACTAGGGATGTTATGGATATCCGTAACCGTAACCGAAACTACCGGATATTCGAAATAATTAAGTATCCGAAACCGAAACCGTATCCGGAAATAAAAGTTTCGGATTTGTTTCGGATAATTACAGACAACTGCCGTTGGAGAATTGTGTTTAAATCGACGAAAGTTTTTGTTGCATGTATTTCTATTGATAGATTTTCGTTGATTTGTGTTTGGCGTTTACTTTTTTGATAAAATTTTCCTCTTTTTTCTAACAAAAATGTTTACTAAAAGCAATTATCCGTAACTGTAACCGTATTCCAAACACTATCCAGTATTGTTACATATCCGTAACCGAAACCGAAAAAAATTTTTATAAATATGCATATCGGTATCCGTATCCGAAATTTCATATCCATAACATCCCTAATTTCTACAATTATCTGTAGTATTATTGTTATTAAGTCCAGGGTCGGATCATTGCATAAGCAAATCAGACAAATAGCTAGGACCCGATATTTTAGAGGCTGGTCAAACTGTCTATTTTCAATATTTTAATCAATATTTCTGTATCTAATTTGAATATTTGTTTTAGTTTCTCGCATCATTTAGTGTTGTTTTATTGTTTTATAATTTGTTTGCTATTTGCGTGGAAAAGGGCTCGAGGGAGGTTGTGGTAATAAGAAAATATCTAGGGTTCCAAATTGGGTTAATCCCTCCCTAGGATAATATACATAGGCTCTGTTAAGTGGTATGTGATTACTTGAGATGGCTTGTAAATGTTGCTAAAACTAAATTTTGCTCAGTTTAAAATTATGCCATAAAAAATGTTCACACCTTCAAGAAAAATGATACACGTAGGTTATATGTTTGAGATACAGAAAAATTCGGGCCTACCCAAAATAAAAATACTAGAATCACCCCTGATACCTAAATACTCTACGGTACAAGTGCTACTATCATTTTTACAGCACGAGTCTAGGGTTGGGAAGTCTCGACTTTTTAAAGTTCCGGGACACGGGACATCCCAGAATAAAAGTCCCGGGAAGTCCCGGGATCTCGAGACTTTTCAAAATAATGTTAATTAAAAATAAATTTTTATGAAATGTATTAATAATATCGCCATTTAAAAAAATCAATGTTTATTGAATATAAAATTAAATTTTAACATTTCTAAGGTTAATTAAAATCTAAACAGTTCGTATTTTTTATTAATTCTTATAATCGGCAATTTATTCTTTGAAAATAAATTTTATAATTATAAAACAAACTTAAAGAAAGATCTTATAAAAGAGACTTAGTAATCATCAATAATCGTCAGTCTTTAGTGATTTTTTCGTAATTTAATAAAATAAGCTTTTAGTGAAATCAATGCATTGTCCGATACTCTGTTTCTGACTTTCCTAATTGTTTCCCCGCCAAGGAGAATACTCTCTCGTTTTCAACAGATGTCGGCTTTATTGTGTTTAGAGCTTTATAAAGAAGTTCCAAACTTTCAGTACGTTTCCCCGTTGCTTCAAATATACCGAACTCTTTTTTATTTATTTATTTAAAAATTGTTCTTGATTTTTTTGCAGCAAATAATAACAATCGATTTTTAATAAATCGAAATTACATTCTATTTTACTTTTTTTTTACTTCATCGAAATTACATTCTATTTTACTTCATTTTATTTTACTTTTTTTTTTATCAACAATAAAAAGGATACACGGCGTTGGTTTAAACCAATATAGTCAAATTACACTTTAACAGATTTTTGCAAATATTGTTACAATTTTAAAATTTGTAACAATAATTCTGTTTAGTTTCCTAATTATTTAAGCTGAAAGCTGAAAGAAAAACTTGGTTTTTTTTCTAGTTTTAAAACCAGAAGGTTGTTGTTTTAGTTATTTTTGACACTTTCCATTTTAATTGATCTTCTTTCTAATGAATTGTTAATATTAATATTAATATGGTAGTTTTATTATTATATTGAAAAGTATGCAATTTTTCAAATAATTTAAAAAAAATCGAAAAACTGGAAAAATCGAAATTCGATTATATTTTCTAAAATCGATTTTTTACACATCGATTTATATTGAAAAGAGAAAAATCGGTTATTTAGTTTTTCATTTTTCATAAATCGATTTTTTTCATTCCATGTCACATTCCTATAGTTGTATTAGCTTATTATGATATTATGTAAATAAAATTATGAAAATGCGATCTCGAGTCTTGACTCGAAAGTCCTGGGACACGAGTGAGTGAAAATCCCGGGACTTCGAGACACGAGACGTCCCGGGACCCAAACACTAAGCACGAATGCGACATGCTGATGAAAGATTGATTAACACAAATTTTTTCATACTAGTCGAAGAGTGTCCATCCATACTAAATTACTAAAATATTGACTCTCTGACTGAGTAAGTAACCAAAGTAATCAGATCCATTTTTTGATATTTTCGCTTCTTCTTCTCGTCATTCAGTTAGTTGGACGGTCTATATCATAGATTGCCAACCTTTTATGGACCACCGTCCCCTTTAGTATAGAACAGTAATTTCAACGCCCCCTAGCAGCGCCCGCTCTAGGATTTACGCCGCCTCGAACCGCTCTGAAAATTTGGCTACCGCCCCTCTGGAAGCCTCTAGCGCCCACTTAGGGGGGGCGATATCGTCTCCGTTATGAATCTATGGTCTATATAGTATTATGTCTGTTACTTTATTCAAGGCTAAACACAATGATAGGCAGTGCCGGATTTATACTAGGAGCACACGGGACACTAGCCCTGGGCGGCAAAATTTGGAACACACGTGATAATTTTTTTTGTCATCACTTATTTTTTAATAGGGAAATAAGAAATGGGAGCTGTTTTTTGTTTTGCTCGTCACTTATTTTCTGATAGGAAAATAAGAAACGGAAGCTGTTTTTTTCTTTTTTTTCTGCTCGTCACTTATTTTCTGATAGGAAAATAAGAAATAGATGTTTTTCTTTTGATCGTCACTTATTTTTTGATAGAAAATGGTAAGAAAGTGAGAAAGTTCTTAAGAAATTTTTTAAAATTTTTTTCACAGTGTCCCAGGCAGCACTTAGGGTAAATTCGGCTCTGATAATTATAAAATATTTAGCACTGAATTTTCTTGAATGACAAGTTAATATGTTTTATTCTTTAATCCATATCTGTGGGATTTTTTTCTTATTTTTAAATCACTATTTCACATACTTACATATAATTTATCTTATTTGGCAAAATAACCATCAAAAATACGTACATACATATATCTATACATATAATAAAATTGTAACGAGACCATTTCTGTACATGGAATATTTTTGGAAAATTGTACTGGTACTGTAAGTAGTTATCGATGGAGATATCAAAACAGCGATTTTTAGAATTTTTGTCAGTTTGTCTGTCTGTCTGTTCACGCATCACGCGAAAACTATTGCGTGGATTTTACTGAAAATTGGTGTGATGATAACTTATTACCTGGGTCAACTTCTAAATTACTTTTTACTCCGGGAAAATTTCTCATTCCCACGGGAAAATGGAAAAACCATTTTGAGCATGTGCACACATTAGGCAAAAACTATTGGACCGATTTTAATAAAATTTGATGTGGTGATAACTCATTACCTAGGGCAACGTTTAAGATAATTTTTACTCCGGGAAAATGCCTCATTCCCGCGGGAAAATAGAAAAATCATTTTGTGCATGTGCATGCATTACGCAAAACTATTGAGCGGATTTTGATGAAATTTGGTGTGGTTATAGTTTATTACTTGGGTCAACATTTGAGATACCTTTTACTAGGGGAAAATGTTCCATTCCCAGGGGAAAATTGAAAAACCATTATGAGCATGTGCACATATTAAGCAAAAGCTATTTGATGAAATTTGGTGTGGTGATAACTTATTACTTGGGTCAACATTTAAGATACTTTTTACTCCGGGAAAATTCCTCATTCCCTCGGAAAAATAGAAAAACCATTTTGAGCATATGCAATTCTGCATGCATTACACAAAAATTACTGTTCTTTGCAAGTTCTGTATAATTATTACACTTAATACATATATACTTCCCATTGAGTTTATAAAAATGCTTTGTGCGAACGATGTCGCGGGTACGGCTAGTGTACAATATATCTATATACTTACACAAAGTGAATAACATACAATTGTAATTCCTATATGCTGCAAAATTTACTGGAAATATGATAAGATTATATAAGGAAATATATATTCCAAATATATATGTAAATATTTATTTATTGTAACTAGATTATATTAGCCTTAAATAAAGTTTTATATTTTTTGTGTAAAATAATTTTTTTAAACAAAAAAATATGATTTATCCTTTGAATTACACATCAGATTAGGATGAGGATTACAGCGAAATATGGAGTTTATTGTACGTAGATAATATTTGGAAATAAAATCACACAGTATGTACCACTGTATTCTCACCATCTACATACACATATAAAAATACATCCCACTTGACTTTTACACTTATTTTTGCAAGTGTAAAAAATACAAAAAAAAATTAAAATTTTTATCGGCACCAAATCTAGGTCTTAAATACATATGTGAAAATTCCAACAGATTCGATCATATACATTTATGGACTAAACATATAAGAGAATAACGGTGCCTTTAAAAATACAATTGTTAGGTAATTAAGAAAGATTTATACTTAAATTTAAATTAGATATCTGAAAAATAAAAATTTTAGGAAATTGCAAATTAAAAGATATGAAATCGTGTTAACAAAGTTTATTTAACAAATTTTGATCAATACTTTACAAATTGTTATTTTTAAATATTACCAAAAATAATATTCGTGATGTTGCGACCAGCTCTAAAAGGTGCAATCTGTAAATTTAATCTCAGGGAATCGATTTACAAAGAAAATTTTTTAGAAAAATGTTCAGACAGAGTGTTACATAAGCAATTTTTACAAAAAGGAAAGATAAGAGCGAACTACAAAAGCAATCAAAGATTAACCTTGTACGACTGTCAGTAAATTTAAGAAAAATACGTAAGATAGATAAACAGAAGGTAAGATAAGGTAATTAAACAAATATTTAGTGACTGACATTAAAAAGGAAAATCAGCAATTAAAAGTTAGATAAATAGATAATAGCGAGAATCTCCACACCTCCAAGCCTTAGCTGCGAGTTGTCGCAGGACAATAAACATGCTTAAGTGCTTGGCTGGTGCATCGTGGGGTGCGGGCCGGGAGTCGTTGCTTCGCCTGTATCAATCGCTGGTTCTGACTAGAATTGATTACGGCAGCATTGCTTACTCCTCCGCCCGGGCGTCTGCACTTTTACTCCTAGATCCTGTTCACCATGCAGGCATACGACTGGCTACGGGAGCATTTCGAACGAGCCCTTCTATGAGCCTCTGCGTAGAGTCGGGTCTTCCTCCGCTGCGACTGAGACGTGAGCGTCTCTTGCTCAATTATGCGGCGGGGATATATGCAACACCTTCACATATAAACCACCCGACTCTATTCAGATACCGTTTACAGGGGCTCTATGGTCGACGTCCCACCATAAGTCAACCAGTGGCCGTTCGAACGCAGGAGTTATTAGAGAGTCTGCACTTACAGTTCGCCAAGGTACTTCCCAAACGTCCTATGGAAGTACCTCCTTGGCTGATCCCTAACGTAAGGTGTCGTTTCGACCTGACTGGTCTCAACAAGGAGGAGACCAGTTCAATCGAATATCGATCCCGCTTTTATGAGATCATTAGCGAACTTGACTCTCTCTGCGTATACACAGATGGTTCCAAAACAGCTACGGGTGTTGGAAGTGCCATCGTCATTCGTGACGATCCTCACGCTTGGTCACTTCCTCCCCAGGCCTCTGTGTATACTGCAGAATTATTTGCTATTCTGCAAGCCCTGCGATTCTGTCAAACATCCGAAGACAGCGCATTCCTCATTTGTTCCGACTCGTTGAGCGCGTTGCAAGCGATCTGCCACTCTCATACCATCGATCCACTGGTGCAGAACATCCGAACGTGTCTCTACATGCTCCGCCAAAAGTCTATCACCTTCTTTTGGATTCCCGGACATGTGGGGATACCTGGCAATGAACTCGCTGACCAGGCAGCACGTCACGCAGCCGAAGTCGGTGAGCCACAGGACATTGTCATACGCCCAGAGGATCTGAGAGTGAGCATACGATCCGCGATCGAACAGAAATGGCAACGTGAGTGGAACAACCTCACGGCTAAGCTCAGACAGGTGAAACCTGAGGTCCGAAGAACTCCGGCACCTGTAAATCTGAGCCGGCGAGAGAGTGTGGCCCTGACACGTTTACGCTTGGGCCACACGGCGTTAACACATCGTCATCTTCTCGCCGGTGAGGATCAGCCAAGGTGCGCCGCCTGCGGGACGGCGCTGACCGTGAGGCATATAGTTGAGGAATGTGCAACCTTTGAGCCATTGCGCCAGAGGTTGCAGCTCCCAGAAAGTGTAGCCGAAGCTCTTGCTTATGATGCTGCCTCTGAAAGAAAGATGCTTGAATTTCTCCGAAATTCGCATCTTCTTCAGAGGCTTTAGGGGCATTACATCTCTAAATTTTAGAAAGTCGTCTCTTTTTATCTCCCCCGACAGTAAATTTTATTTCATTCAGCGATTTTAACTTATGTGTTTCAAAGATTTTTGTGTTCGTCTTATTTATTGACCATACCCTGTTCCAGCTGGTCTGGCAGGGTACTTTTAGTCTCTCGTTATGCCACTGAGGGCCTTTTACACCCTTAGTGGTACTGTTGTTATTTATACATGTTGTTTTGTTGTTGTTATTTCTTTTTAACGATGTACTACCGAGGGCCTTTTACACCCGAGGTGGTACATCATTTGTTCTTCCATCTGTGATATTTTGTTATACCGCTGTAGGCCTGTTGTTATGGCTCTACAGCGGTATTGTTTTAACTCCTTATTGTTTCACTGGTCGGCTTGTGGCCTCCCAGTGACGCAATAAGTTCTGTCTGTGATATATTTTTGTGATACTCTTCTGTGATATTTCGTGTTGTTCTAGTCAGGTTCCTCCACTCCGGGGCCGTTTACACCTCGGAGGGAGTTCCAGCGATGGCTTCCAGGCCTTGGTGACCGGACGTTTTGTCTAGTACTTATCGTACCGTCACCAAGGACTGTCCGCTCTTTTTAAGCCCTGGGATGGCAGGGCCCATCGATGGATTTTATTATGTGTATGTTTTGTCCCTTGTCTATCGCATTTATGTGTTCCTGTCTGTTTTGTGTATGTTTTTATCTCTCGTTTTGGCGGCACATGCCCTTAGTTGGCGATGCCGCCGGGTGCTGCTGGCCGCGCCATCCACCGGCAGCAGTACCCCAATTTTAATAAAAAAAAAAAAGAAATAGCGAGAATCCATTCACACGACGCTAGATAAAAGTGAAAGTAAATACAAATTAATTAAAATGCAGGCGTCAGCTAGAAGATCAGTTAATTAAGTTGATAGATACAGCTAAGCATTTGCGTAAGTAAATAACTAGCTAAGTTTAACTACAATCACAGATATATGAAATCACTATACTATTTGTGCTGAGAGAAATTTAGAAAGAAAAACGAGGAAAGTTAATTTTTTAACCACTAAATACAAAAATAATTGCACTGAAAGGTTAATATCAAAAACTAATAGCATGTAAAATGGATTTAACAGGTGGCGAAAATAGGTTATGACTACTTAACTCAAATAAATTTGAAGAGAACTCGGTGCGTAATAATTCGTGCTTTTCTGATGAAGGTACTAGCAGTAATCACCAATGAAATAAAGGCCGGAATAATCCATAAGCGGTTATAGGACAATCCAGAAACCAAATATACAGATGAAATAGAGTGTAGATGGTGCACACAATCCACTGACAAGGAGAGTGCACAGCCTTGGGGTCGGCGATTTGGCTGAAATTTTTTTTGGTGATAGAGTACACTTAATATGTTAATATATTAAAATAATAGCGCGCACTACTCAGAAAAACTTGTAAAAAAAATAATTAAAAAATTTCAACGCAACTGGTGTAGTGAATATACTTGAAAAGGAATATTGTACATAACAGTCCTATTGGTCTAGTGCAATTGGCGTTAGTCTGGTAACACAATGGTCATGTGTTCGCAACCGACTCTGTTCAACGAAACTTTTTTGTTAATTTTTTTTTTTTTTTTAATATGAATGAATGTCTTTTTAGGCCTTCGAAGAAGCCTTATAACATTGGTCTGTTATAAAAATTTGAGAGAGGGGGAATCGGTAATAATAATAATAAAATATAAAAAAATAATTAATGAGTTGCACATGCATATACTAGAGGGGTGTATATTCACTGTACTTAAAAAATAAAAACCAGCCATAAATCATAAATTAACACTTTCACCATTATATGTGAAGAATACATAAAGAAAAAATGACTACAGCAATTTTGCGTTTTCATAAAAGAAAGCTAATTTTTTTTTTGGCAAAGAATTATATTGTGCTCTACTTTAGTTTTTTTGTTGTATATTAGCTCTATCGACGATCTGTCGCTAATGTCAACATCGTATTTAAAGTTAATACCTACCATACCTACGGTGTTATTATGTAAACAAATGTCAAGTTAACAACATAACCTTAAAATTAGTTCTGTGAAAGGTGAAAATTTCAGTAATATTTTCTTTAAAATAGAGAAAAATAGTTTCAAAATGCCTAAAATAACTGAAAGAGATAAATTAATAAATGCCGTTATTACAAAAACCGTTGTAGAAATAATGGATCTTGACTCAAGTAAGTAGACTAAATAGATATGATTTTTTAAATTTATTTTAATGAATTTTTATTTAATTTTCAGGTGATGATGACAGAGAAGATGAAATTACAGAAGATTTTAACGTAAACTTAATGTATTTATTAAGTAATAGAAGAGCTGTACATCTAAACGTTCCTAAAAGTTCTTATTGGACAAATAAAGTTTTAGGAAATTTTGACAATGATAGATTTCGTCATATGCTAAGAGTGGATGAAAGGGAATTAAATTATATTCTTACTCTAATAAAAGATGATCCAGTTTTTTCAAATAAAAGTTTCGTTCCTCAAATACCAGTAAAATTGCAATTACAAATAGTGCTGTTTCGATTAGGATCTTCTGATGAAAGTGCATCTATCAGAAAATGTGCATCATTATTCGGTGTTGGTGACGGCGGAACATTATTAAATATCACACGAAGAGTTTTCCGTGCCATATTAAATTTAAAATCAAAATATATACTGTGGCCAGATAATCGTAAAAGACTGAATATAATCAGTAAAACAATGGGTGAATTACCAGGCTGTTTTGGTTATATTGACGGAACTGAAATTAAACTTGCAGAAGCTCCTGCAAAACAACATGAAATTTATTTTTCTCGTACAAGGAAATATTCTATCAAATTACAAGTAGTGTGCGACCATAACTTAAAAATCCGACAAGTTACTGTCGGATATCCGGGCAGCGTGCACGATGCAAGAATATTTAAGGAATGTCAAATTGCACAAAGATCCGATAATTTTTTTTCCGAATTACAGTGGATTGCTGGCGATTCTGCCTACCCTCTGACTACCTCATTACTCCATTTAGAAAAAACAGTAATGAATTAACTAATGAAAGTAGGCAAAAGTTTAATGAATATTTTTCAAAATATCGGGTTCGAATTGAAAATTGTTTCGCAAAATTAAAGGAAAAATTTGTAAGTTTAAAAGAATTGAAAATTCGTTTAAAAAATCAAGAAAGTCATAAACAAGCTTGTGAATGGATTCTGGTGTGCTGTATTTTACATAACATTTTATTAGAGTATAACAATCTAATAACAGAGGAAAATCACAAGGAAAACAATCCTGTGGTTTACCCAGCGGAACTTCGTTCAGACAATAATTTAAGAATTTCAATTTTTAATTACATAAATAATAAAGTCAATTAAAATTTCATAACTTTTTAATAAAATAAAATGAAAATTTATAACTTTTAATAAACATAAATTAATAACAGTTCATAGCTAGTATTTTTTTTTTTTTTTTTTTTTTTTTGTATTTATTTCTTATATTTTAATTCCATTTCTTTCATTGCGATTCTCTCCCTCATTTCTAGCTCTAAAAGCTTAATTCTATGATCATATTCTAATTGTTTTTCTTTTAACATTCGTGCCTTCTTTTCTTTATCTTCCTCAAATTCTATTTGTCTATTAAATTTTTCGATTTCAAATTCCAGCTGACGCTCCTTCATATTCAATTCTCTTTCTTGAATTTCCTTTTCTTGTTCTATTTTCTGTTTTTTGATATCCGTCAATTTTGACTGATAAGTGACTATCTCGCTTACAGCTGTCCTAGAATATATACCTTTTTTTTGAAATTGGGGTAGAAGAAGTAGATTCTGTAACGATTTCTGAAACAGTTTGTACTTCACTTTCTTTTTCGACTTCATCTGAAGTCGAAGGAATTGCTTCTAAAATGATCGGCGAATTACGTTGAGAATTACAAGAGTTGGTTTCAAGTGAATCTGCTGTATCCATTACAAATATTTCCGGATTTGTATCTTTTTTATCGAAAATGTCATATATTTCGTGATACAGAGGACATATTTTCAAGATAACATCTATTGAAAAGTAATAAAAAATATAAATTGTGGAGACTTATTTAGATATTCATTTTTACCTTTAATTGTTTCACCATCATGTAAAGTGCCAGCACCGGTATTTTTCTCCCACTGTTGAGCTTTTGAAAAGGATGAACGAATATTTCTAACTTTAGTAACTTTCCAATCAATATTTATTAAATTTTCTTCTGAAAATTTTTTATAATAAGCTTCGGCACACGATTTCTATAACATAAGATAAGAAGATAATCAAAAAAATGCATAAATACACTCACTGATTTGATTGTATACCTCAAAATCTCGATTTTGTCTTAAAAAATCTATTAACCTAGAAATCCCTCTATCACTCCATTTCTTATTAGGTCCTTTCCTTATTCGTTTTAATTTTATCTGAAATGAAGCATTTAATTTAAAAAAAATTACAGAATAAAACGCAAAAATCACTTGATCATGTACCTTTTCTACATTCAGATTTGATGGTCCAGCTTCGTCCATTCTAAATATTAAAAATTTTAAGGCAACCTGTAAAGAAATACAAAATTAATTAAATACCATTTTAAAAATATTTAATAATTAAATAAATAATACGTACCTCAAGTAAAAAGAAAAAATGATTGTAGTCAAATTAATTTAAATCTCCTCTATGTTTAAATCTAAACAATTCAAATTTTGACAGTTGATACACGTGTTATATATACAATGCTACAAAAAGTTGTCCACTACCAACTTTAAAATACGACAGCTGTCGTATTTTTTTTTTACATAGAGAACAACAAGAATCTAAATAACACGTCGTAAATTTGTGCTATAATTAACATATCGTAGAAATAGCGTTCAGTTTAAGAGAAACTGTGAATACCCTAAATTATACATATCGATCGTGTTCCATTTAGATATCACAAACAACATTCACTAGTGCATTTGATGTTTCACAAAAAAACTACTTTTTTAAAAAATTTTCTTGCAATACTAACATTTTAAATGCTTTTAAATGCAATTAAAAGGTTAGTCTTGCATAAAATTTAAAAAAATTGATTTTTTGTAAAAAAAGAAATGCATTGTGTTACACAGTGTCGTTGTGTGTCCGTAATGGAACACGACCATTTTAAAACTAGGCGAGGAAACACCGTATGTACGAATAACTCGGATTACAGTAAAATGGGACACATTGTACTGTATATTAAAATTAACGTTTTGAAGAAATTTAATTAAATTGAAATATTTTTATTAAAAATTAATGCGAGAATGTAACAATACTTATGTAAGTGTATAAATATTCTGTGTGATAATAATAAGAGTGTTCTGTGTTCAGAATTAAGAATTTTTTTAAATATGTGCCTACATACATTATCATACAAAATCATAACCATAGCTTTGATACGTAAATTAAACGTACATACTTAATTATTTTTTTTAAAGAATTGTGTTGTTGTTGGTAGTGTGTAGTAGTGTGTACATACATACTTATTGGTTTGATACATACAAATCATACATACTTATTGGTTTGAACCATAGAACATAAGAAGGAATACAACTATCTCTTTTCTGCAATCACTTATGGGCAGGTATGTGCATTTTACATAACTATGTTGCCATTCACTTAGTAGCTATCAATGGGTTTGTTTCAATTGTTGTCATATTGTTATACACGGTGTACGTGGTATACGTACCTCACGTACATGATGCATGCCACATGCATGTTATGTTATATGCGTATGCAAGACACCCATACACACAACCATCCATTGCACTACCACACACAACTCCGCGTGCACATATATGACATAGTGGTGGGGTACTTTCTGTCCTTTGGCGTTACACTGGTTTCAGTAGTATAGAGATACTACCATAGAGTAATAGAGACAACATATCTATCTCTACACTACTGGAACCAGGGTAACATGTAAGAGATAGACTATATGTTGTATACGTGCACTTGGTTGGTACTTGTGTCTAACAAGGAGCGGACATGTACTCTTTGAGATTAAATTTTATTTAAATATTTTAATAAGTTTTAAGGCGTTTAATAATCTTGGAGTGGCTTTAAAAGTTGTTTAATGAGATTCTCTATAATAATATTACTAGTGTAGATCGTGAAAATTGTGGAAATGGAAATTAAAAGTGTTCAAGAAATATTGTCTAAGGCCCGGGATACACGAGACACCAAAATGTCGACACAAATGTCAGACATAAATTTCTTTACTGTTCACACTTCAACAAATTTTTTGTTTCTGGATAGTGTCTGTACATAAATGTACGCAACATGTGTCTGAGCTGTTCACACGAAAATCGAATTTTAATCGATAACCTTCCCAGTGAATAACCTTAAAATGACAATATGTCAAGTAACATATGTATATGATACACATGAAAAAAGTGTAATAAACCTGTAATAAAATTATTTTTTAAACACCTGCGAATGAAATAAAATCATAAATATTGTAGAATGTTATTTAGTTATTTTTCTGTATTGACAAATTCACAAGTGTACTATGTACAAAATGATAAATTTTAGGCGGGGAATTTAAAAAAAAATTATAATTCTTTCTTTATCCTCCAATCTATGAAAAACGTCGTATACAATTAAATAGAAACTTCTCAACACTTAGTATAATTTAGATAATATTTATCAATCAACATTTTTATATTGAATGGAAACAAAAGTTATCAACCTTGTTGTGATGTAATTCATTTCTATACCATAAAGTAAAATTCTAAAAAATATGTTGGTAATTATGTACATTTAATTATGTACCATGAATCTATCTCTCTTCTGCGAGTGTATGAAAAAATGTCAAACCGATTTGAAAATTTATCGCAGTGTTTACACCTATGCAATTTTACTAGCTAGACCAGTGTCGACACAGTCTAGCTAGATTACGGACTGTTGTTAGCGACACTGTTTTCATTGCTGTATACACACTGACATTTGATCTATAGACCAACTCTAGACACCAAAAGTGTCTCGTGTATCTGCAGCCTTAGTTAACCTAAAAAAATAAGCAACGTTGGCGCGAGATATTTTGATACCTGTGTTGGCATTATTTGTGCCGGTAGCAGAAAACAACAAAACAAACACATTGTGTACATATTGTACATTTAGCTAACTTCAGTGTGTTATGTCAAATGGAACGGTAATACGTTTGTGTCATAGAGAATAACACTATATATATATATATATATATATATATATATATATATATATATATATATATATATATATATATATATATATATATAGAAGAGCACTCACTTAAATTATAAGATTTTTCTTAGGAGGTGGTTATTAAGGTACTGAATTCAGAGGGCAGTGCAGTAACACTGCACAACATATTTAAAAAATTGGTAATTGTAGACGGTGCTACTAGCTGATATCTGTCGAATTTACTGTTCATAGAACTTATTCTATTATTTTAGAAATTTATAATTTGTAACATTTCTATAGTAACAATTATAAAAAATTCTATCAAGAAATTGTAATTTTTTTCGAACTATTTATGAGTAATTCGTCTATTTTTTTTAGTTCAATATTAAATTTAATAATTTTATTTAATTATTATTGGAGGTATGTATAATTAACATTTATTACTTTATTTTTATTTGAAAATAATTACTTATTTTATTATCACAGTAAATTAATTAGAAAATTAGAATACATTTTATCTGTTGCAGAAAAATCGGAGCACACTTGTCAGAAATTAGAATCAGTGATAGTGATATTTTACGAAATATTTGATTAATGTATAATTTTGAATAAAAATAAATTAACTTGAGTTTTTAAACAAATATATGAGTTTATAATTATTGTATGAGTTTTAAACTAGAAAAACTGATTAAAATAAAATGCAATTAGGAGAATTTTAGTGGATTATCTTACTAGTAGTAACCTACATTATCGGCAAAGGCTAAAGATAATTTAAAGTTATTATAGTGACATCTCTGTTCTTTTCAAGTGTACTATGCATGATGATTACGACAACGGTGACATCTATACCCTGTACCCCCGTTCTCAGTGTCATAGAAAGGTAATCGAGAGTCAAAAAAATGTATTGAAGTTAGCTATCTTGCAGAAATAAAATTCTGGTGTACTTTATCTATGGTTTGTGTATTCTTCAAGGCGGATAATTGAATGTTTTTACTGTTTTTGTTTTGTTTTGTTTTGTCGAATTTATATTTGAAATATGTACAATATGAATGATCAAAATTCTATGGATAAGTTTGATATTTTATTTAATAAAATAGACACAATTAATAAAAATATAGAAGTTAACAACTCAATCGTTGCGGCTGTGTTAAAAGAATTAAAAGAAGTGAAAGTGGAAAATATACAATTAAAAGATGAAATTTACAGGTTAAGTGTCAAGTGCGAAACATGAACATTAATATTAAAAATGAAGATATTGATTGTGTGACAAAACTTAAATCAAAAAATCGTTCAAAAATGTTAGTTGAATTTATATCACAAAAAATTAAAAAAATGATGAAGAATCTCACATACCAGAGGTGGTGGAAAATGGCAAACAAACAGAAACGAAACAAAACGCCTATTACTAAAAAAAGAAAGAAGTCGACGGACGTGGATAAAATTCGAATGGATTACGTCGTAACAGATATTTTTACTTGATACTAGTTCTAATTTTACAACCAGAAGCGCGAGTGACAATCTTTGCGTTGCCAATTAGAACTTCGAATTTTCATTACCAGCTTGCTATGTTGAAATGTAATATTTTCAGACATGGTAGCTTAAAAATGCTATTTATTTATTTTTATCGTTTGTTTTTTTTTTTAGTGTCAGCAATGAAACCGATATTATTATTAAATGGAACCAACGACGATCTAGAAGTGATGAAAACTGGAATCCTAGAACGTAAACAAAAATAAAAAGAACATAGTCGAATGACAAAGAAAGACGAGAAAAAGGCAAGCGGAAGTAATGAAAATGAAACGCAAGCGGGCTGTATTCTCACTGTACTTAAAAAAACGAGCAAAAAAATCATAAATTAACACTTTCACTGAGGTGACATTACTTAGTGCGTGTCAAAAACACGCACTTGGCGAATTTTGCGCTCGCAGTCGTAGTTATCAACCTAAAGTCTATTTCCACTACTTTCGGGCTCAATATCTCGAAAAGGAAGTAAGATATCAATTTTTTTATTCTTGAAAAAGTGTTTATTTTGGCCGATTTTCCCAGAATATGCACTCAAATTACGGCGTTGGGGTAATCGTAGTTGTTAACATTAAGCCAATTTTTCTAATTTTCGCGTTCGATATTTCGAAACGAAGTGAGATATCGATTTTTTTATTCTTTAAAAAGTGTTTATTTTGGTCTATTTTATCGAAATATGCACTCAAAAGTTCATACAAACGCAGACACACAAAATGATAAAAGAAAATTTGAAAAAATTGAATTTTTTCAAATTTTAAAAGTTTCCCAGCCTTTCCATTATCGATATCGAATTGTGTTTCGCTGGTATCTATGATTTAAGGTAACAAAATATTTTAAAATAATGAAAAAAATTCGTCAAGTCCTCTGAGAAGGCCTAACTTAGTGCGTGTCAAAAAACACGCACTTGACGAATTTTTTATTTATAAAACATCTTATTTAAAATATGTATTTGTAACAAATTTTTAAATAGGTAAATCTGTAAATAGGTAGGATAAAATAAAACTAATTATAAAACTTTTAAAGTAACATTTATTTAATTGTAAATTATTATTATACTTTACACACAAGACCCAGAGTGATAGTCAAAAACATACAAAACAATAATTTTGTCTGATATGCGTCAAAATTATTTCATGAAAGGAACATTTTCATCAACGTTAATCAAGTAAGTTTTTCACTAGATGTCTTACAGACACCCTGTAATTGTAAAAGACATGCATTCATATGCTGTGTAAATTGTAATAAAAATTATTGTTTTGTATGTTTTTATGGCAACTATCACTCCGGGTCTTGTGTGTAGAGAATAATAATATAATTTACAATTAAATAAATGTTACGTTAAAAGTTTTATATTTTATTTTATCTTACCTATTTACAGATTTACCTATTTAAAGATTTGTTACAAATACATATTTTAAATAAGATGTTTTATAAATAAAGAAGACATTCATTAATATTAAAAAAAAAAAAAATTAACAACAAAGTTTTGTTGAACAAAGTCGGTTGCGAACACTGGACCATTGTGTTACCAGTCTAACGCCAATTGCACTAGACCAATAGGACTGTTATGTACAATATTCCTTTTAAAGTATATTAACTACACCAGCTGCGTTGAAATTTTTTAATTATTTTTTTTGCAAGTTTTTCTGAGTAGTGCGCGCTATTATTTTAATATATTAACATATTAAGTGTACTCTATCACCAAAAAAAATTTCAGCCAAATCGCCGACCCCAAGGCTGTGCACTCTCTTTGTGAGTGTAGAAGGAGCATTAGAAACACAAGGTGTCACTGAGCATTTGTTTAAATCCAAGATCCAGAAAAATTCTCAACACGTACAAGTTACTATCAGCACAAATTAACCACGATATATCGAAATAAATATAAAATAAAATAAAATCTGTACATAAAACAAAATTAAATAGTTACAAATATACAATACAAGAATGATGACCAAAACACTTAAAGCGTATG
This sequence comes from Brachynemurus nebulosus, assembly GCA_035578155.1. NCBI lineage: Eukaryota > Metazoa > Arthropoda > Insecta > Neuroptera > Myrmeleontidae > Brachynemurus > Brachynemurus nebulosus. The sequence goes on along the minus strand of JAPWDM010000001.1, from coordinate 43,313,305 downwards.
CAATTAAAATTATTCAGTAATATTAAAATAAATCACAGAACCCAAGGCAACATAAGTACAACAATAAAAAAAAAAGATTTTAGAATTACCTGTACACCAAATTGAACTTAGTTATTGAGATGAAAATAGAAAAGGAATAAATTTTAAGCTGTTCTAGTCTTTTATTTTCTAAGTCTTTTATAGACGCGAATCGCGCGCAACAACAGATGACAGCTATAATTGCCAACCTCAATACACTAAATTAAAAATCAACAAGCTATTGTACAGCATGTACCTATTACCCAATGATTTATGAAACAAATTCATTAAAATCATGTGATTCGGAGCAAAAATTCAATTATTATTATCACCACAAAATCTTCATAAATAAATAAATTCAAATTTTACTTAAATTTCGTTCAATAATGTAACACAATATTCTGTCATTCATCCCAACCAAGTATTTTCCGATAAAAATTAATCATTTTGAATACAAATCATTGTCAATAATACGATTGATACCAAGTGTTTTGCCTTAAATTATGGCTATGTAAGCAGATTTAACATATTTTTCTGATATTTTCAAACAAAACCACATAATTTAATAGCATAAACCGGAAATTTTGAAAAAGGTCTTAAAGTTGTTAACGAAATTGTTACTGCATATCCAGGACCGAATTTACCATTGAGAGGTTCCTGGGTATTTTGCATGTGGAAGCCCCTTATAAGGCGATAAAATGATCAATAAAATTTCCCAATTTTCCCCAAAAATATAGCTAACGACCAAAAGAATAAAAATAAAAAGGTGGTACCCCTTATTTTAGATGAATTAATTATCAATAATTATTAAATTTGTAGAGGCCTTGTAAATAATTTTACAAATATATTATAAGCATTTTTTAAACCAAATTTTCAAAATTAATTTATGTTTAAATACACATTTTTTTATTGTATGGAGCAATTTATCCACATGGAAAGCAAAACGATTTTTTAGCTTCCGAAGCCAGCTTCTATCTGATGTGGAGTCGGCCTTAAGCTTACACGGATTAAACTCATTTGTAAATATTTGACTATAATTCCCAGTCAGTCTAATTACGGTATCCGAAAATTATCGTATACATCTGATTCTTCTTCGCCTCTCTCTCCCTTCTCTCTTCTTCCCTCTTTCTTCTTAGAGCTATAGAGTCCGACCATTGTATGCACTAGCCCCTCACCGAAATTTTTACAATAACAATTTGCGTTTACCAACGGTTTCCAGACGCATATACAGGGGTAGGGATTCAAGGGGTTATGACCCCCCCCCCGAGAATTATATACACTAGATATTATTTAATTTTGGACACCATATCGATAAATTTATTATAATTTTGACAATTATTAAGTTTTTTTTCTTGTCAACGTTAGTCCAAGGGAAGAAACTCAAATTTTTTGCCCACGTGACCCCTTGCCTCCCAGAGGCTCGACTGTATATGCCCTTGACGGTTTCAATATGTAAGAGCCAAGATCTCTCATTCAAATAGAATATGTTGGACTCTTTCTCCCTTCGAACCACATGCCCAGTATACAGGTTCTCTCTTCAGTTTCAATAGTAGTACCCGATTTGATTCCCCATAATGTGTACTGTAATTAACATAAACTTGTACCCTGTTAAACCTCAAACATGGAAATCCGATAATTGTAATTGACAGTTGGATACAAAAAGTAGTAAGTATGGAGCGAAGTTAAGGTTATCTTTTTTACCAAACCAAAATAAAAAATAATAACATTATTAACAGGAACCATTTTTCTTGATATTTTTTGATGTTTCATTTAAAAAAAGAACAATTAATTACAACAATAGAGAAACAATTTTGCTTATCAACATTTTTTTCAATTTAAATGTTTGTTTTTTTAAATTTAATTTACAGCTTTCGTATGTATCATCAAAATTGTTAATTAAGATTCTTTTACATTGTTAAATTAAAAAATTGAATTTGATACAAAAGAAATTTGTAAAAATTATTAATATGTTAATACATATTATCTTTTTTAAGACAGCAATACACAACAGAGGGTCAAAATTCAAAAGATATTGATCAGCTATTAACTTTAATTGTTTTAATTAACATTTCAAACAAAATGAACCTGTTTAAAAAAAAAAAATATGAGTTAGACAAATTATTATGTAAACTATTTTTTAGTTGGTAAAACCTTAGTAGGTACAAATATAAATACCTCTGTCGCAGCATATGCATAACAGAAAATTTCCAACAATTGGACACTGGCAGATCCCATATAACAAACTGTATCCATCTAAAATAGTTTAGCTCTCTAGCAGTACAAAAATTTTCAAAATCGATTGAGTAGTTAATTTTTGACACTTTTGGAGTCCCAGGACTCTAACGGCTTACATCCATTTAAAATACTTTTTAACAGTGAACAAATTTTCAAAATCGGTAATGTTGCGTTCTTGAAAACTTAATTTTTATTTTGAAAAACGAAACAGATATAAATATTGTTATTGTAATGAATAATGAAAATACCCCTGTCGCAGCATCTGCATAACATAGCGAATTTCCAAATATTGGGCACTAGCGGATCTCATCTAAGACCTGTACCTATTTAAAATAGTTTAGCTTTCTAAGAGTAAAAAAATTTTTAAAATCGGCTGGGTAATTAGTTTTGGTATTTTTGGGGACCCCAGAACCCGAACGAATTTTGTGCAGCATAGTTGTATCCATCTAAAATAATTTAGTTCTCTAGCAGTGAGAAATTTTTTAGCATCGGTTCGATAGCTTATTACTGGCGTTTTCGGATCTGCAAGATCCCGGTGGACCTCATTAAAAAATCAGCTCGACCGTATATTCTAGGCGGACTTTATGTAATATATATATATATATATATATATATATATATATATATATATATATATATATATATTCAAAACCCGTTGTGTAGCATTCTACGCCGCATTTGCATCCGCAGGACAGTTGTGGATCTCAGATAACACAACCTGTACCTATCTAAAATAGTTTACCTCGGTAATAGTAAAAAAGTTTCAAAATCGGTCAGTTATTTTATTTTTGACACTTTTAGGTCCTACTGATACTGTCAGACCTTACATAACGTAATCTATATGTATCTAAAATAGTTTAGCTCCCCAACAGTGAAAAAATTTTCAAAATCGGTCGGTTAGTTTATTTTTGACACTTTTGGATCCGATGGACCCTGGCAGACTTTACATAACGTAATCTATATTTATCTAAAATAGTTTAGCTCTGTAAGAGTGAAAAAATTTTCAGAATCGGTCGGTTAGTTTATTTTTACCACTTTTGGGTCCCATGGACCCTGGCGGACCCTAAATAACGTAATGTATGTCTATCTAAAATAGCTTAGTTCCCCAACAGTGAAAAAATTTTCAAAATCGGTCGGTTAGTTTATTTTTGACACTTTTGGATCCCATGGACCCTAGCAGACCTTACATAACGTAATCTATATTTATCTAAAATAGTTTAGCTCTGTAACAGTGAAAAAATTTTCAAAATCGGTCGGTTAGTTTATTTTTGACACTTTTGGATCCCATGGACCCTGGCAGACCTTACATAACGTAATCTATATTTATCTAAAATAGTTTAGCTCTGTAACAGTGAAAAAATTTTCAAAATCGGTCAGTTAGTTTATTTTTGACACTTTTGGGTCCTGTGGACCCTGGCGGACCTTACATAATGTATTCTAAATCTATCTAAAATAGTTTAGCTCTGTAACAGTGAAGATTTTTTTAAAATTGGTCGTTTAGTTTATTTTTTACAATTATGGGATCAGTAAATCCTGGCGAAACTCATACAAGTCTAGTACTCTAACAGTAAGAAAAGGGTTCTAAGGATTTCATATAACTTATGGCAGTCCGTAAGCTTCTTGCGGACATCATTTAATTAATTAATTCAAATACTTTAACTTACTAACTGTGAAAAAATTTTTAAAATCGATTGGTTAATTAATTTCTGGCCTTTTTAGGTCCCGAAAACCTTGACCTCACATAAAATACCTTAAATCCATTTGAAATGGTTTAATTTTTTAACATTATTAATTATTAGTGAAAAAATTTTCAAAATCGATTCAAAATATTTTTCCGTGCATACATATGTACATTATACATATTTTTTTTTGTTTCATATATTTAATAATATTATATCATAACATAATCTTCAATTTCTTGTTTACTTAAAAATTCAATAAAAAAAAAAAATTCTTCATTACATTAGCTTAGAAAATCTGTTTAATTTACATTTTTTAACATGAGATAGAACCATGCTAATTATAATGCAATAAATGAGAAACAAAACTCTATACATGTATGTGTGTTATAACACATGTATGTGAATATACTTCACTTGTTCTCACAAAATTCTTTAATAAAAAAGTGAAATATTTTTATACTTCATAAAGAACTGGGATAGAAATATAAATTACTTATTACAATGACAAAGAGAGCAAAATAAGCCAATAGTGAAAATTACGATTTTCTCGAAAACTACTTAACATAGAAAGAAAATTATAAGAACATTTTCTTCATAATTTTTTTTTCCTTTTCAACGATGTAAAAATCGAACTGTCTTATGATAGGATCGAATGATAAAGAATGGTCAGAAAACCTACTTCTGGGCATCCGACGTGTCTGGCTAACGAACTTAGCCAAGCCAATTCAGAGTCCAGTCCGCACACAAACTTTCATAAGCGTTAGACGTTTCGTTCGAGAGTTATCGTGGGAACACATAAATATATATATATATATATATATATATATATATATATATATATATATATATATATATATATATATATATATGTATATATATATATATATATATATATATATATATAAATTTTAGTGAATATCATTTTCGTATTCTAGGGACCTCAAAACAGATTGCTGCCATAGTCCCGAACTCAGATTGCGTCATGAGACCTACTGTAATAGCTGAATTTCGAGTTTTCGAAATTCGCTAAAAGCAATAAAGCATTTGTCATAAAGAAATTCAGCAAATTTCTTAATTTTTCTCAAAAGCTATTTCACTTATGAGGGAAGATTCTGGAATGTCAATTCGCAATTTTGATAAAACTTGTTATATGTGTAGTACAAGCAAAATAACACACCCGTATACTTTTTATCTTCCACCGTCGTCATTTAAGGGGTGAAATCTCCCCTCAAAGTTTGGGTAAAATTTCAATTCTGCTTAATAACTTGAAAACGACGGCATACAGAGAAAAACTTTAATTTGAGAAAACATTTTATTTTTAGAAAACTTTCTATTGATGTGTATAAATTAAAGGTCGGACCTACTGGAGGGGCTGTTCAGGTAAAATTGAGTGTAAATTTTTAAATAGGGTGGATATGCTTTGGTATATTAAAATGTGATTAGCATATAAATGAAAACTACTTGAAAAATATTAGCTTACCTGTTTTTGTTCAAAGTTGTAATTTAAAGTCTAATATCTCAAAACTGGATAATTAATTTGAGGTGCCAATCGCCATTTTCGCGTAATTAAAAGCCACTGGTATAATGCATGAAATTAACAAAGTGTGTCTATGTATTCACATACAATGGATATTAGTAACTTACTATAATAAACATTCAGAATATTTCAGATACAGGGCTGTAGAGAAAAATGGCGGGCAGAGGGAATATGTCATATCTTTTAAAAATACCCCCCCCCCCATAAAAGTGATGAGTAAATAAACCTTTCTTTAATTTATCTCGAGCCCCTTACACACATCTGCGGCCCCCTCTTAGAGCTAGTACAGCGCCCGCTCTAGCCTTAACGCCACCACGGGCAAAAACGATTAATTCCGCCCCGGTACAAAATCGGTGACCTTTTTTCTTTTTGCTCGTCAGCTGTACAAATACCGCCCTTAGAATTTTCCGTCCCTAGCAATTTTTGCTCGTCAGTTGTAAAATCCCACCCTCTTTTTACAAAAATTTACAAAAATCCCACCCTTAAAATTTGCCGCCTCGTGCAAATGCCCGGATTGCTCCCCCCTGGAGCGGGTCCTGAGCTAGAACCCCAGCTACCCCACCCTTTCGTCGGACCTGTTCAAATTTGACTTAATTTGACGATAAAATAAAATAACATCCAAAATCAAAACTGTCGACCGGTTTAAATGTTACAAAGACACTCTTTTCAAGACGAAAATTTTTTTAGCCAATCAATATCTAAGAATCAAAAACATAAAGGCCTACCTTTCCAGCAAATAGTATAAGATAATTGATGTATTTTAACTACGTATTATTACATTTATTCTGATGTTTTCTTGGTTATGTATATTGTAAACTCTGCTGTCGAGAACTGTACTTACATTACTAAATTGTTATTTTACACACTAATAAGTAATATTATAAGTGCTGATAATAAGTGTAAACATTTGCGATTTTTTTAACATAATCAGTTATAGTGAAATCGGAAATAATTAAAACCAACAGAACTTCCGGTTTTTATAGATTTCTACGAAAGATACATATTTGAACATTAAGTAAGTAGTACCGTAAAACCGTCTAGACCCGGACATTTTTTTACATTTTTTGGTTGATTTTATATTTATGCATGTTTCCTTCATAGATATCACATAAAAGTATTACCATTAGAGAGAGGGTATATATTATTTGTTATATCCCTGACCCATTTGTTTCATTATAAGTAAAAATAAGAAAAAATAAAAAATAATTAGTAAGTGTCCGAGTCTACACCCTAAATCGGTTTGACCCGGACACTTACTTAAATAATGTAATAACATGCAAACTAACCTCTCCCGTCGGGTTTAGGACAGTGCTTTATATCGTCTGATGTCTTTGAACCTGTCAAAGACTTCAAAATATTTTGTGGGAAGGGTGAGGGGGCAATGCATAGTATGCCTCTCTATGAAGTAAACATACGATATGACACCAGAAGGAGGCATAAACCGCGTAATTCTGGGGGGAATATTAACGTATGGATAGTGGGAGTTACAGCTGGTGCGAATCGCGGCCATAGTGTAATAAACTGATGTGTCCGGGTCCAAACGGATATACATATATAGCATGTATTTTTTTATATATATATCGAATATAACTTCAAACATATCAAAACTAAAACAATATGACAATTATGACGAAAAGTACATGTCTAAGTTAGGCATACATTTTATTTCTTTGAAAGACCGTAGGATAGTAATCCTGTAAAATGAGATAGTAAATGTTGAAATCCGTAGTTTTTATTGGTACAGCTGTTTAGAGGATGTTTTTCTCTCTCTAAAGACGTCAAGAGCAAATGTTTATTGTTGCAGGTTAATGTAGAAATTATTTACTTTGAAGATTGGTGCAAAGTGTCCGGGTCTAGACCCCCTGTCCGGGTCTAAACGGTTTTATGGTACATACTTTTTCAAACGTGATCTCCTGTTAAGCTGACAATAAAAATTAGTTCATGACATTTTAATATTATTTCAAAGATTTTTAAGAATTTTATAAATATATTACGAGGTACATTGGGGTGCATACTAGTTGGCTCCCGCGGTCAAATTTTAATCTTATCTTGAAAAAGGGTCGTAGGTTAGTTCGCTCCCGGGTTGCATACTAGTTCGCTCCCGCGGTCAGATTTTTATCTTATCTTGAAAAAGCGTCGTAGGTTAGTTCGCTCCCGACTTATTATCTAGTGACAGGTAAAATTAATTACCTAAATGACGGTGGGGATATTCCATATAGTAAAATGAAGAGCAAATATTCGCACATCAGTTATTATTTGTGGTAAGTCAGTTGAAGATAAAACTAGTTTAACAACCAATCTGTATAATTTTGTCATTGATATGAAAGTATGCGAAATGATAAGTGAAAAAGTCAATCCCATGTTAACTGTAAATAATTATAAATATAATTTTCATGAGAACATAAAAACATTTAAATTAAGGCATAAAAAAGTGTATCACAAGGTAGGTAATTTATGTAAGGAATTTGTAGATGGAAAAATATCATTATTGAAACAAAATGTAATAACTAGATTTGACTTTGTAAAATTTATTTCATATAAATTTACACCAAATTTATAATGTATCTAATATTAATTTGCGTAAGGAATTTGTAGAGGAAAAATATCATTATTGAAACAAAATATAATAAGTAGATTCGACTTTGTAAAATTTATGTAACATAAATTTACACCAAAATAATGTATTTAATATTAAGGCCGCTATTACATTGTCATAGATATATGTCAAAGATCTTTGATCAAATCTATGATCAAATATTAAGAAGTATCTTTAACTATGGTTACAGAAATTTATATTATAAAAGTTGACTTATTACACTATAATATTTCTTTGATTAAATAAAACTTTGACATATATCTATGACAGTGTAATAGCGGCCTAAGTTATAAAACACAAATAAAAACATTCTTATTTTGCTGTTTAATTTGTGTAATTTCTCTTTTTTTGGGTTCTTAGAATGAACGTCAATCGCATTAGCATATAGTTACGGAAGCGAACTAGTATACGCTCACGGGAGCGAATTAGTCTGCGCTGGTTCATTGTAATGAATTTATTTTGTTAACAGGATTGGTTGAAATACGAGAAAGATGTATATTTACAACTAAATTTATTAAATTACAAAGTATTTTAAGGGGGACACATTTAGAAACTTACGTAGAGTTTGGTCCCTTTACCACCCTTATGCATTTAATTGTAGGTTATATATAAAAGTACATCATCCTACGAAATTGAAAAAAATTTTTCAAATAGTTCATCGAATAAACTAAAACATAGTTTTAAATTCGTTGATGAAATCTTGAAATCACTCAACGGGCATACGGGCATACCACTTACAATGCCTGGAATATTATTTGTTATTAGGTATTATTATTACGTATTAATTTATTGTGCATACAATAAAATAAATTTTTAATTATCACAACCGAAAGAATAGCAAATTTCCTAGTTAAATAATACAGCAAAAAATTTTTAATTATCTTATTAGAGTAAATGCGGGAGAGATGCCGCGTCGGGAGAGACGCTGCAGTAGCCATAATTCGTGTGGAAAGAAATATTTAGCGCCCTAATAATGGATTATATGGTTAAAATAGGTTGTTAGTTTACGCTGTATATGGTTACATTTATGATCAGTGCGTTAGTTTAGAAATTATCCAACTTTTTATTATTGATATGTAAGTTTTTTACATAAATATTTTAAATTTGTTAACTAGCAATTTAACGAGAAGAACTGTTAACTAACAAAAACGCGGCAGCGAATATTAAGCATAATTCATTCGAATAATGTATATTTTATTATTTTAAGGAAAATGAGTTTTGTTGTTAATTTAGGTATGTTTTAAAACTACTGTATAAAATTTTAGGTTAAAATTCCGCACTATGCTTGCTATAGCAACATGCGGCATCTATCCCAACCAAAAGGAGAGATGTCGCATTTAAAGTTGGTATAGATGCCGCATCATATTACATATGAAAAACATATGTATACCTTAATTATATAGTTCTATTTTTTGGCTGTAAATTGCGCCACGTAAATACAATTTCAGTAATGGGTCAGGAAGAACTCTGATATTAGTGAAGAAAACGAAAATAATGCTGATTTACTAATTTATTCCTAACTAAATTGTTCGTAATTAAAAAGTTTAGTTGTAGTTGCAACTAAATTTTTCAATTTTTAGTTATTAGTTGTAGTTAAACGTTATAAAACTAATAACTAAATTTGTCACATATTCCACACAGAAAGCATTATGGAACCAAACTGCAAGCGCCTAGTCTTGAGTAGAGTGTCCTGAAAAAAATCCCCCAAGTCCCAGTTCGAAAGTCCCACCAAAACAAAAAAATCCAGTTATTTTTTTTATAGGTATTAGGAGAACATAATAATATATTGTTTAAATTTTAAAACAAATTTCTCTTTCTCTACCTTTCAAAAATAAATTCATGTCCCTCTGATAGTGTATTAAGATTTTGTTATTACTGTGTTGCGGCGATACCGTATTTGCTGGGACTTTTTTTGTCATTATCGAACGAAAATTATCGACAACGAATCTTACCACAAATTGAGTAAATAAATAAATAAATATAACTTATTCTTGATGAATTTTAAGGGCGGTATATTCAAATTTAATACGAGAATTTTGACCAATATTACCCTTTTCTCGTATTACCCTTTAAAATTCTCGTATTAAATATAATTTAATTAATTGATTAAGATATTTTTATGTATGATAAATTGATGTGTCGTAAATCTAAATCTTATAAAAGACCTACAACAAAAAAATAACGACTTTTTTAAAGGCTGAATAGAAGCAAGTTATAGGTATTCCAAACATATTAGCGCTACTAAAACGTAGTGTTCTTTATCGCAAATTATTGATATCGAAAATAACGATATTTTCAAAATGGACAAATAAGGAAAGAAAATAACTCTTCGAAATTATCCGCACCTGCTAAATTATAAAATCCTTCTTGACTTTTTTATCTCCTACGATAATTTCAGTAAACTTTACTAACGTTTCAATAAAATTAGTTATTAGTTATAACTAATAACTACAACTAAAAACTAAAGTAGTTATTCGTTATAACTAATAACTAAATTTTTCAGTTATTATTTATTAGTTACAAAAGAATAATTTAGTTATTAGTTATTAATTATTAGTTATAACTAACATCTGGCCAACACTGCCTGTATGTATATCGAATGTTTTGGGTAGTACTCATAGATACAACGAAAAAAATTAACTGGTTAAGATGTATAAAGTGCCAAAAATGGTTACATATGACATGCACTGTGTATGGAGATGTGTGTAATATATGTTCAAGAGAATCGCTGCGCCAAAAAAGTGAAAAATTGTTAATATTACCTATGCGGCGTCTCTCCTTCTTTAATGCGGCATCTCTCCCATAGGTGTGGGAGAGACGCCGTTTTGCAGGCTCCACAAAAAAGTTAATTTTGTATCCATTATGGCTCAAAATTTAAAATTTTTTTAAAATAATTTTAAAGAACAATGTTCACATTTATTGTGTACCAAATTTCAAATCAATTAAATGCATACTTTTAGAATTATCAAGTATTTTCAAAAAGTGTGGCATCTCTCCCGCATTCACTCTAATTGAAATAAAAGTGGTATTTTGGCAAACTAAATTGTTTTACCTATACCTATTTACATACTTGCTCAATTCATAGATATCAGATATTTTATAAATTTTGAAATAAAAACAAACATAAGTTTACAATTACTTTTTAAAAAAATTTTCTTTTCTTTCGTTTTTGAAAGTTTATATTTGCGTGTTAAATATTGTTTACAAATGAAGTTACGGAGAGTGTCAATTTGAAAACAAGCCAGACTTCATATCCTCGGAACTGTAACAGGTAATTAAATTTTGTCGATACCGTTTTTAGCACTCAGAGGGGGAACCACTATCACCTACATGGGAACCTTCTACAACCAACCACTTAGGCTCCAGCCACCCCAACCCTATTTTTCTAAATTGTATATAAGACCCCACTTGCGGTATTGGAAATCTTTTTAAAAATGCTATTCATTAATACCAAATATAAGGCTAATAGGCTATTGACTATGTACAAAAAAACAGGGAGAAAAAGAACTAATTTGTAACAGGTGTTTTATCGTTTCATATTATGTTTAGTTATACCTCAAAGATGATAAATTCACAAAGTGCTATTAAATATAGGCGTGGGTTTTTTTAGAATGTATTGGCCTAAATTGTGAAAACGCGGATGTTGCAGAAGTTACGGAAGAAGATGTTCAAAACGATGTTGATGAAGATATTGATATTGAATTCGAAAACATTATGGGAAAAATATAATAGATAGGTAATTTTAAAAAAAAATTAGAACAATTATAAATTAGTACAATATTAAAGTTTTTTTTTTGTACCTAAGATCATATGAGTATCAAAATTTTTAACAAATACTTTTATCGTTACCTCTAATAAAGCAGAAATAATTTTTGTACTGAATAAAAATAATTTTTGCTTGTAAAAATTACAAATAACATGGTATAAAAGTCAAAAGTAATAAAATTGTAAAAAAGTAGGTAATTTTGAACGACTGTATCTCAGCCGGTGTTTATCGAAAATATTTTTATCGGTCACCATTCTGACGAGAATTACATCAGCTTTCTTTTTTGTGAACCAATCCCTATACCTAAATTGACTCAGAAAAAAGTACTCCTCAAAAATTAAAAAAAAAAAAGAAAAATTGAAAAATTTGCGCTTTTTTTTAAATAATTTTTTTTACTTATTTTGTCGAGAAAAACGTTTTTTGAGTTCATAAAGTGCAATTTCGATAGGAAAATTAATTCTCTACAAAAAGCATATCATGTGTATTTACGAAAAATGCAGAGTTTTTGAGTTATAGGTAGTTAAAAAACGTAAGCGTCGGTAAGTTTACGCCGTTCGTAAAAACCCACGCCTAAATTTAATAGCACTTTGTGAATTTATCATCTTTGGTGTACAACTGAACATATGAAACAATAAAACACCTGTTACAAATTAATTCCTTATTCAACTAGGTACATAATCAATAGCCTATAATCTATCAATTGTTTTTTGAATAATATGCAAAATAAATTCAATACTGCCGATTTACATTAACGCGCCGCTCTCGATACGATATCACTCCGCTCCCGGTTCGATAAAATATTCTTACACAACAAACAATGAGTGTATTCATATCATCGCTCTGATATCGGTCCGATATCAGTCACGGTTTGGTCTCACTCCAATGTCACTCCAATATCAATACCACTCAGGTAATATTTTATCGGAGCGATATCAGACTTGTTAAGTCTTGTACCTATAGTGTAAACACTTTTTTGATTCCACTCCACTCCGGTTGCATTCAGTTATTATGAAAAGATATTTGTATCGAACTGAGACCGAACTGGGAATGTACCCAGAGCAGCATTAAAATGTGAATAGAGAACGAATAAGTACCAGCATGATATCAGCACTGTAACGTGAACACAAGATTATATCGAATCGGGAGCGTGGTGATATCGTACCGAGAGCGGAGCGTTAATGTAAATTGGACCATGTTGTATAAAAAAATTATCAAGTTCTAATTACTCTTATTGGATGATGTATTAAACTTCGTCCAGTAGTTCACTCCACTACTTCGTCCAGTACTTCGTCCACTCTATATAATATATCATCTTACTTACCAAACCACTAACAAGATTTAATTCTTCGATTTTCGTTATAAGGAAGTTAGATTGTATATAACTAAAAAGAATAACTTGTCATCAAAACTTAATTAATAAATTTATTTATTTAAGCTTATTTATTGTCGCTCGACTTCTTTGGTCATTTGCAACTACAGTTAAGGCCCGATTTACATTAACGCTCCGCTCTCGGTACGATATCCCTACGCTCCCGATTCAATATAATTTTGTTGTGTTCACATTACAGTGCTGATATTATGCTGGTACCTATTCGTTCTCTATTCACATTATAATGCCACTCTAGGTACGCTCCCAGTTCGGTCTCAGTTCGATACAAATATCTATTCATAACAACTGAAGGCAAGCGAAGTGGAGTGGAATCAAAAAAGTGTTTACACTATAGGTACAAGCCATAACAAGTCTGATATCGCTCCGATAAAATATTACCTGAGTGGTATTGATATTAGAATGGCATTAGAGGGAGAGCGAACTGTGACTAATATCGGACCGATATCAGAGCGATGATGTGAATATACTCAATGTTTATTGTATAAGAATATTTTATCGAACCGGGAGCGGAGTGATATCATACCGAGAGCGGAGCGTTAATGTAAATCGGGCCTAATTTATTAGTTACACATTTTGTATATATATGCAATCAATAATTAATAGGTACCTACCGGGTTTCTTCGGACAGGTCAGGACCGTACTTATTTCAATAAAATTTTGCAACTAGATTACATTAAATTATGCACATTTGAATGAATATAATTGGTCAAAAATTACATTTTTCACCATTTAGAATACTAACAGCATTTTTTATCTGACAAAAGTAAGAAAATTCAAAAAATCGGAAAAAAATTTGTAAAATATATTGAAAAGTTGTTGAATATTTAGACGGTCCACTATAATAGCTAAGACGTACGTATTTATTAAGTTTTTTTATTATTGAAAAACAAATTTTTAACAAGCACTACATATACTTCTATCTCTCAAAATTGAAAACAATAAAAAAAGATGAATTTATTTAACTTAAATGACATGTCACATAAATCACATACAAAATATAAACAAAAATACTTTTCATAGTCAATTAAGATTACAGTGGCACTTTTCAATTGTGCAGGTAATAATAAATAAAAGAAAAAAATGGATGTTTACATAAAATACGTATAAATAATATTTTGATACACATATGTATGCGTGTGTATATAACTTGTGTACGTTGTTTTTATGAAAATATTTTGAACTTTGTCACATTGAGTGCAATATGTATACCTGCATATGCTAAAGACGAAACTGTCTGATCCGAAAGAAATCCGATACCTGATAATTAACAATGAAATTTGTTAAATACTTATTCATTATTAGTGATCGAAGAGGTTGCGGGGCTGACAGTATTGTCTTTATTTTTTTAAGGTATTAAAAATTGTTTATTTATTTTAGATAAAACATTTTGATGCGATTTTAAATATATACAACAGGTAATTATGGATGCCTATATACGGATAATATCCTCTTATATTGATATGTTTTGAATATATTTTAGATATGCGTGTATACATTTATTGTCACAACTTGCTTGGTCCGATTTTAATTTTATGTATTGTGTTAAGGTATGTTTTGATGTAACCAGTGAATGATTTATGTGTATCAATTGTCTTTTCTCTCCCAGTAAAATGTGAGAGAGACAACACATTATTATGTTTTCCAAAAAATATTTTTTTAAATGACAGCTTATTTTTTTATTAACAAGTTTTAAGTTACAGTCAGTCAGTCAAATTTTCAACAATTTTAATTTAAAAAAAGTTAAATTTTTGTACTTTTTTAAAATAACGCTTTTTTGTAACTTGAAACTAATTTTTATTAACAGCTGATGGTTAATAGAGAATATACCGATACAATTTTTTTTAAAAAAAAATGTATTTAGCCCGATTTTTTAACGTTTTAAGTTTTGAAAATATAAGTACGGTCCTGTCAGCACCGCAAGATTTCGAACACTATTCATTATGTATAAATTATACCTACATTTAAATTATATAATATATTATGCCAATTTATTTTGGCCGAAAAAATGTTATATTGACAATTAATTAATAAATTGTTTATTATCAAAACTATATTCTAATTTTGTTGAAATTATTTTCTTTTTTTTTGGCACAAATGATTCATTATATGAATTTATCCTGACTTCGTGCATTAACATATTAGATGATATTAGCTACTGCCCGGTGTACCTATATCAACAGGCAAAATCCGGATTACATATTAATAATATTATTATATGATAAAGTAACAGTGATTTTAATGATAAATTAATGTTAAATTTAAAGAAATCAATTGTGAATTTAATCTGAAAACAACAATTTAGTAATTAATTTAATAAGCTGAAAGGGTATGTTTATGTTTGCTTTATTATGAAAATTTTGCATGCATACTAAAATTATTTAATATAAAATAATATAAAAAATATTTACTAAAACAAAATGTCTGCAGTTAAGCATGTACACATAAATATATGTTTGTGTACGAAAATGTCTAATAATTTATCGAGGAGATGATACTTAACGTAGCTGCTCTGAGATAGTCAGGTACAAAAGTATATACCTCATAAATTTTTTTGTTTTATCAAAAATTAAGTAATGCATTAATATTCTTCAGTTATTTTATTATATTTGCATACCACTTGCTTTTTTTTAATTGCCGCGCGCTTATGTTACAGCAATATAAAAGCATTGTTGAAAAAGCGTTGTCAAAACGTTGTAAAATTATGTTCTTAAATTATATTTCAAAAACGGCGTAGTGAATAATTTTTATTTCTTATATTAAATATGGTTTTAACTTTGTATTTTATAACTTATTACATTTTTATCAAATTCCTTTGAAACTTTTTCATTTTATTAAAAAAATAGAGTTTTCCCATAAGAGATCTTGTTAAAATTACAAAACTTTGAAATCGTTCTCTTCAGAATTGGGGTAGTCAATTTTTTTTTGGTAAGGGCACGTATTATTGGTATTGGATTAAATAAATATCTAGAGAAGTTTTGTTAAAATCCTTTGAAAAAATCGTTTTATCAACCAACTACCTTAATCATTCGTAAAGAACAAAAACCAGAATTTTTAAGAATTTTTTTCTCTTAATTTTTGAAGAAAAAAAAATACTTTCTATTAAGGATGTTTTGCTATGTCTATTGTGTATACTATAATTGCGATCATTAACTGTAAGTACTCTTATCAAAACGAAATGTAGAATCTCAAGTTTTGTAATATACAGCCCAACCAACATAAGGTTGCCGGTCAGATGCACAAATGAAAGAGTGCGACAACAAGAATTAAACATATAATATATATGCATAAAAATGTGATAGAAATTGTGTTTGTCTACTGCGCGTACAACCTTGACCGGCAACCTTATGTTGGTTGAGCTGTATCTCAAATTATTCCATGTACTAGCTCAATTTAGAAAATTATTTAAGTTTCACGGTACTGTTATTTTTACAAAAACCATATTGTTATGGTAACAGAAAATAGTGAGTTGTAAAATTTAATTATAAATTAGGCTATTGACTATGTACAAAAAAACAGGGGGAAAAGGAACTAATTTGTAACAGGTGTTTTATTGTTTCATATGTTCGGTTGTACCCCAAAGATGATAAATTCACAAAGTGCTATTAAATTTAGGCGTGCGTTTTTACGAACGGCGTAAACTTATCGACGCTTACGTTTTTTAACTATAACTCAAAAACTATGCATTTTTCGTAAATACACATAATATGAGTTTTTGTAGAGAATTAAATTTCCTATCGAAATGGCACTTTATGAACTCAAAAAGCTTTTTTCTCAACAAAATAAGTCAAAACAATTATTTAAGAAAAAGCTCAAATTTTTCAATTTTTCTTTTTTTTTAAATTTTTGAGTAGTACTTTTTTCTGAGTGAATTTAGGTATAGGGATTGGTTCAGAAAAAAGAAAGCTGATGTAATTCCCGTCAGAATGGTGACCGATCAAAACATTTTCGATAAAAACCGGCTGAGATACAGTCGTTCAAATTTACCTACTTTTTTACAATTTTATTTCTTTTGACTTTTATACCATATTATTTGTAATTTTTACACAAAAAAATTATTTTTATTGAGTACAAAAATTATTTCTGCTTTACCAGATGTAACGATAAAAGTGGTAACGATTAAATTTTGATATTCATATGATCTTAGGTATAAAAAAAAAACTTTAATATTGTACTAATTTATAGTTCTAATTTTTTTTAAAAGTTACATGTACCTATTATAGTTCTCTCATAATGTTTTCAAATTCAATATCAATATCTTCATCAACATCGTTTTGGACATCCTCTTCTGTCATTTCTGGAACATCCGCATTTTCACAATTTAGGCCCATACATTCTTTGCAGAATATGGGGCAGCTAATTCCTATAATTTTCTACAGCCGCGATTTACGTAATAGAATTAAATCGTAATTTCTCTTTATGGCATTAAGGCCAACAGTTTAGGTAGTTCTCGGTTACAACTTTTTCAAAAATTACACTGTGAAAAAATTTGTGTTAAAATTAACACATTTCACATGTCCAGAACGGTCCACTCAATTTTTTGTGTTATTTTAACACAAAGTATATGTGTCAAATCCATACACAAGATTTGTGTCAATAATTTAACAAAGAAGAGTTAAATTTTTATATTCAATATTTTACTTCCACTTTTAAAAATGAAACAATTTTGTTATATTTTAAGGTTATTTTGTAACAGGTTCAGTTAGAAAAAATCATGCAAGCTTACGAGATTTCGTAAGCTTACATGATTTTTTATAACTGAATCTGTAACAAAATAAACTTAAAATGTAAGGAAATTGTTTCATGTTTAAACGTTTAATAAAACTATATTCGTCAATAACTGAAAAAACTTATAATGTTTCGGTTTTGTTTAATAATAAGAACTACTCCCATGTTTTTTATTATATACATTTGGGTACATATATATTCTAAAATAGATTATATAACATTTTTTTGTTCTACACAAATCTTGTGTCAGTTCTTTGTTGTTAAAAACAGGTTAACATTTTTATTCTGTTAAATCGAAGTTTGTGTTAATATTTTAATTTAACACAAACACGAAATGTTACATTAACACAGGGTTTTGTTACTTATTTAACACAAAGATTTTAACCACTGGTTTTTTTGTACGCAAACACAAATGTTTTTTACTGTGTATCAAAAAGCACAAAATTTTCTCTAACCAATTTCCCACTAACTTCTGATGCCACTAAATATCACGGTTTAAGGACGTACCACCAAATTCAACAGTGGGGAGGAAATATTTTAAATCCATTTGAGTGGGGTTGGAAAAAATCTAAAAATGGATTAGTGCCAATTAAAACAACAAAACCTCCTGCACTGCAGAATTTACTGGAACAAATAGCTTGCGGGTGTATAAAAGGTTGTCACGGAAATTGCAGCTGTAGAAAATTAGGAATTAACTGCAAAGAATTTATTTGCGAAAATGCGGATGTTCCAGAAAATTGTGAAAATGCGGATGTTCCAGAAATTACAGTAGGAGATGTCCAAAACGATGTTGATGAAGATATTGATATTGAATTTGAAAACATTATGGGAGAAATATAATAGGTACATTTAATTTTTTTTAAAAAACAGAACTGTAATTTAGCACAATATTAAAGTTTTTTTGTATACCTAAGATCATATAAATATCAAAATATTTAGCAAATAATTTTATCGTTACCTCTGATAACGCAGAAATAATTTTTGTGCCCAATAAAAATAATTTTTGCGTGTAAAAATTACAAATAACATGGTATAAAAGTGAAAAGTAATAAAATTGTAAAAAAGTAGGTAAATTTGAACGACTGTATCTCAGCCGGTTGTTATCGAAAATAGTTTTATCGGTCACCATTCTGACGGGAATTACATCAGCTTTCTTTTTTGTGAACCAATCCCTATACCTAAATTCACTCAGAAAAAAGTACTACTCAAAAATTTAAAAAAAAAGAAAAATTGAAAAATTTGAGCTTTTCTTTAAATAGTTTTTTTGACTTATTTTGTTGAGAAAAAAGTTTTTTGAGTTCATAAAGTGCCATTTCGATAGGAAATTTAATTCTCTACAAAAACTCATATTATGTGTATTTACGACAAATGAATAGTTTTTGAGTTATAGTTAAAAAACTTAAGCGTCGATAAGTTTACGCCGTTCGTAAAAACGCACGCCTAAATTTAATAGCACTTTGTGAATTTATCATCTTTGAGGTACAATTGAACATATGAAACAATAAAACACCTGTTACGAATTAGTTCCTTATTCAACTACATAGTCAATAGCCTAAATGAACAACTGTATAAATCTTAATTAAATTTATAAATTAAATACACTGAGTAATTTTGAAATGAATTAGGAAATTTGAAAACTTAAAATTTGTTTTCAAAAAATACATATCGTAGTAATAGAAGGATATTCTTAACGAAATACATAAAATTTATAAAAGCACTAGAAGATAGCATAAATTGAGTGAATCAAACTTATCAAACCATTTTTGACCATTGTATTTGGCCTTTCCTCCACTTTACCTCTAATAGGAACTTTCTACAACGCTGTCAAATTTGTTGCTTATATTAGTAGTATTATTAGTTGATAAATTAATATTTTTGAAAGGAAATAAGTAAATAATTGCCTTTTAGAAACAGTTGGTTAAGAGAAGATAATTCAACGATGGCATATGAAAATCAACTAGTTGTGAAAATGCTTGAAGAATTGGATACAGACAAACATTGGGATGATGCACCCGACTGTAAAATTGTAACAGAAGAAGGTGAATTGAATGCCCATAAAGTAGTGTTGGCAAAGGTCAGCCCAATAATACGAGCACATTTTTATGGCAAAATGAATTCCGGAAGTATTGATACCATTAAATCGCATTTCAGTGCGGATGTGATGAGCATAATTAGGTTGTATGCCTATTGTACAAATTTAGACTTATGTATTTTTAACTGCAAAGATGAAGAGTTCATTCATCAAGTTATCGAGGCAGCAAATTTCTATTTAATAGAAAACTTAGCAATAAAATGTTCGTTTCTCTTGATAAATGGTATTAGACCGAAAAATGTATTAAAGCGATTGTATTTAGCTACGTCTCAGTATAATTTGAATATACTTTATGATGCTTGCTTTCGTGCACTTACTTCTCCAGAAAAATTATTATGGGAATGTAGTCATTCTTCTCAATCGTTAATGTTTCTTTGTTGTATGGAAACATGTCTTCGTCAAAAGGAAAAGTCCCAATTTGTGGATGATTTTACTAAATTATCGTACAATGCCATTTTTGATATTACTGGAAAGTTCTGTATCTATTATCACAGGGATAGTACCTGTTTATATAATATTTTAAGGATTATTTTAGAAACATTGCGAAAAAAATGTGAATCAGATAAAATGACAGCAAAAGAATTGCAAAAAAAATTCAAATTTTTTAAATATGTTAAAATTCATTATTTACATCAATCCGATTTAATGAAATTGTTAATAAATAATCGATTTTTTTTTACTTACAAGGAAATTATGTTTTATAGCGAATTACATATTATGGAGAATAATTTAGCTAATATTCATATTATATCAGACACCTTCGAGTAGCGGTAATGACCGTATTTTTGAAATTGATTTATTTATACATTTTTCTATTAAAAATTGTAAACCATATTTAAATAATTTTTTTATAACATTCGCTTCTAAAGTTCAATATTTGAGCGTTGTGTAGTGGGCGTAAAGAGCAGTATTCACATCATTGTAAAACAAACGATAGTAAGTGTGCGCGAAAGCACAACCGTGCGTAAAAGTAGCTAACTGTGCGAGAAAGTAATGACATTCATTTGTCAATGATAATCATATTCAAATTAAACATGGAATAATAAAAATAAAAACGATCTACAAATTAACAAAAAGATTTTTTTTCATATAACCTTATTACAAAATAAAATTAACCCTACTATTTTCTAAAATTGCTTAAAAATAATTAATTTTTTTTTTTCTATAAAACATTAGAAGCCGTCGTTATAAAAAATTATGTTTGATACGAATGCGTAAAGTGAGGTATCCAATAGGCTGAAATTGAGGCACTCGGTAATGGGACTGACGCGCTTACCCCCACGAGCCGTCAGGCGAGTGGGGGCATACAGGGCACTCGATCTCGTTGTGTATGCCTCAGTCCCTTAGACTCGTGCCCCAATTTCAGCCTACTAGAATACCTCTCTTTACGCATACGTATCGAAAATAACTATTTTATACATATAATTCATTAGTTACAGCACCAACTCATTTTTATATTCCATAATTTAGTAAAAGACAACTAAATTAAGCAGTGACGTTTAGTGAAAATTAGCTGTGTGTTTGGTCATCAGTTTTGACTTTATACGGTCAAAATATAGGTACTGCATCTAATTTGCTAAATATGACTTCTTTCTAACAGAATTAAAAAGATACCGTTGAGTAGTTTTCAACGATATATATGTGCAGTGTCCACTAATTTTGAAATATATATGGAAGATTTGAACACAAAATTTCCCAGAAAATTTTATTCTTGATAAAAACTGGTGCATATTCTTAAACTAAAAATGCACATATAAAAGTTTAAATAAACCTTGCAGTATAGAGGGAAGTCTTAAAAATGTAAAATAGCTCAAGAGTGTCTAACAAGTAAAGGTCCCGAGGCCGGACCTATCGATTTCGATGAAACTTAAATATATTGTAGAACACTAAAAACTAAGGGACACGTATTTTTTTTTATCTGCGGAAAAACGGTTTGAAGGGGTGAAATCGCCCTCCAAAAATTGGGGTAAAAATTTAATTTTTCAAATATCTCGAAAACAGTAAGAGATAGAGCAAAAGTTTAAATTGGCGATATTGCTCTTTTTTAAAGAGCTATCTATTGATATGCAATTTGTTTATATTACATTAACAGGGGTGGTTGGGGGTTAAAATTTGGGGGTTAATTTTGCAAAAAGGGGGTGAAAAATAAACAATATAAAAATTTTGTTTACAGATTTGAAATCTACGTCAAAAAATCTAATTGACCTGTTTTTGCTCAATGCCCTAATATTAAGTCTAGGGGTAGTTAACTAGAGGGTGACTATGTCGAAAAGTCGTACAATTTGGGTATTTCAAGAAGTTCTTCTTCATGGAAAATAGCTTAAGACAATTAGAATAACGTAGAAATGAAATTCACGAATTCAAAATTGAGTTTGAGCAACATTGGAGAGGGAGTGAGTCACCCTCTTAAATTACATACTAGTTTATATACACTAATTTTTGCTATTAACACACTGATAGTGGGTAAAATAATGTCACAATAAGTGGTTCTGAAGTTGGACTATCATATGTAAGGTCTTTATTAGGTTTGTTTTTTAATGGATATTATAGTTTTCCTTATCGAAAATTATCGATACCGAAAATTACATAACCTAACCTAAAATAACGAAACCTAATAAAAACCTTACATACGATAGTCTAACTTCAGAACCATCTATTGTGACATCATTACCCCCTGTCAGTGTGTTAATTGCAAAAATTAGTGTATGTAAACTAGTATGTAATTTAAGAGGGTGACTCACACCCTCTCCAATGTTGCTCAAACTCAATTTTGAATTCGAGAATTTCATTTTAGTCCAACTTCAGAACCACTTATTGTGACATTATTTTATCCACTATCAGTGTGTTAATAGCAAAAATTAGTCTATATAAACTGGTATGTAATTTAAGAGGGTGACTCACCCCCTCTCTAATGGTGCTCGAACTCAATTTTGAATTCGAGAATTTGATTTCTACGTTATTCTAATTGTCTTAAGCTATTTTCCATGAAGAAGAACTTCTTGAAATACCCAAATAGTACGATTATTCGACATAGTCACCCTCTAGTTAACTACCCCTAGACTTAATATTAGGATATTGAGCAAAAACAGGTCAATTGGATTTTTTGACGTAGATTTCAAATCTGTAAACAAAATTTTTATATTGTTTATTTTTCACCCCCTTTTTGCAAAATTAACCCCCAAATTTTAAGCCCCAACCACCCCTGTTGATGTAATATGAACAAATTGCATATCAATAGATAGCTCTTTAAAAAAGAGCAATATCGTCAATTTAAACTTTTGCTCTATCTCTTACTGTTTTCGAGATATTTGAAAAATTAAATATTTACCCCAATTTTTGGAGAGCGATTTCAACCCTTCAAACCGTTTTTCCGCAGATAAAAAAAAATACGTGTCCCTTAGTTTTTAGTGTTCTACAACATATTTAAGTTTCATCAAAATCGATAGGTCCGGCCTCGGGACCTTTACTTGTAAGTACCTTAGACCGTGTTCAGACCAACTATTAAGTGTTAAGTGTTAAGTGATTAGTAGCAAGTAGAACACTTTAGTAATAAGTAGAACGTATAAGTGGAACAGAAAAAAATATGCAATGTTATGGTCGGTGTGTTAAGAAACAAATATAATTAGCCTGCGATAAATTATTGTGTATTCCTATATTATGGTCTGTACTGTACTACTAATCACTTAACAGTCGGTGTGAACACAGTCTTAATAATCGAAAATGGGTAAAAATTCTTTTTAAAAATTTGTTTGGAAACTTTTTGAAGACACTATATCTAGAATTGGCAGGTTAAGTTCAACACTAGTTAAGTTCAAAATAAGAAAATTTACTTTATTGTGAAAAGGGTTAATATAGAGATCAAACTATGTTTTACCAAGAGCTCATAGATAAATTATATTCCTAATAGCTTCATTTCAGTCGAAAAATATTTAAAATATATGTAGATTTAGAGATTAAATGTAAATAATTTTTGTTTTTACTCTCCCCTGTAAAAATGTCTTGAACTTAACTACTTATTCTGCCAGCTCTAGATTTAATATGTTCGTATCATTTACTTTCGTCACATCCAAAATTATTACTAAATTTTCTTTTGAACTTTCAAAAAAATTGAAATATTCCCTTTTAATGATCGGTAAATAAACATGCCTTCATATTAAAAATATCGTATAAAAAGAGCGGTTAATTTAAAAAATATAAATTTTTGAAAAAATTACATTCATAACCATGCTGCAGTTGTAGTTGATTTTAGATGAAAAACTAAATAAATTCTACATAATTATTAATATTTATACAAGAAATAGACTATCTTTCATACACAGTATAAAAGGAGTCCTCAACTCTCAATCCGGCATTAGTTTTAAAATTTACATCTACACTAATAAATGTTCAGTTAATTTAGTTTTTCTTTTTCAAATTTTAGTTATAATTAAATACTTTAATAAAAAACTGGATCACACGATTTATTGCAATTATAACTGTTACCTTTAATAAGATAATAAGTCTACTCCGCCCTTACCTGTATCATATGTTTTAATAAGTATTAAAAATTATGGAGTGGTCTTTTTAAAACGATTTTATTGCATAAAGCAAGAATTTTTTTTTTTGAAAAATAAATTTGTTATACAAACTTATGAAGATATTAATTGTTATTTATTAAGTTATATAAAGTAATAAAGTAATTAATAAAAGAAAAAAAAATAAAATTTATCAATTAATATTAAACCATTAATGATCAATCAATTTTTTTCGATTATTATCGATACAAATAGATGAGTCTATGTGTACAATGCTATATAAAATTAACTCTAAAATTAACTATTTAAATAATTTTGTATAATATTTATATGTGTTCTTTGATAATAATTATTATTAATAAATAAAAAAATTATAAGTAAATTATTAGATATTACAGATACAGTGGAGAATTATGAATAATTTAGAAAATTTCATGAATAAGAGTAATTTTATTGTGAAGTCGTTTGAGACCATCTGTTACCTGTGAAAAAAAAAAACACCTCTATACTTTATAAGTGTGAAACCAGCTAACAATAAGTAAGAAACTTCTGTAAAGACGGCAAAAATCTGAATCGCTAGAATTCTTATGTATTTAAGTTCCATTGTATAAATTTTTATCTTTATGTCATTAATTAGGCGTTCTTTCACGTATTACTAAATTTTAATGGTATGGGAGAGTTGTTTTCTGATTTTTTTTAAAAGATTTATAAAAAAAATTCGTTTATGTATTTTAAGCATTTTTTTTATGCTTTCGTTTTATTAGTTTGTCAGGAATTCAGAAATTTCAGAAATTTACTGTTATGCTATCACGTGTACTATACCCTAAAAAGTTTCATATTAGTTGCATTATTCGTTACGGAGAAAAAAATTATCCCATATAATTTTTCTTTCTCACATTTCAAAGTGATATAACACCTTAAGAAATTCTATTTTTGATTCTGTTTCTAATCTGACATTGAACGTATTAATTTACAATATTGTTTTTCATATTCGAAATAATTCATTAAAGACTTCCACCTAAATTATTTCAAACTTTAAGTATTTCCGCTTTCGTTGGGCAGTCAATAAATTCTGTGAGTAGGTATATATAATATACTACTGTTAATTAAGTATTATTAACATTGCTAAAAGTCTCATAAAAGCATTGGCGACATTATTTTAGTAGAGGCACTTATTCTAACGTAACACATAAAAGATCTATTGTTAAAACAGAAAAATTTTCTTCGAAATATGAAGGTTACACGTGTGTCAACCATATGTGATACATATGTATATAGATATTGATATCATGATATACATGCATACTCTTCTGTGCTACAAAATGATTTCATTGTTTATTCATACATATGTTTCTAGATATGTATGTATTCTTTTAGCTGCCATTGTACCAACATTGGCAAAACGGAACACTTATGAAATCATTTCGGTGTCCACCCATCTGTCCCAGGCAATTTTCTCTGAAATTATTCTGTGTAAAAATTTGAAATTAGTACAGAGATACAGTACTGTGGCGCCAGTGGCGTAGCGTGCCTTGGAGGAGCCCCGTATCAAAATTAGTTGGGTGGTCCCAAAAGAAGGGTAAAGATTTCTCACAAAAGAAACAAAAATGCTTGCATAAAATTAAAATAAATATTTATTGATTATAAGTTATCGCTTCCTCCTAGAAATTGAGCTAGCCAATCAATTCAAATTAAATATACACTTTTTTGCCTTTTTTCGGCAAATTGCTTTATTAAATCATCTATAGTTGAAGACGGTTTCAGTTTTTTTTAAATTTATGCCTCTATAGACAATAGTGACAAGCCTGGTAGCCGTTCCTGCCCCATCGAAGTCCTTAGGTAATTTTTTATCAGATTTAATTTTGAAAAACTTCTTTCAACTGTTGCGGTTGTAACTGGAAGGGTTAAGAATAGAAAGCATGCTGTTATTACCTCCGGAAAACTGGATGCAAGGCTATTGAATTTTATCAGTAATAATTCTATAAGCTCCTTAATGGAAAGAATTTTTTGAATTTCAGATTTTAAGCATGTTTTCAATGCAATTAATTGTTCATAAAGATTAACCGAGATGTTTTTAGTGTATTTAGCCGACAGTTTTCCGGAAGCGTCTTTTATCACTTCGTTTGAAGAAGATAGGAGTTTCTCCGGTTGTAATACTTCGAACATATTACTCAGGTCACAAAGGCGCTGAAATCTGTTTAGTTGAATTTGAAATATGATTCCGGGTCTGAAATTCTTTCGTATGACAGTTTTGTTGTATGTTTTTTTTCCCGGGAAGCACGAGATTAAGTGACATTGTGGATAACATTTTACTAATTTTTGCTTACACACGTTAGGGGCCTCTGTAGACCGGGGGCCCCGCATTATTGATACGGCTGATACGGCGATAGCTACGCCCCTGTGTGGCTCCATTGGCTTAATTTGAAAATATGTAATTATGAATAGTGAGGTGTTTATAAACTAAGGAAAATTTCTAGCATGATTAATTGTTATAGTCAATTTAATTGTTTATTTTCTTGCAACTTTTCTTACAGCTTTTATTTCTATATATTTTTCAAAATTCTTTATACCTTCACATACTGTTACACAAAATTCCTGTTTAGAAACAACTTTTTTTATGAAGTACCTACTACTTGCACTCCCAACTTGCACTTAACTAACTTTATACACATATATATATATATATATATATATATATATATATATATATATATATATATATATATATATATATATATATAAATCTCATGTCACAATGTTAGGCTACGATAAACTGCGAAACTACTGAACCAATTTTGATCAAATCTGGTAATTATCTATAATTTGGTCCAACTTAAAAGATAGGATAGTTTTTATCTCAATTATTGACCTTAAAATTTCTTTTTAGCAAATTAAAAATTTTAATGACAATATACTATTTTGCACTTATAATCTATATAAATATGAAAATATACATACAGTTGAATTTTTATATTTAGACAATGACGTAATAAATTAGCACAACCCTTCAGAGCCACGTCATATGGATTTTAAGCCAATCATTGAATACAAAATTTTTAATACTCCTTCAAAAATTCCGTCTCGATTCAACATTACGAATTAGAAAAAGATAATATAATAATTTAATCCAACCTAATTTAAAAAAAAAAAACAATTGAAATATGAATGATAACAATATAAATAACTTACAATATAAAGATGCGACTTACGTCGTTACCTATTTTTAATAACACTCCAGAAGAAGACGTAATTATAATGAGTTGTCTGCCAAAAGTTGCTCTTAATAAGATTTTCAATTATTTTGAATATTGGACAGTAAGGCTCAACGTAATGGTAAACTATTAATTAAATTTTACTGTGCAAGTGGATCAAATAGTTATGAATTATAGTTATTTAATCACAAACAAATCAATCAAACTTTCCAATCTTATCTAAATTTTTTTTATCAACAACAACTCACTCACATTTTATTTTAAAAATGCTTACTTTTTGAGTTTAGCGTACTTTTTCACTTGACCTAGTAGTGTACTTCTAAGTAGTTTTAGAATTAGTTTATTTAAGGCAATTCAACTATTTTAACGAATTTCCGAAAGGAAAATTTAGCTGTTACAACAACTGTCATGAAACTTGACCTCAGGACTATGCTTGAAATTTTTCCCCAGAAACCGAAAATAATACCGATTCGCAAACCTTATATATATATATATATATATATATATATATATATATATATATATATATATATATATATATATATATATATATATATATATATATATATATATATATATATATATATAAGGTAAGAGCACCAGTAGCCGTCACTGACTCAATAGCCGTCAAGTTTCAGTAAAATTATAAATATTAAGATATTATGCAAGCATATATTTGTAACACAGATAAAGCAGACAATTTGTACCACTTCTTGACAGAGTGTCCCCGTTCAATCATACCGAATTCGCTACATAGCCAAATACACATTGAAAGATATTACACAAAATAACAATCATCTAAAACTATTAAACATTGAATCCAAAGAACAAATGAATAATATTTTTTTCTACATTTTGCCCTGGGAGAATAACCCATAGAGCGAGAAACTTAAAAAATTATAAATAAGAATTTATTTTGTTACAACGTCTTCCTTTAAGTTACTGAATATTTGTTATTGATGTTGTTATCTTTTTCACTAGAGATATATTGTTAAATGTTATTTAACACTTCTTGATAACACAAGAAGTACATAATTGTTAAATCATTAAGCTAAAATTGTTAGGCCCGGCATACACGTTACGGTATACCGGAGAGGTATACCTGTACAGGTAAACTGCAGCGGTAATTGAAAATCAGTATTTTCTACCTGCGCAGGTATG
Organism: Brachynemurus nebulosus; assembly: GCA_035578155.1. Classification (NCBI taxonomy): domain Eukaryota; kingdom Metazoa; phylum Arthropoda; class Insecta; order Neuroptera; family Myrmeleontidae; genus Brachynemurus; species Brachynemurus nebulosus. The sequence continues at coordinate 43,284,377 of JAPWDM010000001.1, read as the reverse complement.
TATACCGCAGCGTGTATGTGAGTCAAACAACACCTACACAGGTTTGATTTCAATTGTTTATACGCTTTCACTAATCATGAGTAAAATTTGTGCAGTTTACCTGTACAGGTATACCTCTCAGGTATACTGTAACGTGTGTGAGCTCGTTGCCTGTACAGTTTACCTGCACAGGTTTATCTGTGCAGGTATACCGTAACGTGTATGCCCGGCCTTACTTGATACTGTATAGGTATTCTTATTTTGTATTTATGAAAAAGCTCAATTGCCAGTCGATGTTCTATACAAATTGTATTTAAACATTAATCGAATCGAATAATTGTGCTGAAATGACAATTCCGCCAGTGGCGTAGAATATAGGAGGAGTTAACCTTATTTGTGACTAGTTAGAAAAATCTTATTTAACATAGTTTAGTATGGTTTACGGTACCTACACATCCTGCCAAGTATGATAGAGATACGTCAAATAGTTTTAAAGTATTGGGAAAAAATAGTTATTAAATTTTTAAATAAAACACTCGTAGCTTAGTAAAGAGCAATTTTATCTAAGTGGTTGGGGTTGAATCTTTATATTCTGAGCCCAGGAATCCTCAATTTAAATATTTCCAATTATTAATGAAACACCTTATATATATATATATATATATATATATATATATATATATATATATATATATATATAAATTTTGGCGAATCGGCATCATTTTCTGGTGACCTCAAAATAAATTTCTATTATAGTCCCGAGCTCAAGTCTTCCATGACAGTGGCAGTAGTAGCTGAATTTTTCATTTGGAAGTTCATTAAAACATTTGAATAAAATAATAAAATAAAAATTTAAAATATATTTAGCAGTACACTACCAGTTCAAATGAAAAAGTATAATAAGCTCAAAAAATAAATAATTTTAAAATAAAAACATTACATCAAAACAAGGTATTGAAAAATTATTACTAGCTGTACTCGGGACGTCGTTTGCGTGAAGCGTTGGTATAAAATCAGTGAGAAATATATATTATGTTTAGTATAGTATATATAATATATTGGTATTTAAATCGCCAACTATCTACAGTATCAGTACCTACAATTTTCCAAAAACATTCCATGTACAGATACGGTCTCGTTACAATTTTATGATATGTGTATTGTGTATATAGATTATAGTAATGCACTGCATTTTAAATATAATCTTATTTATAAGAACTGAAAATGACTCATTTCAAAAATAAAATTTTGTAACATATATAAAAGTTATTATAATTTCTACTATCCTATTTCAATATATTAGATAGTAGATCTTGTGAGAGATAGTTATATTACGAGCTTGTCTGATACATAAATTAATGTGAATGAGTTATTTTCAATTGTCGTTGTTTTCACTATAAGTAATAAATATATTATGTACTTGGAATTTATTGATTGTTTTTTAAAGGATTTTTGGATATAAATTTAATATTTTGCGGGTTTTATTGGTCTTATTATATCATACGCATCTGTTTAATCATAAGTTTAACCTTTCGCGTATTATAAAATTTATAAATAATTAGTCTCTTTGTCAAAACCACTAGAATAATATGAACATGCCATATTTAAGTTTGTAGGCTTTTAATATCTGGGTTTTAATATATGGGTTACTATAATACTATTATAATTATATAGTAATTAAACTTTATGTCCTTAAAGAATTACGGTTAGATTAACTGTTATTTACGAAATTAAATTTCAGACTTTTTTTTAATTGCTGTTCATTTTTGTTAGTAGAAGCTCTAATAGCACATTAATTTGCTAACCCGTCAGACGTCAGAAAACTACGGTCGGCGGGCCAGATCTGACCCACCTGCTGTTTTTAATCCGGTTCGCCAATTAATATTTTGTCTTTTTTAACTTTAATAATGTTTTTTGATGGTGAATTTTTTGAATGAATACTTTTAGTAGAAGATAGCTAAATAAATTATTTAAAGTTTAAAGAAATGGGTTAATTCAAATTCTAGAATGATGATACGATCCACTAAAATCACCTGCATGGAGAGTTACATTTGCATTGGAAATGTATACCTCTAATACGAAAAGATATTTTCAAAAACATAAAATAAAGATATAAATTTTCAAACAATTTTATACCAAGCGAAGTCAAGTTTTAGTATTATAAAAAGATTATCTCAAAATTCCATTTTGTTATATTTTATTAAATTTTATTAAATTTTTTTAAACTTAAAAATAAATATAGTAACCTGACGAAAATTAGGTGCTTTAAATGTACCTATCATGTTTAATAATTAACCTTTATGTAATCAAAATTATTTGTATCCCTGGCAATAGCGGGCTGTGGGTCAGAAAACAAATATAAGCTGTTATTGATAAAAAAAGTTTAACTACGATTGAAACATTTGGTTAATTTCTTTGCAATTAAACAGTTATAATTTTGAACTATTTGTGTGAGCCTTACTGTACTATGCTTCGAAACATTTGAAATCTTCCAGTGGTGTGATTGTTTACGCTAACAAGAAGAGTATATCAAGTACACTGTTCAAATTTTTGTTGAAGAGTTTTGTTATCTAGTGATTGCTATCTAGCGAATATTATCTCGTTTTCGAAAATGCCGAAATCTAAAGTCATTTATGAGGAAATGAATTCCGTGATTTTAAAATTGATAAACTATTTTACTTTAGAATTGCAAAATGGTGGTCCTTTGATTCCTTTAACTGCCGTACAAGAGGTAAATATAAAATTTTTGCAAATATATTAATTTATTAAGTAACACTCATGATTAATTTTAACATTTTAATTAAATACAATATTGCGCGCTTTTAGAGAGTAGCTTCAGCAAGAGATTTAAGTATATCTTCAATTGCAAGAGCAGTTCAAGTGGCAAAAAACCAACTGAGCCTAAGGAACGTAAAAAAAGAATGTGTCCCAAAACTACCGACTGCGATTCAGTTGTAAAAAATGACATTATGAGGACCATTTATGATATACACCGACATGGTATGTGTCATCATTGTAAATTATCTGGATACTTTTTAGAAATTTCACATAATATTAGATATTAAAATAAAAGTATAACATTTTTCTAAACATCATTTTATAGCATCAAAAAGACTGTGGACAAAAAAAACTGAATAATATAATTATTATAATACTAAAGTTAGTCATAGCACACTTATTAACATCATAACTTAATTGAGTAAGTAATAGCTATTTCAAAATACTTTTCAGTAGAAAATTGTAACTTTGTTCCTTAAATATGTTGAAATTTTATTCTAATTGCTCAATTAAATTTTTAAATTATATAATTAAGTATTTTTATTTACTGAACTAAATTCACCACAGTATAGATCCATTACTGTATAAAATTTTGTATTGTGCCAAGATCTGCGAAAGTTGAAAGTGACGTTAAAATGATTTTCCGGGGCCTTGGTGCCTTGAAGGGCCTAAAATAGAAACAATTCTAAAACTGCTGGTATAGGTACCCATACTAAGTTCTTACGGTGCGGAAATTACCCATGCTAATAAAATATCAAGATAGTTATTTTAGAGTCATTGGGCGAGCAGGGTCGAGTGCTATAAATAATTGATTTTGCACAGAATTTTACCTATAATTCAGATAATTTTATGCGAGTGACACCGCTGGTCGCAGCTAGTTAGTATTAATTTAATTTTGTCTGTCTGTCCGTCTTGAAATCTTTTAAACACGCCAGTAATATTAAGTACTAATAAAATTTGATTTTGATAGTATTTAATTGAACTGGCAGTCCTAAGCCTGTGTGAAGTGTGAAGGAAAGATTTTTGAATAAAACAAAAATTATTTTTTGAAATTCTACTGAGTGCATTTGAGTCCACACTAGGTAAGCGCTTTTTTAACTCATGCAGTTGTTCCCAGCACTATGGAAGAAAATGATTACATGAGACGAAAGTACACTAATAATTTATATTAATAAAGTAAAATTTTCACAAAGTAATTTATTTGCTATTATGAGCTGAATTTCCACAAAGTCACACTCACAATCAAGGCCGTGGACTAGCAAAAAAAGCTCCTTTTATATTCTCCCGGGCTCCCTACCGATAGCTATGAGCCCGCTCATAAAGCAAAAGTCCTTTTCCGATGCTGCAACCCCGACTACCCCCTCTTGTTGGGCCTGCAACACAATTCTAGACATTTTTAGGGAATTACTTCCGTTAAAATAACTAATGATTCATCCTCAAAATTGACACTTTGACTTACAAAATCTTATTTAAAATAAAGATAATAAATAAAGTTGATTATATCAAAATTGTAAATAAATACAGCAGTACAAAAAAGAAATTGAAAATATTTTAACAGTGTACTTTTAAGATACATTATTTATACCAATACCTAGATGCGCATGTCATTTATTAAGAGCAACTTTTGGCAGACAACTCATTATAATTACGTCTTCTTTTGGAGTGTAATTAAAAATAGGTAACAACGTAAGTCGCCTCTTAGTAAATAATTCATATAATTATCATTCATACTTCAATTGTTTTGGTTTAATTAGGTTGGATTAAATTATTATATTATCTTTTTCTAACTCGTAATATTGAATAGAGAAGAAATTTTTTAAGGAGTGTTAATAATTTTGTATTCAATTATTGGTGTAAAATTCATATGATGTCACTCTGAAGGGTTGAGTTTATTTATTACGTAATTGTCTAAACATATTAATCGGACGATACGTATGTTTGTTATTGATTTTTGTTTCCATAGTTTCAAAGTATGCATTAGCAAAAATTTGAACATCTTTTACAACTGGCATAAACTAATAAAAAATTTCACTATTTATTTAAATAAATATTAATGTAAATTTTACGAAAAAGATGTTTTCGTAGAAAAAATATAGCGTAAAATACATGAGAAATAAGCCATTTTTCCCACTTATTGTACAATATACTATTATTATTATAGTGTGTATTGTGTTATAACTGTGCGTGTATCTAAAACCATCAGTATGGGAATCTATGGAAAAATCTCAGAGTGTGAAAATTAGATATATTAATGGTTACTTTCGAGTCGTATGGCGAGCGGAGCGAAGCATTACATGGAATTAACCTTTTATAGAATTTTGAAATGTTTAGCGAGTTTTCAATTAAAAGAAGTGTGTACAATTTTTATTTCATTTTATATTTTAATATTTATATTATTTATATGTTTATGTAATTCCTTACTGAACTTAAAATATACTAAATCAAAAGCCAATAGAAATGATATTAAAATATTGATTTAATATTTGAAATCGACATGTTTGGGCATCGAGTTACTCATATTCTGTAATTTGTTGAGAAAGGTAAGCGAGATAATATAATATTTAAAACTATGTAAAAAATACTAATAGATGTTTCCCTTGTAGGTTATAAAATTTGGTTTCAAAAATTGGTGTTTTATCTCAAGAGCAATGGATTTACTGGAAAGGTTTTGGAAAATTGAATTGAGTGAACAATCATGTATATTTTTGCCTCTGTCATCTTTACCTCTGATTTGTGTTTTATTAATCGTTTTCAAGATATTTCAAGACATCGAATTTTGTAAACATATAAAAGCTTTGTTCCTATTTACTTTTTAAATTGAAAATGTGAAAAATGTGCAAAAAGTTTGGTTATCTTCGCAAGACGAATGGAAAATTTTCAAAAGACATTAGGGAAAATACTTGATATTTGTGTGTGAAATAGTGTTGATAAAAATATTTATTAAATAAATCGACGGCAGCCATGAATAAACAGCTATCTGCAAAATTTTGTGTTTGAAACTCAAAATTTATCCGTGGGTGCTTCGTTACTTCGTGAAAAATAGGTGTAATTGTCTTTATACAATAAATATGTGAGACAGTAACTATTAAAAAATACATTTCTAAACGAAAGATAAGAATCCTGTATTAAAATAAAAAATTCCATGTAAAAAACGTACAGAGTGGTGTAATATATTTTCTTAATTAAATAAATATTTTTCTTATTGAATTTGCTCAATTTGATGAAATTTTGGTTGTGAAATTGCTTCAAGAAATATAGTTTACACTTTATGTAACTCATACGTCTTCAAATATATTTTAAATCTTACCAAAAATGGAATTAGCGCTAGTGAATCCTTACAGTTTATTTCATATTTTATAAAAGTTATTAAATTATAAAAGTTCAAATGACTTTTTGTGAGCTTTTGAAGATTGGAGTAATATAATTTATAGAAATTTCATGCCTATGTTCGTTTAATCGAATAAAAAGATTTTTTGAATTCTCAAAAACAGTAGCTTATAGATTTTTATTTATTGGAAATTAACTCTTCAAATAATTTAGATTTAATTCAGACTTAATTTATAATTCCAGTAACAATTTAAAGAAACAGAAATTTCAGTGTTTCATAATCTAACACAAAATTTTATAAATAAATAAATTCAAGAAAATTTTCATTTTAAACAATTAATGCAACGGTCATTTTGGATTTCATTCGAGCTATTAGAGAGAGTAAGTGGAGCAAGTTTATCGTGCATACAATAAATAAGGGAAAAAATTTTCAAAATTACATTCTTATTGAATAAAGATAAAGTTAATATGTAATCATTCAAAGTAAAGAGAGATAACACTTTCTTCTCTCGATGCCTTTTAACACTGCCTCTAATTTATGAACAAATATAATAGTCCAGGAGGTATCGGAGCACGAGTACCGGAAACTATTCCACCTCAGCTTTCGATCCTGTTCAAATTGTCCTACTGATGATATAAATGCATGTTGCCAGGGGGCAACCCGGGGCCATATTGTTTAAACCGAAATTGTTTAAACAATTGCAACGAATTGTCATTTTTCAACCGGACAAATTTTTTTTTATATTCTTTATTGAAATACAAATAAAAAAGGTCCTATCACTTTTCACGATAAAGTTAATATTTTTAGAGAATTTTTAAAGGTTCGAAAAATCTCAAATTGGGTACTTTTGACCCATGAAAAATATATTAAAAAAAAAAAAATATAAATAATATTTTTTTTTTAATTCTTTATACAATAGTTAATAATATCCTTAATAGAGATTTAAAAAAAATTCATTGTTTATTACTAGTTTTTAATTGTTAATTTCCTACGCTCATAAGTATGCGTCCCCTACCTTTAAAATACCTTTAAGTATTTTTTCAACCGGACAAATTTTTTCGGTTGAAAAATGACAATTCCTGCAATTGTTTAAACAATTTCGGTTTAAACAATATGGCCCCGGGTTGCCCCCTGGCAACATGCATTTATATCATCAGTAGAGCAATTTCAACAGGATCGCAAAAAGAAATTGAGGTGGAATAGTTTCCGGTATTCATGCGCCGATACCTCCTGGACTATAATATAATTGGCTGGTTAATTAATAAAATTATGAAATTATCCCTAACATACGTTATATAAAAGTATAACGAGCAGACGCTTTATTGAAGTCGCATGGCAAAATTCTCGTTGGATTTTCTGTACATAGAATATCCAGAAATAATTCTGTGAAATTAATACTGTTGTGGCAAAAAGAATTAAACAACTCTGTTGATTGATAACATGATAACTTTTGAACTGTAATTCATAAAATTCATCAACATCATCAATTCATCATGTACGAATTTTACCACCGTTTATTTTCATTATTTATTTAATATTCTAAAAATGATTGTGTATATGTATGTACATGACGGCATGGCGACATAAATGTGCAAACAAATAGAACCCGACATTCCCGACCTAACAATATACATATTTATTCGATTCCATGAATTAAATACTTACAAGTGACAATCAGTAATTGACAAATGAAAACCTTCAACATGTTTTCCTTGCGATAGCTCAATAACACTTTTTTTTCTATTTATAAAAATACATGATAAAATGTGTGTTCCCTTCCCACTTCTCCCTGTTTCTAACCAAACTACATATGGATAATACATTTACTTATTTATTTTTTAACATTTGCTATTTTGTATTCATCTGCTTATTAACAATAGATATCGTTTTATTGGAATAGTTTCGTAAGTCAGTGATGGTGCAATAATTTTATATCGTGAGTAAATAGTGATAAAATTACCTACCGAAAATACAGCCAATCCGCCTCGTCTTACGTAAATTCTTTTAATGACCGTATTTATAGCAATTTTTTATTTCGGTATTTACTAATAAGCCACCTAATTTCTAAGTGATCATCGGAGCTTAACAGATTCCCTCCCGACAAAAATGGGAAAAAGAATTAATGGGAAAGGAAGCAAAAGGAAAAATATAAAAGTGATGTGTTTATTTATTAATTAATAGCCAACTATTATTTTTTTACATCAAAAAAATGCACGTACATACAGAAAATTTAAAAGAAGACATACATATTTTCATTTGTAAATTTTATTAACTTAGACTCCATCTAATCGCCATCAAACTGAACCCAATCGTCATTTCTTCTGCTTCAATATTTTTATGTATACCTATGTATTAACGAATTTTCGAATCGAAAATTACAGCCACTATCACAACGTGACTTGAGCCCGTATGGTAGAAATTCGTTTTAAGGTCCCTAGAAATCGAAAATAACATTCACAAAAATTTATATACATATATATAATATATATATATATATATATATATATATATATATATATATATATATATATATATATATACATATAGTCGACTCTCGTTAATTCGAAACTCGAGGGACTCTTAAAATATTATGAATTATAAAGAGGTTCGAATTATCACAGGTAACAATTTTAATTTTTTAAGCATTTACGATAAATGAACTTGAACTTGTCTCAAAATGCACTCGAGTGTTTGACGGATATGAGTTCGAATTGACGCGTCGTTTTGTTACGTAGCAATGATTTTTTCGTTCGAATTACCAAGTGTATAAAAATGTATTGTTTTAGTTCGAAATATAAAGAGATTTTGTAGGGAACTCGTGATACCTTTGAATTATAGAGTTTCGAATTATCGCAGGTTTGAATTAACGAGTATATATATATATATATATATATATATATATATATATATATATATATATATATATATATATATATATATATTATATATATATATATATATATATATATATATATCCGCACGATACTCTCGAACGAATTGTCCTATTTTTAACAATTTGGTGAAATTGTTGGAAGTCACAAACCGTTGGACAAGTTTGTTAGTCAGCCACGTCCGATATCGGAAAAAGATTTTTATACCATCATTCGATGAAAATTGGTTTCCGAAAAAAAAAAAACAATTTTTATAAAGAAAAATTCACTATGTTATGCAGGACGCTACGACAGGGATATTTTTAATACAAGACATGCACTCTATCCTGTTTAGTCTTCAATGATTGACTATGAATACTAAATTAAAATCCTATAAGCATACCTACTTTGATGACAGTTTTTTCGCTTTTTCGATGACCGTAAGAACATACAAAGTTAAAATTTTGTATGTTCTTACTTCTCTGAAAAAGACCGTACAAAATATTATGATTTATTGAGAGCTGAGTGCATCCGCGATCTGACGCACTCAAACTAAACTTCGGCATTTATCTCCAGAATACATGTATCTGCTATCACTGTCAGTATTTAATTTAGAAAATTCAACTTTTTTAGTCTATAACTTTCATTTTAAATACTCATTTTGAAAATTTATTTACCGTCACTGCAATAAATATGTAGTTGAAAATATGCTTATGTAAATGTCAATAGACTAATTGTGTATGTGTATTTAATAGTAATATAATAAATATGTAACGTTATCAACATCCGTTTTGGTCATCACATCAGCTTTTCAGCCATTTAAAATTATTCCATTTCCGTTTCGAAAACAAACATAGTTCATTTTTTATTTAAATATTGTTTAAATATAAATGTTTATAAAATTGTTTTAATTGTTATTCAATAGAATGGACAAATATTAAAAAATTTACATTTAGTTATAAAAACGATAAAGGCAGTTTTTAGAAATATGTATATTTCAATTTGTTGTTTTGTTTATTATTAAAAACACAATACAGAGTGAATTTTCGTTTCTTTTTCCAATTTTCAGGGAAATTAATTATTGTTTTTAAGAATAAAGTATTATTAAATATCTAAAATTTTATTAAAGTTGTTCCCTCGGGTATTTATGGCCTTCAGGCAATAAATTTCACATTCGGAAAAAAGTTACATAAATATTTTAATCTCTTGGTGTATAATATACATATAAAAATTGATAACAGTACGCTGTGGTTCTTTACGCATAGGCCTATGTAAAGTACACAATTTTGCATAGCTGTATAACGAACATAGCTACTATTTTGCAAAATAAATAAACGAGTTCATAGCAATAAAATATAATTTTCGTCTCAGTTATCTATTGGATCATCCGGAAAGTTCGTGCAATTTTTGCGGTAAATGACCATCCCGATATTCTTCAAATAACCGAAAATTGTGGATTTTCAATGCTCAAAAGTTGCCGCTAATTCTTAACTGTTTGCCTCAAGTTTTGCTTTATTTCTTGGCGGATAAATTCATTGTCAATACACATAGGTCAACCGGAGGGGGCTTCCTCTTCCAAAGAAAAGTTACCCTTTTGAAACCTAGCAAATCACTTTCTATAAATTCTGTCAGAAAGCGCATCATCATTCACCATAAACGCTAAAAATATTTATCGTTGCATCATCTGCATTAGTACCTTTTTTAAACTCGTATATAGCATGACATGATGTTCTTTGATGTCTAAAATTGCTCATTATTACTAACAAAAAAACAAAAAAAATTATTTAAACACTGTCTAAAGATGTACGATAGATATTACAAGCAACACTATCGGCCTAACACTAACATGTTGTTGCATGTTTCGTTTGCGTTTCGATTCCGAAAATGGCACGAATTTTACAGATGACCTAATATATAATAGCTTAGAACCTGAAAAAACATAAATTCAACTTTCAATATACGAAGCAGTTATTTTTATTATTTAATTTATATAATATCAATGATTTTTTTGTGAAATTTTAATTAAATATATATTATAGCTTAACTATTTTTAAGTATTCTTTACCATATCAATTTGTGGAATGTTAAAAATAGCGAAACAAAATTAAATATTACCTATTTTGATCGTCAACATATCGTTTATTAAACTTCTACAACATATAGGTCGGAGGAACCTACATATTATGTTATAGAACCTATATGTTAATCTGGAAGGAAATTGAGTGTTAAAGGTTACAAAAAATTATCCAGCCATTTTCTATATAATTATAGATACAATTATTTATATTAAATATCTTTCCCCAGTGCTCCCAGTGGTACAAAAAAAAGCAAAGGGCCTAGGGCCTACGAACCTTCAAGTACCTATGAAAGTATATAATTGAAAGTTTAAATAGCAATGTATCCAAGTATAATAATAATAAAATTAAAATTTAAAATATAATTTTACCTGTTTATATTTTATAGTTTTTATGCCCAGGGTTTGCGACAATCCGAAAGAAAAGAATCCTAAAACTACAATAGCTTGAAGCATCAAGCCTATTTCACTTACATTAGCATTTTTTTAGCCTGAATATAGTTACGTATAAGGTAAAAGACCCGGTAATTGACCCTGGCCCAGTTTCTGAACTTTTCAACTTTGTTATAAATTAATAAAAAAACTATATTTTAAATATGAAAAAAAATACTTAATTTAAAGTAATCTATTCTGTGTCTAATGAACAGCAATTTAAAAAGTTTAGAATATATTAACTAAATAAAAAAAAATTTTAAGTTTAAAATGTGTGTAAAAACAATTTTTTTGGTAGTTTCCTAACAGTTTATGTTACAAAGTACTCATTTTGATCTGTGCAATATTCATCATGTAAGTACGAAAACTTAATTAAAAATATATGAGCAGGTTAATATTTGTTTAAAATTTATTTTAAAATATTTATAAAATACCTTAGAATGATTTTTATTATTGAAATATGAGGGTCAATTACTAGGCTCACTTCTAAAGTGGTATGGCCCAATTAAATTCTAACCAGTTTTTGTTAGTTATTTTGTTATTTATAGTTATCTTCGATTAGTTTTTGTTATTTTTCATAACGTATGTAACATTAAACATTCATTTTTATCAATACAAAAATTATTTATAAATTAAATTTTAAAAAACTGTATTTTTAAATTTAAGGATCAGAAACTAGGCCACTGTCAGGGTCAAAAACTGTCACATGAGAAATTTTGAAAGTCAGAAACTGGGTCCTTTTTGTCAATTTTTAAAACATTAATTTAAATTATTAATTCAATTCAAATAATTATTTTACTTGTATGACTTTATTTTGAAAGCCATAAACTAGATGATAAAATTATTAATTGTCTCTTAAGTTTAAACTTATATTTATTACTGTCGTTTAACCTCAGCCGTCACTCTTAAAAGGTCAGAAACTAGGCCCGTTACCTTATATATGTTTTGCTAACTGAATCTTTACTTTCCAAAGTATCCGTGAAACTTGAGTAAGTAGAAACTCATTTATATTAATAAATCCTATACCTTTGACCGTTTGAACACGATTCTTTACACCTGTGCTTCTAACATAAACAAACACTGGTAACCGAAATAAAAAATTATTAATAAAAGAACCCATCAATTTGAAACCATATTTGTTTTATTTTTATTGATTTTTTTTTTTTGAATTCCTCTAATAAATTCAATATTTTTATGACATTAAAACATTTCAAATGTCAAAAACATTTCATTGCGGTTTTTTAATTACAATTACATCCATATACATAAATATACAATATCGGTTTTTTCAAAAATGTTCATCACTGACCAAAACATATTTATACCTACCTACCTTATGTATTACATACGTCATACATGTATGGATATTGTATGTTACATAACACATGTACAACACTGGTGACAGATTACATAATTTTATATCATATATAATAATATACGTATTTATTTAAATATTAAGGCGGTTTTAATATCCATTTAAATATAGGTACATTTTAACTAATAATCAACTGGTCATTTCAATATGTAGCAAAGCTTCGAATAGATCGATATATTTCAATATGTAGCAAAGCTTCGAATAGATTAATATAAATGAGTTTCTACTTACTCAAATTTAAAAATTTGCTTGTATCTTCGAAACAAAAGACACTAATAACAAACAATGTTACGATCTTAGATTTTCCCCTTCACTTTTAAAATTTTCTAGATCCACTGGAAGTCGGTCAGAGGTTTCGATAATTTATCAGTAAATGAGTGAATGCCAAAATTTTCTTTTTTTAGAAGCCTATATCTTTGGTAACTTGTAAGTATGAGGGCAGACCGTGGTGGACGCCCGGAACGGTAATTAAAAAATTATATTGCATACTCGACATAAGAGCTAAAACGTGACAAACTGACCAAAACACGTATTACTTTTCCTTTGTCGAATTTTAAATCCACTTAACTTTAATTGTGTTCAGAATTATTACCTACTTGAATGTTTGGATATAAGTCAAGTAGTACAATATAATTATATATGACATCCACTCAGCCCGCAAGATGACCGTTTTGGTCTGACTGCCCCTTAACTACGAAAGTTGGATTGATGAAATTTGAAACTGTGGGTGACTGCGAGCATGTTATTATGCAAAATTTTAGTTCAGTACATCAAAAAGAAATAGAATTTTAAGGGGATCAAAATTGCCTTGAAATGTTTCATGTAAACATAAGAGTTTGGTGCACTTACGGCTGGTGAGAATACACGCTACCGCGCTTATTGAACTAATCTAAAATTATTGTTTAATTAACGGTTAAATTACCTATTACCTATCTAAATTAGGTTAGCTCTTTAAAAGAATAAAAACCTTTCTGCTAGCACTTCCTGATAGTAAAAATGACTAGTGGAAAATTTTGTATATTTTAAAATAAAATATAAAATTATCTCTCCAAATAAATAATTATGAAATTTTGATAGAATTTCAATAATGTTAGAACTATTTTTCCACTTTTCTTTATTAACTCCTTAAAATCATTTATCACGAATTTCGCTGAGTGGTTGAAAAATATTGATCCAACCTTAAAATTCGACGAACAGATATTTGCAGTCTAGCGGACAATATTTTACAATTTTTTTAGAACAGTGACCATCCATAAATTACGTACCTATATGCAGGACGTGGTTTAGCGAGGAGGGAGGAGGTAGGGTTTGAAGCAAACGTGACGTCACCTTTGAAAAAACTTGTCCTCCGACTGGCAAACTATATCTTCAAAAAATATAATCAGCGAGCAAAAAAATGTTAATTAAATCCCTTCATTAGAAAAAATATTTTAAAATTTGGCTTCAGATAAGCGTCAGTAATAACTACTCCTCAAATAAACATATTAAAAACAGTTCTTTTTTTCTTTTAAATTTAAACCTAGGGCCGAACAGTTGAATCTATCAGTAAACAGATTATCGATGAGGCCATCCATTTGTTACGTCATAAAAAATTTGGTTATTTTAACCCCTCTCCTCTCCCATCGTCACACTGAATCACATTTTGATGAACCCCCATCTAATATTACGTTACAAACTTGGATCCCCAGGGATCCAAGTTTATAACGTAACCCCCGGGGATCCAATTTTGTAACGTAATATTAGATGGGGGTTCAGCAAAATGTGATTCAGTGTGATGATGGGAGAGGAGAGGGGTTAAAATAACCAAATTTTTTATGACGTAACAAATGGATGGCCTCATTGATAATCTGCTTACTGATAGACTCAACTGTTCGGCCCTAGGTTTAAATTTAAAAGAAAAAAGAACTGTTTTTAATATGTTTATTTGAGGAGTAATTATTACTGACGCTTATCTGGAGCCGAATTTTAAAATATTTTTTCTAATGAACGTCCTTAATAATAAAAAAGAATTATTATTAATTCTAATAAATACATACTGGATATATCAGTTACGAGAATGGCTCAGGTTTCAATATCATATCAATAAACGCGTACAAATAAAAAATATACCATAATCTGTATAATACCTATAACTAACCTATACAGATTATGTTCAATATAATTTTTTTTTTACGTAAGTAAATAAACAAATAGATAAATAAAAAATAGGGTGGTCAGTGTAATAACGTAACTTTCTCTGCGTGTCTACATACGATAAAATTAAATTAAAATTTGAAGGTAAATTACTAATAAATATCTTCCCTTCGCTCTTGAAAGGACAATAAATTATAAGTTATTAGATAATAAATAGTTAAAACGGGATTTTCTAAATTGAAAATACACTTACTTACCGTTCCACAGCTGTCTATGAGCTATTATTTTCTTGAAAATAAATTCTGAGTTGATTATCTAATAAAATAGTCTTTAATCAAAAAGAAAAGCACATAA